>JANAVB010013398.1:6174582-6621934 GCA_029216955.1 Iris pallida
TTTGCTTCTGAAAAGGATGCCCACAACGTGGGTCAGCACACATCATGTACTGGCGAGCGACTTTTGGCCGAACTCACAAATCTCTGCACTAAATCAACATGTGGAGCTAACATTTTTACTAGTGATCTTTCTACTTGTCTAGGTTCTTTTTTACAATTCATAAGAAACATAGCAGTAGAAAGCACTTGCATAATAAATCTTACCATCACCGACAGTCATCCTTGCACAAGACAGTTAGCACAATTTACATATGATATAAAGGCATACTACTTAACTCTGCATCTTTTGTTAGGATTACAATTCACTCTGATTTCATAAATGCACCTAACTATATGTTGGTCCACGATTATTCCCTGTGATTAGCCGCTATGACTCTTTGGTTCAGCTCGTCGCTAAGGACACTCTATACACCATTGGTTTCTTTACCGCAGGGTGTTACTCTAATCCCCCTATGCCGAGCAATACAGGCGCCCCCAAACTGGTCGTGAGGATTTCCCCTGTGCACAAGTTGTCCGATTGTAACACCCAGTTTTTCAAATGAGGGTAATTTTGAACTTTTGTAAAAGTTTATTATTTAATAATAGGATTTATGATTTATGGGAATTTTTAATTATTTTAATAATATTTAAAATTGGTAAATTCTAATTTTGATGTGTTAGCTAGTGAACTCTAGAACTGTTGAGCCTAGAGACTAACCAAGACCATGGGGACCTAACCATGTGATTAGAATGACTATTTACAACTTTTTAGGCTAAGGGTATTTTGGTTATTTTGTGACTTTTGAATCATTTAGATTTTGATTAATTGGTGAATTTTAGATTATTTTAATAATATTTAAATTGATGTATTATAATTTTGGTTATTTTTTATACTTTAATATTTTGGAAAAATTTTATATTTTTAATATTGTTTTTATTGGATTTGTTTAGTCGGGTTTGAGTTTCGTCTCGTTCGACTTGTATTGTGACCCGGGTAGCTTAAACTCTAGATGGGACCCAATATAAGTTAAGCATGGCTCACAAGATCCCAACATTTAAGTTAGTTAATTAAACAATTTTTACCATGTTAGAATGGTTAAGTTAGAGACTCAAAACTAGATCATTTTGACCCCAAACTTGAACCTAGTCTAGACTTACCATATGAGACTAGAGAGGGGCAATTAGGACATTTTCCATTAGCCCTAATGGACACTTTATGGCAGCCACCTTTAGGGGAGAATGATTCATTTCATTTATTACAATCTTGCCTCTTTTTTTTCCTTTTGTTCTTTCCTAATTTTAGAGGCCTTCCCATTGATTTGATCTCCAAATCAAATCATTCCTTCACAAACCTTCCTCAATCATTTTCATTCTCCAAGGAAGGGTGCTACCAAGGATTGGAAGAGGTGCAAGAGGAGTGTCCACTTTGAGAGATTTTCGTATCGGAGCCGTGTCCTAAAGGATTTCATTGGGATTCCACTCCCAATAGGTAAAACCCATCCTCTAAATCGATTTTCTTTGCATATAAATTAGTTTTGAATCCGTAGGATCCATCCTCATGCATGTGTCCCATTTAGATTTAAATTTCAGGCCATTTGGAGCTCTCTTGAGGATTTTAGATATGTCTTGTGTCCTACTTGATAGATCCCAAATTAGGACACCCCATGTGTATGTATGATAATAGTTTAAATAGATATTTAAATTCAGTTTTAGAATGGTTAGAGAGTGAATTGATCTTAGTTAGGATGGTTAGAATGAGTTTCATTTGGATACCTATGTTTGTATCCAAGTATCTTGGCCTATATGTGTTCTTTTCCAAAACAACTCAAATTCGTCATAATATTCATCCACGTTTTTATTAACCAAAGCAACTTAGAAATGTCATAACTTTTAGCTTAAAACTCCAATTTATCTCCTGTTTTTTTTAAAGAACCGTATCGAAGTTAGCTTTCCAAATAATATTTTATAATAAAATTCTTTCTGTAATGTTCTGTAGAATTATTTGAGTTTCAGTTGTACGAAAGACGAACGTGTTTCGGTATTTTCGTGATTTCGGGAGCTTCTGGATACGAAAATGCGATCCGTTTGAAGTTTCGGAAAGCTAACACAAGGGCTACAACATACTTTAATCCTAGAATTTAGTAGAGGCCCAATTGGTACAGTATTTTTTAAGTAGAAGAGTGACTATACGATATATGCATTTTGTGTAACCTATGAGCCTATGTAGTATGGATATTAAATGATATAGAGTATGTAATACATGATATGTAGGTAATACAAGGCATAAAATATGATGTGTGCATGTTTGTATGCCTCTATATAATGTATGAAATGATAAATATACAATGTATGCATATGTATAAATATGTAGGTAATGCATAGATGCACGAATGAAATGATGTATGCAATATGTTAATATAATGCAAGTATCTAATATGCATGAATGGTAGTATAATGTATTGCAAGTATACACGTATGTATCATATAATGTAATATACATAATATATGTATGCATGTATGCAGGAATTAATGTAATATAATGTAGAGTATGCATATGAATATAATATATGCAAGTATATATGTATTCAAATATGTATGTAGTATGTATAGGTACATGAATGAATGCAAGTATACATATATGATATGTATGACTACATGTATACAATATAAGTATGTATGCATTTCTATAAATTGAGTTAACCTATAACCTTTTACACACATACATTCATACACCCTTTGACACCATGTATCCCATATTACATACACCTACCTATCACTAAATTTGAGAGCATTAACACATACCCTTTCACACACATGCCAAACACACCACACTCACTTACTCTTTTACCTCTCTTATATATATATATATAATATTATATATATATATATATATATATATATATATATATATATATATAATATATATATATATATATATAATATATATATATATATATATATATATATATATATATAGCTTTCCTATATATATCTATGTATATGAATAAGTGAATGTGAATATTATATACATTATATGACTAAGTTTGTGTGCCTTGTTAGCTTATGGTTTTAGTTTTGTGCTTGGTTTAACAAGTGACTTAGGCTATGAGTTAGTAGCTATCTTGGATACTTGATTTGCATATACTTAGTTTGTTTAGACGTAGAATTGACTAACCTAGACTAGTTGACCAACCCTAGCTAGTTTGACCATAGTTGACTAGAATTGACCTAGTTTGACTTTATAGTTGATCAGAGTTGACCAAGAGTTGATTTTGACCTAGATTGACTTAGACTCATGATATTGCATTATAATTTCAATTACCATATAATTGAACTCTTTATAACCTATGTTGCTATAACTAGGAGTCTGTGACTCCAGTTGGCCATCTTTTTATATCAGCTGTTCAGGGTATGAGACGAGTACATTCTCTGATCATTTCATATCATTTTTTGAATTATCTCCTGCTTTAAATTACTTTACTTGATACTGTCACGTTGGTCACACGGATTAGTACTATATGGATCCTTTCTTGAGATGTTCTCCTCAGGGAGCATCGGATACTACATGTTCTGTGCATTTTACTTACATTGTGTATCACTACTTCATGGTTCATTGACCACTTATGACATGTACTCTCATGATCACAGAGTCTTCCTTGAATCACCCATTTATAGGCATTCCTAGAATCACCCATTTTTGGGCCTACCATGTATCACCCACTGCGGGCCATTGCATGGATCATTACATAACCTGGCTGGATCCTTGTGTATTGATTGGGGGTACGGGGGAGTAGAAGTAGGCATGTGAATAATATCCAAGTAGTATCTCATCTGATCTCCTCCGTAGTGTCTCATCAGAATCTCGTATGCCATTCACATGTTTATATTATACTCTGACTCACTAGCCACTGTTAGTTCTCTATTTAGTAGATATTCTATTACAGTTATCTCTCTGTTTACATTATGTACTTTCTTTCAGTTTCCTACTGTATAATTATATTTTCTAACCTGCTATGAACTGTTGAGATGTATTGTGCTCGCTCTGTCCTGACTGTACCTGTTGAAAAATATACAGAGGACGAGGAGGAGGCCTGTGTGGATACCTTCTATGGGACAGTCCTGACGACACTTGTGAGCTGGACTCTCAGGAGGACCCAGCTCTAGCTGATGACATTACCCCTACTGCATATACTAGTTTAGTTAGGCTTTATCTTACTTATGTTGTCTTGGGACTAGTTTAGTTAGGCTTTATTCCGTCATTGAGATCTGGATTGTATATATTCTTTCATACTCTGTAGTTGAAACCTTGTATTCCTGGATGTTTGCTGAGATGTTATCTTAGACACTTAGACTCTTCTGATCATCTGTATTTCATTTGAGTTCTATATCATATCGTGCTTCTTCTTCCTTAGTTGTGATTGGGTTTATTCTGTTATGTCACCCCCATTCGGGGAGTATAAATTGTTTAGCCTTATACTGTTAGATGCATGAGACCTAGGACAGCGTTCTACTACCGCCGACACTGCGGCGTAGGCTGGACGTACCCACTTCTCGTGCCCTTACTCTAGGGTGCGGGTCGTGACACATTTTTAGTGGTGGCCCATGCAGGTCGAGTTTATGTTGTTTTTCGAACTAGAGTATCACTACAGCCTGTAGTAGGAATTAGAATATTTTTGAAGGTACTCAATCACACTAGGAAAAACTCTTAATCAGATTCCTTTTATCTAAATTGTTGCTTATTGACTTCCCTTGAATATAAATTGTTCCCTTTTGAATTTTTGCTTCATTCTCAGAATTGCTTCTTGTTTTGATCTGTCTTCATGATGGTTGAAGACACGATCTCATCGCTCCGGTCCGAAAAATACTATCGAGAGGCTGGCCACCTCTTGTCCTGTTCATCAGGGCCTCGAGACTGCAGCTTCTGTTGCCGACTCAGGTTGGCATTTTTGCTACATTAGAGGTGTACCTTCGCTTGTACAGAGATCTTTTCCCGTCATTCCTGATTTCTCTCAGCAGCAGCGGTTCATGCCATCAGCAGCAGACCAAGAAACCAGCCGGGGCGAGCTATCGTAGGACAGTCAAGGATGCACAAGCCATTAGAGATCTTGCTGCAGGATTCCGATCTTTTCGATTCCATTTTCACAAATGCCTTTTATAACTACCTTGAAATTCGATTCCATCTGTTCCTTACTGATTGATTAATTTTGTCATGTTGCTCTTTTGTTTATTTTTTTCTTCTAAAAAATCATATGGCTAGGTTACCTCAGTTGTGGGATCTAGAATCTTCATAGTCGTGTTAGCTGGCATAGTGAGGACATATAGTCAGATTTTGGACATATTTCTCGGATGTGGGAATTTAACGTTTTTGCCGTCGCATGCGGCAATGCAAAAATTTTAAATACCATAATTCTAGAGGTATGTGTCTTAGTCAAGGACTCTGCGATTATCATAGCCATGCTTACTAGTATGACGAGGATTTAGAGTACCATAATTTTGGATAGACGCATACCTTTAATATTTTTGAACATGTTTTCTCTACTTTTGTTTCAGTCCTTCTAAAAAAGAAGGGAAATTATTATTTGTTTTGCTTTGTTTTGCTTCTCATTATTTAACTTAGGAGTAGCTTTAGCTGTTATTATAAACCTTTGTGTAACTTCTTACTATGAATTTCTTCTTAATACAATGAATCGATGATTTTGCTAGACCTTATCTTGGATTTGATATTATCTCTAGTTTCAAAATGGTTCCTTCTTTTAAATAGATAAGCAGAACAGATTTTATATTTATTTCCTTCTTGCTATTATTCTTGTATTAAAATAATAATAATAAAACTGTCTTGATTACATCAATCACCTACTTTGCAATCATGGTAGGAATCTAAATGTTAGTCTTGATATAGAATTTGATTTGTATATTGGGACATAAGAATATATAGTGGACATAGACACTTGCCTGATATATGCATGCTACACTTTGATTACCAACCTATCTAATACATATTAATATGTTTTGATGTTTAAATTCTTAGAACCCCAATATTTCTGATACAGTACAGTATCAGAGAGTGGTTCTCGCTTTTCCAGTTTAAATTCATATTTAAATATAATTTCATATTATTAGTTTTGTTGTTACATCACTGCACATGTATGTTATATACAGGGTTTCAATTCTTAAAGAATTGGTTGAGTTTGTGTGTTTGAACTTGTCAAATCTGAGACTGTGTGCATATTAACCCTTAATATGGATTCCAAATGTTTAGTTCAATTTACCGTTTTTAATGTAATATTTAGAACTGTATACATTGTTGTATGTAGGGATATAATGTTAGGGTTCATACTCTCACATGTTCGGTTGTGGTTGTGATGAACATTGGTTGGTTTGATGTTCGAATTTCTCCAAAATACTAAAACTGAATACATGTTAACATTTTTACATTGATTTTAAATATTTAGTTCAATTTCATATTTAATATGTAATGTTAAACTAAACTGAATGATTGAACCCTTCATTTTAAGTTATAACCCCTGTACTCTTGACACTCTATATTAATGTACACTAATGTTCACAACTGCCATGTAAACCTAACCCTTCATCTCATGTTATGTTCATATGAAATTGAACTGTTGTAAACCTAACCCTTCATCTCTATGTTCGGTTGTAGGCTCTTCGTGAGCTGTTGTCTCCTTCAGTTTCAATAAATGTCTCTGTTAAAAAAAAAAATATATATATATATAATATAATATATATAGATATATATATATATCTATATATATAAATATATATATATATATATATATATATATATATATATATATTATATATATATCTATATATTATATATATATTATATATATATAAATATATATATATATATATATAAAATATTATATATATAATATATAATATTTATATATATATATATATATATTATAATATATAATATATATAATAGTTATAAAGATATATATATATATAAATATATATATATTTTATATATATATATTATATTATATATATAATATATATATATATATATATATATATAATAATATATCTATATATATATATATATATACATGTTATAATGTATATAGATACATAACTAAATCTCTACCTCTCTATACATTAGATATAGTATTATATGGTTAGCCATGCATGTTATGAGTAAATGGGTTGTGCATTGTAGATTGTTTAACCAATATGCCATGAGTAGTGTAACTTGATAGCTATTGTTTTGAAACCCAAATCCTCCTATACACTTTCATGTAATATTTCCACACACACACACACGTCTACTATCTAACCCTATGAATATGTCCACATACACCCATACACCACTAACCACATAACCTTTACATAATGCTAGCTTTTCCCCTTCTAACACTCAATATAATAAGATATATATAATATATAGATATATATATATATTATATATATATATATATATGATGATTGGATTTTATGCTCAACATTTGTGCTTTAAATTTTGATTTTGATTATGCCTTAAAGCCTTGATGATTTGTTATTATTGTATCTTTTCCAGTTTAACACCCTGATTGCTTGTAAGTTTTTATACATATGATTGTTTTGGTCTAGTGTAACTAGTATACCTAATGAGACTTACACTACCACCGTATGCATGACCCTGTATGACATTCTTTTAAATTGTATGATTTAGGTAAGTTCTGAGACTTTTGATGTGGGGTTGACCTAGAAGGAGTATGACATTTAACACCCAGTTTTTCAAATGAGGTAATTTTGAACTTTTGTAAAAGTTTATTATTTAATAATAGATTTATGATTTATGGGAATTTAATTATTTTAATAATATTTAAAATTGGTGAATTATAATTTTGATGTGTTTAGCTAGTGAACTCTAGAACTGTTGAGCCTAGAGACTAACCATGACCATGGGGACCTAACATGTGATTAGAATGACTATTTACAACTTTTAGGCTAAGGGTATTTTGGTCATTTTGTGACTTTGAATTATTTAGGATTTTAATTAATTGGTGAATTTTAGATTATTTTAATAATATTTAAATTAATGTATTATGATTTTGGTCATTTTCATACTTTAATATTTTGGAAAATTTTATATTTGTAATATATTTTTATTGGATTTGTTTAGTCGGGTTTGAGTTTCGTCTCGTTCCGACTTGTATTGACCCGGGTAGCTTAAACTCTAGATGGAACCCAATATAAGTTAAGCATGGCTTACAAGACCCAACTTTAAGTTAGTTAATTAAACTAATTTTTATCATGTTAGAATGGTTAAGTTAGAGACTCAAAACTAGATCATTTTGACCCCAAATTTGAACCTAGTCTAGACTTAACCATATGAGACTAGAGAGGGGCAATTAGGACATTTTCCATTAGCCCTAATGGACACTTTATGGCAGCCACCTTAGGGGAGAATGATTCATTTCATTCATTACAATCTTGCCTCTTTTATTGTCCTTTTGTTCTTCCCTAATTTTAGAGAGCCTTCCCATTAATTTGATCTCCAAATCAAATCATTCCTTCACCAACCTTCCCTCAATCATTTCCATTCTCCAAGGAAAGGGTGCTACCAAGGATTATAAGGAGTGCAAGAAGGAGTGTCCCTTTGAGGGATTTTCGTATCGGAGCCGTGTCCTAAAGGATTTCATTGGGATTCCGCTCCCAATAGGTAAAACCCATCCTCTAAATTGATTTCCTTTGCATATAAATTAGTTTTGAATCCATAGGATCTATCCTCATGCATGGTCCTATTTAGATTTAAATTTCAGGCCATTTGGAGCTCTCTTGAGGATTTAGATATGTGTCTTGTGTCCTACTTGATAGATCCCAAATTAGGACACCCCATGTGTATGTATTGTATGATATAGTTTAATAGATATTTAAATTCAGTTTTAGAATGGTTAGAGAGTGAATTGATCTTAGTTAGGATGGTTAGAATGAGTTTCATTTGGATACCTATGTTTGTATCCAAGTATCTTGGCCTATGTGTTCTTTTGTCCAAAACAACTCAAATTCGTCATAATCATCCACGTTTTATTAACCAAAGCAACTTAGAAATGTCATAACCTTTAGCTTAAAATCTGATTTCTCTCCCGTTTTTTTAAAAGAACCGTATCGAAGTTAGCTTTCCAAATATATTTTAATTAGCCAATTCTTTCTGTAACTTTCTGTAGAATTATTGAGTGTCAGCTGTACGAAAGACGAACGTGTTTTCGGTATTTTCTTGATTTCGGGAGCTTTCGGACACGAAAATGTGATCCGTTTGAAGTTTCGGAAAGCTAACGAAGGGCTACAATATAATTTAATCCTAGAATTTAGTAGAGGCCCAATTGGTACAGTATTGGTTTTAAGTAGAAGAGTGACTATACGATATATATATTTTGTGTAACCTATGAGCCTATGTAGTATGGATATTAAATGAATATAGAGTATGTAATACTGATGTAGGTAATGTAAGGTATAAAATATATGATGTGTGCACGTTTGTATGCCTCTATGTTAATGTATGAAATGATATGAATATACAATGTATGCATATAAAAATGTAGGTAATGCATAGATGCACAAATGAAATGAATGTATGCAATATGTTAATAAATACAAGTATCTAATCATGGAATGTAAGATAAGTAATGCAAGTATACACTATGTTCATGTAATATATACATAATATGTATATGCATGTATGCAGGAATTAATGTATAATGTAGAGTATGCATATATGAATATAATTGTTTGCAAAAACAAAAGTATGAAACTTTATTGATACAAACTTTGTTAAAGATTACAATTTGAATTCTGGAATGGTACAACTGTAGGAATCAATCTAGATGACGATTGCTTTATCCCTTGGACGATGTGAACTTTGAAGACGGAGCTTCTGAAGTTGAAGAACAACTCTGGAATTGAAGGCAAAAGCCTCGGAAATTGAAGGCAAAAGCCTCAGAAGAATGCAGCAGCACTTGGGCAAGAACTCCTGGACTCTCTGAACTTTAAAGTCTGATCTCTCTATGATCTGATCTCTGATCCCCTTGAATGAGACTTGAAACTCTATTTATAGAGTTCTGGAAATACTAACTTTTAGTTATTCTGGACTGCACATGATGGATTGTGCAGCAATTGGATTGCACAACAGTGGACTGCGCAAGCAGTTGCTGGATCATGGGCCAACTGTCTTGGACACATGGCATCATTTGATTGAAATGCGCATGATCGTGTATAGACGTTGCCACGTAAGGAGCAAATGATGGCATGAATGCCACGTGTTTTGTCATTTGTGTTGATAGAACGCGCAACCTGAAGTGCTGGCTTTGGATTGCCAGACTTGGACTGCGCAGAATGGATTGCGCCAACATGGATTACGCTGCCAGCTGTCCTCGAGCGCCGTGCTGCACGATTAAACGAACGGTCGCCTCGTCTCCGTGCTGTCAGTTGTCAGAAGATTTGATTTGTGTCAGGTAATGATGATGATTTGCCACGTCAGCCTGCGCGTTTGGTAGTGTGTACAATCTAGTATGCACAATCTGTATACTGCATAATCTGATGTCTGCGCAGTTCATTTGAAAGATTCATTTCTTAATCTTCTGACTTTGTTGATGTGTGCAACTTGATTTTTTAGGACCTACAAGACCCCCTTCAAAGTTTTCGAAAGTTGAATTTATTCAAAATTTCGAAATACTTTAAATTTTGAATTTTAAATCAATTTGCGCAGGAAATGAGTTGTCTGCGCAATCTGAGGGATTAGCCCCATTTTCAGGCGCAATCTGAGGCGGCCGTTTCGTTTTCGAAAACTATAAATATCTCTTCAATTCTCATTTCATTCTTTACTTTGCTTTCTTCGTACACTTGAGAGAAACTTCTTCGAGCTCTTTCTTCCTTTCTTCTCCGACGCTCGATGGCTCCCAAGCGTTCCTCCGCCGCTGCCAAGGGCAAAGCCCCCGCCGAGTCTTCGGCAGAGTTGCACGACGTGCTTCTCGTCACGAAACTGCTCATCCAGCGCTGCTAGGTAGATGACCTAATCAAAACTCTTTTTAGGGTTTTGATCTCACTTATTCTTTCAGAATCCATCTCTTTTTAAAGATGTGATCATACTGCGCCACCCTTTTTAGGGTTCTGGTTGCACAAATCAGTTCGTTCTTCATTTTTATGAAGGACGACATTCTGTGCAATCGGTTGAACTGCGCTGGCAAAAGTCAGCGTAATTCGTTGATTTGCGCGAGACTGCCAGCGCAAACTGATGACTGTTTGTTTGCGCAGTCTGATTATTGCACAATCTGAGATCGCGCAGTCTGATGTTGCGCAATCTGATGTTTACGCAAAATGATGACAGAATCTTTGACTTGACTTGTACTGAATTTTTGTTTTCTCTGTCGATGCAGTTAATACCAGAGAAGATCCTGGATATGGACTTTGTAGGAACTCTTTCAGAGTCAGAATATAAAGAGGACCTTTCCCATGTGCACTATCCTCATATGATCTGCCAACTTCCCGTCAGGCTATTTTGATAGCCCAAGATAATGAGACTCTGCTATGTTTGATGAATGGACAACCTCTGGAGTCAGCAGACGCTGTCATTCACAAGAAGCCATTATTCCTGTTCGGCGATGCTTTTGAGAAGAGTTCTCAACCGAGGCCAAGGATGGAAGAAAGGATTGTCCATCAGAAGGAGGACATTCTCGATACCAGATGTTTCCCGCTGCCTTCCCTTATCCCGGTATGCTCATGCGAGCTACCCGAGGAAGATGGAAATGAACCTTACACCTTTCCAAGATGCCGTCCAGGAAGGATTTTTGTGAAGAAGGGCCGAACAAGAAGGACATGTTCTACAGCTCCTCAGAACGATACAGTATCTTGTTAAGAGGTTTGAAACCCGTTGTATTCCGCCGAAGAATTCTTCCTTGTTATTGCCTGTCAGAACTCCAATATTCGCAAATGAGTTTGCGAAGGTCGAAGGGAGGTACCCAGATCAGGACCTCAGATTAACTGGACTAGTGAATCCAGATTTTAAGAGATGGAACTGCATAGCAAATTAGATTTTGACCAAGTTTGAAAATAAACTTCAGCAAATCAATTTGTACCAAGCAGTGTATGCCATTGTTTATGGTTTTGCCCCTAACTCGCAACTGTTCTTGGCTCTAGCAGAAAGATACAATTACAGAACAGGGACTTTCATGACTCCCGGCGGAGAGATCGGGTTTGCACTTCATGAGATACAGTTCATCTCTTACTTGCCGATGGGGAATGCCCCATATGAGGAATTTGTCCCAACTAATGATGAGTTGGACAAACTTAGAAAGGGGAATGCAGCCATGGTAGCAGTCTTTGAAGAACTGCTATGTCATTATAAAATCTGCTCTTTGTATTACAAAAGCGGTACATCTAATACTTGTTACTCATCAAAATGGTTGCCTTATCTGTTCCTCAACCATATCAAAGAAAAGAAGACCAAGGAACATAACAAATGTTATCCTGACTTCTTTAAGCCACTGAGCAATACAGAAGTGGTGAAACTGATGGAAGAAAGTGGAGATTTGGATGAAGAGATGAAGAATGATCATCAATGTCCTCTTCTGAAGAAAGGAGATACTCTCGAGAGTTATTTGAGAGTAGGGTATAGATTTATGTCAAAAGAAGCCCAATTAGCAGGTTTCTAACGTATTGGCTCCGTCGGTTTGAGTGATTGTAGATATGCTCTAAACCTGAGCAAGGATGGAACTTTTGTTGCACTGCTTCTCCCGCCGGATATGAACAAATGCCGACAAATATGATTGACTCGAAGATGCAACCTTTGAGTCGTGCAGCTTTTGAGTAGTTGAAGACAATTCGACCGTCCCATTTGGTGTATCGATTTAAAGAAGAATGTTATTTAGAGCCATACCTTTCCAGTCGATTTGCTCGGCAGTTCGGGTACGACCAATTCCATGTGGGAAATGCCATCATGTGCCTTCAAGGAAAGGGTTTCTTGATAGATGGGGCCCGAGCTTGGGCTTATTATAACGCTCGAGATACAAAGTAACGTTCTCGATGCCACCAAATAGCAATCATGGCCCTCGGATGCTATTTACATACTCAGTATTCTATACATCTTCAAATACCTTTGCCGAGAATTTCAATCTCACGGATAGCTTCGCGTCTTCAACCAGATTAAGAAGGGAGGAGTCATCTTGTCGCTCCCAGGAAATGATGAGTGCATGAACCAGTAGATGCACCTTTAGAAGCTTCAAGGGACATTATGTTCCCTGAAGAGGTAAACGCAGCATTGCGTATTTCTTTGAAGGTGGCTAGATCTCCAGCCAAGAAGAGGAGAAGAGAGGAGCCTCCCGCTCCGGTAGCAAAGACGAAACTGGTCTTAGATCATTCCTCTGAAAAGATTACCACTAGATCTCAATCTCGGCAGTTGGCCGAGACAATTCAGCAAGAAGCTACCACACCGACCTCTGTTCAAAGACAAATCGAGACAATAAATGTAGAGAGTCCTGAAAGACCTCTACACAGAAAGAAAAGATTGGTCCGTAGAAGTCAAGTTTTGACTTCGATCGTGGCAGATGCTACAGCAGGAATCACCATGTCCTCTCCTACCCCTATTTCTAATCTGGGAATAAAACTCCTAGTCCAGGACATAGGGTAGAGACTGAGCAAAAGAAAGATCTTGATCCGAGAACTGAGGCCGAAGAACCCAGAGAAAATATCATGGAGGAAAAGCAAGATGTTGTACCTCTTTCACCTGTCGCGGAGACGACTCAACTTCCTCCTACTCCTAGGATCCTCCGTAAGAGGAAGATCGTGAAGTAATTACAGCTCTAAAGATTGCGACTACAGCCCGCTAGAGGACTATATTGACCAAGCTGCAACTACCAGCGGGAATGCACCAGAAGAAAGCGAAGATGAGGAGAGCTCTTCGTCCGAGAATATTGATGAAGATATGCAAGATCCCGATAGGGATGATGAAGTGCATATATCTCCTAATGCTGCCGATGATACCTTAGCTCCTAACAAGGAAGTTGAGGTAGAAGCATCTCCAGAAACTGTCGCTGATACCTTGAATCCTGAAGAGGATGTTGAAGTAGAGGCATCTCCGAAAAAACAGTAGATGAAAAAACTCCGGAGAAAACTCCCGCCACTGATCCTCAAGGTATAGAATGAAATTAGCAATCTCCTTTTAAATAGATTGATAGCTAACATCTTTATTTGTATTTCCTACAGATCTTGAGACTCCTTCAGCACCTCCGACATGCACGGACATAGTGCCTGTAACGACGATGATTGCTGGTAGCAGTCATCATTTATCCTATGGTTCTAAAGCGGGCAGTAGCCAAGCTGTTATGGCTGAAACTACTTCTGCTCAATTAGAGTCTATTCCTGCAGATGATAGGCTCACTGCTGGATTCAACCATGGTAAGACAGTTTACATCTTTAATCTTCTTGGACAATAGCAAACAACAGGCAAAATAAATCTTTACTTTTGCAGAGGAACAACCAGGAGGGGCAACTAGCTCCACTTTGGCTCCTTTATTCAAAGACCTGCTGTCCAGATGCGAGAGATTGAACATCCTGCGGCCTCGTCATCAATAGGAGCTGCAACCCCTGATGCTTTGGCGACTAATCAGCTCGTAATCCAATCATTCACCAGATGTTTCTTCGAGTCTTTGGGACCTCTAGTTAATAGAATGATGGATAAAGAAGATGCAGATTTTTTTATGGTTAGAGGTCCGACTTCTTTCCTGGTGAAAGCCATTCGGAACAGGATGAGGCTCAGCCACTCTCCTTGATCATATATTGAATGAGCTAGAAATCTCCATAAAAAACTATAAAGAACTCAATAAAGGAGAATTAGAACTTCTAGTACAGGCAGAGTTTGAACGAATGGCTCAAGCAGCTGATATTGAAAGGGTGAATCTCCAGAACCTCTTGGAGGCTTATTCTGCAAAATTTGCTGAGTATCAGTCCAAGCTAGAATCAGTGACCTTGGTGGCTGAGAGAAAAGAGCAAAGAGCTGCTGAGCTGAGAGCAGAGATTGCTCGTCTCCAGAAGGAATTAGAAAATGAAGTTACTGATCATCAGCTGGCAAAACAACAATTCAATGCTCTGATTCAAGAAAGGGATGAGTACGTGGCAGCTCATGATGCCGAGATTACTCGCCGAACAGTGACCATGCATGTTTTCAATGAAGAAACCGGGATGGAAGAGGCCAGAAGGAAGGTGATCCACTCGTGAAGAGCGGCTACAAACTCTGAAGCAACAAATTGCTAGTCTGATAATGCCTCCGTCAGAACATTTTGTATCTTTATGTCTTTTGTAATGCATGTGTTTTTTGTAATGTCTCATATTTTGATTAATAAAAGACATTTTGTTGTGGCTCCATTATTTGTTGCATATCTTGTTCAGATATAAATAATAGAGATAGAAAATAATTATATTCATTATATCTGCTCAGAGGTAATATGGACATGGCAGAATATATCAAATATTATTATTTTAATTGACAACTTAATCAAGGACGATAAGTTGCTGATGTGGATGAACGAAAATGAATCGTCATAATGAATAGATGAACGGATAAACCGTCGGATGGTGATGAACGGGTGAACCGTCAGGTGATGATAAATGAACGGATGAACCGTCTGATAATAATAAATGAATGGATGAACCATCGAATGAATGTGAACGAACGGACGAACCGTCGGATGAATATGAACGAATGAATCGCCAGGTTGTAATAAATGAACGGATGAACCGTCAAATGATGATAAATGAACCGATGAACCGTCAAATGATTGTGAATGAACGGACGAACCGTCGGATGAATATGAACGAATGAATCGTCAAGTTGTAATAAATGAACGGGTGAACCGTCAGGTGAAATGTGAACGGATGAACCGTCAAATGATGTGAATGAACGACAAACCGTCGGATAATGATGTCGTTTCATTATTTGAAGAACCTCTGCCTATAAATAGAACAGAAATCTGACAGGAATGAACACTTCCACTTTTCAACATAAAAATGTCGTCTGGAGATGCATCCAAGCAAGCTGAAATCGTCCCGAAGGTTGAGACGGGCATTGAAGAACGTCCTGCTGATCTAATTTAGCCAATGCAAGTAGAAGCAGGCGAAGGTTCGTCTGCACCCAAGCCACCGCGAGACATCCTGGACTTCCTGCTTGAACCAGGAAAAACTGAAGAGGAGGAAGCCATGAGAGATAGCTGCTTGCAAGTTCCTCGTGGGCTCCAAGGAGGTTCTCGTCTCTTTTGCTGACCGGCTTTGAGAAGGACGGCAGTGGTCCGCGTCCAAATGTCGAAAAGGATGATAGTGATCTCCTTTAATATCATGTACTATCATTCATGATGAAATAAAATTTTATTTATGAACTTGAACTTGTCTGATGATTTAAGCATTTACATTTACATAGTACTTTTTAAGGAACTTGCCATTGATAGGCATCATTGCAATTCGACCGTCGAGCTCTGAGAGTTAGGCTCCATTTGAGAAGACTTTGCTTATAACATAGGGACCTTCCCACTTTGCGTCGAATTTGCCTTTGCTCATATGATTCATAGTCATAGGACGTCTGACTGTTAGAACAAGTTCTCCTTGAAAGGCTCTGACTTTAACTTTGCGGTTGAAAGTCTTCGAGATACGGGCTTGGTATAACTCAATATGTTGCTGAGCCATTCACCGCTTCTCGTCGAGTGCTTCTAATTCTTGAAGTCGAAGAAGATCATTATCTCTGTAGTGAGCACATTAGCAATGGCAATCCTTAAAGAAGGAATTTGAAGTTCCAGAGGAAGAACAGCTTCACAGCCATACACCAAAGAGAAAGGTGTAAAGCCTGTAGGGTTGCGGACCGTAGTTCGGTAGGCCCATAGACATTCGCCAAGCTTTTCACTCCAATTCCGTTTGTTAATAGATACAAACTTCTTGAGGAGCTTGATAATGGTTTTGTTGAAGGCTTCAGCTAATCCATTAGCAGCAGGATTGTAAGCTGTAGAAGCGCATTGTCAATTCGGTGATCATCGCAAAATCTGGTGAATTTCTGGCTGATAATTGAGGTCCGTTGTCGTGGATGATTCGTCGAGGTACACCAAATCTGTAGATGACATGGTATTTGACGAAGTTGATAACACTGCTAGTTTTGACTTCAACCAGAGGTATAGCTTCAGCCCATTTAGAGAAGTAATCGGTTATTGCTAATATAATCGATGTCCTCTAGAAGAAGGAGGATTGATGGGCCCTATAATGTCCATACCCTAAGCTTCAAAAGGCCAGGAAGCAGCAGTCGGATGAAGAAATTCCGACGGTTGATGAATAAAATCTGCATGGATTTGACAGGCTCGGCATTTCCTTGCATATTCGATGCATCTGCTACCATAGAGGGCCAATAGTAACCCATGCGTCGGATGCGATCCTGCAGTTTAGGACCAGGTTGATGTGCTCCACAGACACCATCGTGAGCTTCACGTAACACTTGTTTTGCTTCATCACCAGCAAGACAGCGTAAGAGAAGACCGTCATAGGTTCACCGATAAAGAGTCTTGGTAATTTGATTGTAGTAGAATCAGAGAGATCGTCGTCGAACACTGTAGCCTCCTTAGGATCTTCGGAGTATGTCACGAACCACGAAGTCGATGAAAGGAGTTCTCCAGTCTTCATCGATAACGTTGACTTCAACAAAGTTACTGAACTTAATATTACGATTGTTTTCAATGCAGAACAATTCTCGGTTAGAGATAACCACCACCTGCTGTCTTTGATAGGGATGGCTAGGACAGCTGCAAGATTGGCTAAGGCAACTGCTTTAGTATTGCAAGCTCGACGAACATAGTCGATGAAGAAAGCTTTGAATGATGTAGCCATGTTGATCGCTGCTTCATGATAAGGTACCAGATCTTGATGTCGAACTTCATAGGTTCCTCTAACCTGATTGACAACTAGCTAGATTCGCCGTAGACTTCGAGATATTCGATATCCAATTGCTTGGCTAACTGAAGGCCGATGAGTAGAGCATTATACTCTGCTACATTGTTGGAACAGGGTTCATCTAGAGAGTAAGCTCTTTGGATGGTCGATCCATCTGGAGAAACGAGAACAACTCCGACTCCTGCTACAATGGCACCATTTGGTCCGATTCTGGATGCACCATCGAAGAATAGACGCCATGTTGGAAATTCTTCAGAGATCATGTTGACTTCCAACGTCTCGTCTGGAATTTCATCGTAAAGCTTGGATGTTTCTGGTACGGGATGAGCCGCCAAGAAATCTGCCAGTGCTTGGCCTTTGACAGACTTTTGAGGAACATACACCATGTCATATTGGGCTAGCAAGATGGCCCATGTAGTAAGACGCGAATTGAGTGTACTGGGCTTTTTCATGAGTACTCGAAGAGGGTTAACTCGAGATATGACATGAATAGTTTGACCGATGATATAATGCCTTGTCTTTTGAACAGCCATAAGGGCTAGACATTCTTTTTCGACCGGACTATAACGGTGTTCATCACCAATCATAGTACGACTGAGATAGTAGATGGCCTGTTCATGACCTTCTTTATTCTTTTGGGCGAGTAAAGCACCCAATGAATGGTCCATAGCACGGACATACATTAAGAATGGAATACCCGAGATTGGTGGCACCAATACTGGTGGGTTCATGAGATATCGTTTGATGTCGTCGAATGCTCGTTGACATTCTTTCGTCCAGATAAAAGATACACCCTTCTTCATTAGTTGAGTAAATGGTCTGCAGCGTCCAGACAAGTTCGAAATGAATCTTCTGATGTATGCAAGTCGACCTTGGAATCCTTGTAGCTCTTTTAGGTTGCGTGGAGGACGCATCTCTTGAATGCTTTGATCTTCTCGGGATCTACGTGTATACCCTTAGAGGTAATGACGAAGCCGAGAAACTTGCCACTAGAGACACCCAAGAATGACTTGGTGGGATTCATCTTGAGCTGATGTTGGCGTATGAGATTGAAGATTGTTCTCAAATCTTGAATATGATCTTCTTTCAGACGACTTTTAACGGCGATATCGTCAACATAGCATTCGACAGTCTTGCGAAGATGATCTCGAAAGATGGTACTTAGCCCGCTGATAAGTTGCACCAGCGTTCTTGAGACCAAATGGCATCACTGTATAACAGTAGACTCCACGAGGAGTGCGAAAGATGTGTGTTTTTCATCTTCGGGATTCATCTTGATCTGATTGTATCCAGAGAATCCATCCATAAAAGATATTTGCTCGAACCCACAGGTATTGTCAATCATAACATCCGTGATAGGGAGAGGAAATTCATCTTTCGGACATGCTTTATTAAGATCCCAAAAATCGATACAGACTCGAACCTTACCGGTTTTCTTCAGGACTGGGACAACGTTGGCTACCCAATCAGGATGTTGTTCTTTCGAATAAAGCCACAAGCGATAAGCTTCTTGACTTCATCATCGATTGCGTCCATCATTTCAGGCTTGAATCGCCGTTGCTGCTGTTTGACTGGTTTAGCATTAGGCAGAATGTTCAGTTTATGAGTAGCAATTTTGGGATCTAAACCTGGCATGTCTTCGTAACTCCAAGCAAAGACATCAATGTATTCTTTAATGAGAAAATCAACTCTTGCTTATCTGCCTCTGGAAGATTCTTACTAATAAAGATTGGACGAGGTGACCCGCTTTCTCCTACATCAACTTGAACTAGTTGATCTTCAGTAGGAGGTTCTTTTGTTCAAATCGGAGTACCCACTGATTGTCCATCTGTTGAGCCCAAGGATCTGTTTCAGGATTTTCTTCAACGTCCTCATCATAGCCTTCCGGAAGTTCAGCGGAGACCATATTAGAAGATACGATCACACGATGGACTTCACCAATGCTGGTGTCAGAATCCCATGACCTGGAATCAGAAGAATTAGAGCATTCTTCGCTATCAGAGTCGGAGACTGTTGGGGATAACATCGGAGGAGAAGCATATCGAGACCTCTTTTGGTCTTGCTGTAATACATATCAGATTTTCCTTTTGGGACAGTTGTACGATAGGAGTTCGTCTTCCCTTACCGTAGTTGAGGCCATTTTTAAAGTCATAACCCATCTTACGGATGATGTCTTTTGATTGTTGACTATAACGACGGAGTTGTACATGTCCTGTATCGTTATGCTTGCTATCATCCGTATAGCTGAATTGTTGTTCTGGTCCTTTACTAAAAAGTATTGGACTTTCACCTTTCTTTCGAGCAGGGACAATACGGTAAGAGTCATCTGGATCTTCAAATGAGACTTCTGTTTGAAGAGATTGTACAACTCCCATTGTAAATGATTTGAAGCTATCTAACATATCCAAATAGCATTTAGTATGATAAATAACATCAGTATACTGGAAAGTAGATGCTTTTTCATTGATCTGTACATGCGTATTTACAACAGGACCTTTAGCCTTAGCAGGCTTGGTCAGATTAATTACAAGAGGGGAGAAGAAGAACGTGGAAGAGGCTTGTTACGACGGAGGTCGATAACAAGTGGCTCAGAGGAGGTGAGCTCCCTTTTTTTCTTGTTGTGAGTTAAATCAACAACAAGAGGCTCAAGGAAGTGAGCTGCTTTTTGTCCTTGTTCCGACGTAGTCGATAACAAGTGGCTCAAGAGGTGAGCTCCCTTTTATCTTGATCGCCATCAACCGATTTCTTCTGAACTGGCAAGTGAATAGCCAGTGGTTTAGAAGACTAGGATGAGAAACACGCCCTTTGACAGGTATGATGAGAGTGTCATTGGGTACTGCTTCTTGGTCTTCTTCAGTATCCATGGCCAATACTACTTTCATAAATTCCTCTTGTACATACGAGCGTCGTTGCAATACGCTTCGACACCCTTGAAAGGATAATTGTCATCAACATATTTAAAGTTGATGAAGAGTTGATGGAACAACATTGTGTTCATGGAGGAAGGGTCTTCCCAGAAGAGCGTTATAAGAACAACCATGATTGTCGATGATATAAAAGGTCACCTTTGTGCGAAGATTGCCTATTTGGAGTTTTAGGCGAATCTTACCCAAAGGTTCACTCCTTCTTGGTTGAATCCCAAGATAGTAGTGATTGTACTTGAAAGACTATGGACTGGTATCTTCAATGCGTCCAACATTGTCTTTGGCATGATGCTGAGAGCAGACCCTGGATCTATCAGGATACGATCACTTTTATTGAATCAATATCCTGTATAGTAGAGAGGACGATCATGTCTATTATCCTCCAGCAGCATATCATCCTGAGTGAAAGTGATGTTTGGAATTAACTCCAGGACACTATGACAGTGACGGCAAGAGACTGGTTCTGATTCCGGCTTTTTGAGGAGAGTTAAGCAAGTTTCAGCCTGCATCAGAGCTTCGCTTAAAGTTTCTCAGTCTCTTTGGAAAGGCGCAAGAGCTCGAAGATTGATAGCCTAGCCGGTGTATTGGCTAGTTGAGCCAATATATCAAAGTTGTACGGCTTTTCAAGTCCGTAGGAGATGATTTCTTCAGTGGTTTATCAAAGCGGACTTGTTGCTTGCCTTTGTCACCCTCATTGGCTTGGAAGGAATAGGTACTACCACTGGCAAAGATGTAGAAGGGATCTCTTCAGTGGAAGCAGGTTGTGCTGGAGCAGGTTCAGAAGAAGAAGCAGGATTCTCTTGAGCTTCAGAATGATCTTTCAAACAGGCTTTCCCTGATTGGTGCCTAATAGAATTTCTTCATTAACTATGGGGTCAAAAGACACCATGTTGCAAGTCTTCGTCTTGCATTTGGAGCGCCTTTCTTCTTGGAAGAAGAGGAAACCTTGAATTCCGAAACAAGATCGGGATGGACCCACATAATCTCGCCGTTGTCAAGACATAAGGGGATAAGACCTTCACTTGGTGGAGGAGGAAGATTCTCAATCTCAAGAGTAGCTTTGGGAATAGGAATAACGCCATGTTGTACCATCTGCGGAGGGAAGTCACCGAACTGGACCGAAACCATGTTTGCAGTAACAGTCTTCTTATCTTGCTGTAGAGTAACGACACCAGCATTACAAGCTCTTGAATTTTGCCCTTGAGCACGTAGCATGCTCGAGTGGGGTCCAATGAACCTGTGGTAGACACAATATTTAGGATGATCAGTCTTACCGACTTCATCAGGTTTCTTTGGATCTGGGAGCTGAATCTTGTTGCTTTTGAGTAAGCAATCAAAGATGCTTGCAGTGTCATTCTCGTCGAAGGAATATTCTACTTTCGGACGGGGTTCCCTCGGTTGCGGTGCAGAAGGAGTGGAAGTGGATGTAGGCGGAGCTAGATTAACAGCTAGAGACTCTTTATTCCTCAAATTGATGTTCAGAGTCTCCTTGTTCTTGCGATTGTTCTGACGATTACCGCCACTTGATGTTGATGTTCATCCCGATCAGGGTTAGACATTTGTACTCCCAACTGCTTGAACTTCTCAGCACTCACTTCCGTAGCTTTGGCGTTGACAATAAAGGATGGCCAATCTTGGAACTGAGTTGAGCCTATCCACATGCTGATGATAGGCAAAAGATTTGCCTTACAGGTGTCTATGGTAACAGCAGCAGGAGTCCCTGGAGGCATTTTTAAGGCTTCTCGGCGGAACCGTTCGATGAAACTCTCAGCAGTTTCATTATGTTTCTGTTTGATTTTGTTGAGGGCCGACATAGTCATGTCGTTGAATCCCTCATAGAATCGTTCCAGAAAGATTTGTTTGAGACCTGAGAAGGAAGTGATACAACCATCGGGCAAACTTCTATACCAATCATATGCTACGCCGGCTAAACAACCGACGAACACTCTGGTAAGAAGAGCGTCATTTGGTTGGAGTTGAACAGTCATTACCTCGAAGTGATTGATGAATTGGCTTGGTGAGGTGCTGCCATCAAACAAAGATTGTTGGGATCTTGTACTTGGGCGGGAACGGACTTCCTTCCATTCAATTGGATAGGGCTGCTTGATCCCCAACCTTTGCAAGTTGTCTTTCTCTTTGAACGCCTCGAACTGAGTGCGTAAGAGTTTGACAGCTTCATTGGCGTCTTCAGATGATGAAGAAGGAGGAGGTTGAGTCAGAGTAGTAGGAGGAGAACACATTGTAAGCACTACCCCCTCCTGATTGACTGGGTGTAGTTTGAACTTGTACTTGTACAGGAGGCATTTGAGGAGATACTACCCCCAGCCCAGCATTAACAGGTACCGAAGATGCTATGATCTCTGGACTCGCAGCAGGTACAGTTGGTGTGGCATGTTGTGCCACAATGATAGAATGCATACTAGCAACCATTTCAGCCATGGTCTTTAGCTTATCTTCAAGTGCAGCGATTCGCTGTTCTTGATTTGCTGAAGTTGAAGCATCTTGATCTTCATTGACAACATACGCCGTGACTTCTCTTGGTACAGTGGAAGACACTGTCTGTTCAGAGCTTTCGCTGTAAGCATCATAGTCGGAGAAAGAGTCGTCTCCTGACTGAGAAGTAGGAAGATAACCCGAAGGGTTTTGAGGAAGATTCCTTTGACCGATTGTATCTCGGCTTCGGGAACGGGTATGTTGAAATACTCCTTCAGAAGATTCTTGGAGTAGATCCAAATACCATTGGCTTGGCTTGCGAGGCTTGCCGTATTTGGAGCACTTTCTACCTCCAGTGTCCCGGGAAGTCATATTGACAGAAGCTACAAGACTTCATCTTCATCCTCAGACATCGGTTCAGATTTAGCAAAAGCCAAACGATCAAAGACAGATCGCTTTGTTGTTTGACAATAACACTTGATAATGACTTTATGATTGCAATGATGATCAGATGGTTGAACTGAAGGTGTTGAGATAGTATCCCGCTTTTGTCTGAGATGTTCTCGGAGATCGGGAATAGCAGTAGGACGAGGAAAACTCTGAGGGATCTGTTCTTTGATAATGTTCGGAACATGATTCTGATTCTTCAAATGTTTAGTCCCTTGAGTGTACAGGGAAGTGCTCACTTCATTAGCATAAGTGTCAATCTTTGACCCTGGAGGTTTGTCTTTGATGTTGATCTTCGGCATTGGCTGTTTACGTTTTGCTGAAGTAGGCCTGTTAAGATAAGTTCTTAAATCTGCAAACTCACCCCCAGGGGTTTCTGTTTGAGACACCAGCAGTTTTCCCTGTCTTGAGCGGGATATCTTGAAAGTTGGGAGGTCCTGGAACTCTGCTACCGGGGTAGGCAGAATACCTCTTTGATCAGTACAAGTTCTTTTATCATGAAGGGAAGAAGAACCCTTGTTTGAAGGAGTTCTTGTACTGACTGGTGCCGGAGCACGTTCAAATTGATCTTCTACGGTAAAAACCGTAGAAGATTGAGAAAAGACCAAAGGGCCTTTTCCTTTGTTTTGTTGAGAAGGGTTAGCTAAAGAGCGTTTCCCTCTGTTGTCTTCCAAGTCATGAGACAAGAAGTCTGAGAAAAGACCAATGGGCCTTTTCTTTGTTTTGAAGATGATGAGGAATAGCCAAAGGACTACCCCCAGTAGATTGCACAGGAGCAACAAGGTATTTGAGAGGAGGAACAGAGCTCTTCTCCTTGTTATGAGAAGAAAGAGTTTAGCCAAAAGGCTGTCACTCTTGGATTGCGCAGGAGTAGTTTGCGCATGAATGGATGGCGTACTGGTTTTGCCACAGAAACTGTGGTTTGTGCATCAGGAGTTCTTGCCACAGAGTGCTTAGGGTGGACTCTGGATGCTGGAGTATTAGTTTGCGCAGACAGATTGGCAGCCAATTGCGCCAGAGGCATAGAGTCTTGTACTTGGCTAAGGCAGCATATGAAGTCTTCTGTGTACTGGCAACAGCAGATTGCGCAGTAGTAACAGAGACAGATTGTGCAGCAGGCTTGGTGACAGAAGCCTTAGACTGCGCAGCAGTCTTGATGGCAGACTGCGCAGGAGTCTTGCTGACAGAGACTTTGGATTGCGCAGCAGACTTTGGGACCCACCCTGGGCGCACTTTGCTCGTAGCAGGAGTGGTTGCAGTGTGAAGGGTGGTTTTGGAGTTGATCATGGCTTCGTAGGCAGTCTGGTTGATCTTCACAACCAGTGTCTTCTGCGTCTTCCCGATAGACGCTACGTCACATTGAGTTGCTACTTCCTCGTCGGAGGAGAAAGTCGTCCCCAGAGTCGCCATTTTGTTTGTAAAAACAAAAGTATGAAACTTTATTGATACAAACTTTGTAAAAGATTACAATTTGAATTCTGGGAATGGTACAACTGTAGGAATCCAATCTAGATGACGATTGCTTTATCCCTTGGACGATGTGAACTTTGAAGACGGAGCTTCTGAAGTTGAAGACAACTCTGGAATTGAAGGCAAAAGCCTCGGAAATTAAAGGCAAAAGCCTCGAAATTGAAGGCAAAAGCCTCGGAAGAATGCAGCAGCACTTGGGCAAGAACTCCTGGACTCTCTGAACTTTAAAGTCTGATCTCTCTATGATCTGATCTCTGATCCCCTTGAATGGAGACTTGAAACTCTATTTATAGAGTTCTAAAATAACTAACTTTTAGTTATTCTGGACTGTGCATGATGGATTGCGCAGCAATTGGATTGCGCAACAGTGGACTACGCAAGCAGTTGCTGGATCATGGGCCAACTGTCTTGGACACATGGCATCATTTGATTAAAATGCACATGATCGTGTATAGACGGTTTCCACGTAAGGAGCAAATGATGGCATGAATGCCACGTGTATTTTGTCATTTGTGTTGATAGAACGCGCAACCTGAATTACGCTGGCTTTGGATTACGCAGACTTGGACTGCGCAGAAATGGATTACGCCAACATGGATTGCGCTGCCAGCTGTCCTCGAGCGCCGTGCTGCACGATTAAACGAACGGTCGCTTCGTTCTCCGCGCTGTCAATTGTCAGAAGATTTGATTTGTGTCAGGTAATGATGATGATTTGCCACGTCAGCCTGCGCGTTTGGTAGTGTGCGCAATCTAGTATGCGTAATCTGTATACTGCACAATCTGATGTCTGTGCAGTTCATTTGAAAGATTCATTTCTTGATCTTCTGACTTTGTTGATGTGTGCAACTTAATTTTTAGGACCTACAATAATGTATGCAAGTATATAATTCAAATATGTATGTATGTATAGGTACATGAATGAATGCAAGTATGCATATATGATATGTATGACTGCATGTATACAATTAAGTATGTATGTATGCATTTCTATAAATTGAGTTAACATATAACCTTTTACAAACATGCATTCATACACCCTTTGATACCATGTATCCCATATCACATACACCTACCTATCTCTAAATTTGAGAGCATTAACACATACCCTTTCACACACATGCCAAACACACACACACACACTCACTTACTCTTTTACCTCTATATATATATTATATATAATATAATATATATATATATATATAATATATATATATATTATGTATGTATGTATGTGCCTATATATATAGCTTTTCTATATATATCTATGTATATGAATAAGTGAATGTGAATAATATATATACATTATAGACTAAGTTTGTGTGCCTTGTTAGCTTATGGTTTAGTTTTGTGCTTGGTTTAACAAGTGTCTTAGGCTATGAGTTAGTAGCTATATTGGATACTTGATTTGCATATACTTAGTTTGTTTAGACCGAGAATTGACTAACCTAGACTAGTTGACCATTGTTGACCCAATCCTAGCTAGTTTGACCATAGTTAACTAGAGTTGACCTAGTTTGACTTTATAGTTGACCAAGAGTTGATTTTGACCTAGATTGACTTAGACTCATGTAGATTGTATTATAATTTCAATTACCATATAAATTGAACTCTTTATAACCTATGTTGCTATAACTAGGACTCCGTGACTCCAGTTGGCTATCTTTTTATATCAGCTGTTCAGGGTATCAGGCGAGTACATTCTCTGATCATTTCATATCCTTCTTTGAATTATTCTCCTGCTTTAAATTACTTTACTTGATACTGTCACGTTGGTCACACGGATTAGTACTATATGGATCCTTTCTTGAGATGTTATCCCCTCAGGGAGCATCGGATACTACATGTTCTGTACGTTTCACTTACATTGTGTACCACTATGCTTCATGGTTCATTGATCACTTGTGACATGTACTCTTGATCACAGAGTCTTCCTTGAATCACCCATTTATGGGCATTCCTAGAATCACCTATTTTTGGGCCTACCATGTATCATCCCTTGTGGGCCATTGCATGGATCATAACATAACATGGCTGGATCCTTGTGTTTTGATTGGGGGTACGGGGGAGTAGAAGTAGGCATGTGAATAATACCCAAGTAGTATCTCATCTGATCACCTCTGTAGTGTCTCATCAGAATCTCCTATGTCATTCACATGTTTATATTATACTCTGACTCATTAGCCACTATTAGTTCTCTACTTATAGTAGATATTCTATTACAGTTCTCTCTATGTTTACATTCTGTACTTTTTTTCGGTTTCCTGTATCTCTTTACTGCATATTATATTTTCTAACCTGCTATGAACTGTTGAGATGTATTGTGCTCCTCTGTCCTGACTGGACCTGTTGAAAAATATTACAAAGGACGAGGAGAGGCCTGTGTGGATACCTTCTATGGGACAGTCCTAGACGACACTTGTGAGCTGGACTCTCAGGAGGACCAGCTCTAGCTGATGACATTACCCCTACTGCCTAGACTAGTTTAGTTAGGCTTTATCTTACTTATGTTGTCTTGGGACTAGTTTAGTTAGGCTTTATTCTGTCATTGAGATCTGGATTGTATTATATTCTTTTATACTTTGTAGTTGAGACCTTGTATTCTGGATGTTTGCTGAGATGTTATCTTAGACACTTAGACTCTTCTGATCATCTGTATTTCATTTGAGTTCTATATCATATTGTGCTTCTTCTTCCTTAGTTGTGATTGGGTTTACATTTGTTATGTCACCCCCATTCGGGGAGTATAAACTGTTTAGCTTATACTGTTAGATGCATGAGACCTAGGACAGCGTTCTACAACCGACACTGCGGCGTAGGCTGGACATACCCACTTCTCGTACCCTTACTCTAGGGTGCGGGTCGTGACACCGAGACCAAATGCATGAATGCACTCTATCAAATAAATCTCTATTATGACAACATATCCAACTTTCAGTATTTTCTCTCTTTGTTCTCTATACGGCAAGCCGTATCATCTCTGTCATGTAACATTAGCAACAACTAGAGACATCTCTTGCTGTAAAATGAGCTTTAATCATTCATATCAAACACGAGTAAAGCAACCGTTCTTTGATTAGCATCTGAGTCAATTCTTTATTTCTTCTTTTGTTGGTTTGGTATAGTTGATCAGCAAAACACAACAAAAGAGTGGATAAGAGATCATTTTATTAGACGTACAGATCAATGTTTATCCGGTTGAAGCAACTCACCAAGATAAATCTTAGTTGAGAGAATGAGGGACTTCACGCGCCGTTCACGTCCTGTATATGTCTATGCGTCCTCCTGTATAGGCACCAACATTTGATTAGCATACTTCGGTCTCTTTCTCAAGATTCGGAATGAATGCGATATGCGATGAAAGCGAAAAATAAAAACCAATCATCGAAAACCAACACAAAAACGCATTCATCAATCCAAGCAGTGAAAGAAAGCATCCAACAAAACTCTTGGATTTATTTCAATAGAAGCCGATCCATCAATTGGAAAGGTTCATTGAATTTCATCCGTGATCAATCGATACCGGCAAAGGTTTCCCCAAATACTCAGTTCGAGACTGAGTCAGCAAGCCGTAGGTATTACATAGTGGACCACGAGGAGCGGGGCACTACACACTATGGCAAAAGCACTTCTAAAATAACTTAACATGAATACCGGAAGATTGGCATATCACTGTTCATGAGAAATATAGATAGAGTTGTAGAATTTCAATAGGCTATTTATAATATTGGCATATCACTATTCTATACTTTTTTAATGGTAAATAATTATCTACTTTTTAGTGATCTAATTTATCTTAATCTTGCTTGTTTATTAGGTTCATAGTGGAGAACGGGGTAAACGTCTTTACTATTATGTCAAGACCGGATTCGAGGGAGTGGATTAAAAATACAAACAGAAATGATGTTGAATATATACAAGGTGTTCGACATTTCATGAACTTTGTGAAGTGTCACTCACCACCCGGGATCAAAACATGCCCTTGCCCTTGTATGAAGTACAAAAATTCTAGAAGATTTCTTTTTGAAATAGTTGAGAAATACTTGGTCATGTTTGGTATAGAACCAATATATGATGATTGGTTCTTTCACGAAGAGAGTGTTGAAGTGGGTAGGGTTCCCAACCTATGTGGAAAATACCCCGGAGTCGGATTGGGTATTCCTATATATATAGAAATATTCCAATGGATTTGTATTGAGTATTTCTATATATAATATAAACATCAATGGTTTAGATTGAGTATTCCTACTATAGTAGAATACCTCAATTAGTTGTGGGTTTGAGGCTATATACTAGGTGTTTCCTCACCATAAAATATCTCAAAAAAAGAGGAGCAATAGCGCTTTACAACTTTTAAAAGAGAAATTGGATTGAAGACTATTGTGATGGAGAGATCGCTTTGAATAATTTTTTCGACATCTCTTGTTCTTCGGAGTCTACAATCAAATTTTCTTCTTTCAAGTGAGTTGTGGTGATCCGTTTGGATCGAAGGAGCTTGTAGAGGGTGTATTCTCTTTATTCCATTAGTGCAGGTTCTTCAAGATTGGACTCTGATCGTCCCGTAGTTTTTTTCCATATTGGGTTTCTTTCTCAAAAATCTCTGTGTCTGCGATTTGTGTTTGGCATTTTTGGTTTGTGTGATTTTGCTCGGTTCTCTCACAGAACTCTCTGATTTTGGGGAATAGTTTTTGCGCTTCGTTGGATGACAAGGGTTTCTTCAATCTCTTCGGGAACAGTCAGTGGAGGCTTTCCAGAGGTTCGATGGTGATTGCCAGAGGAAGCAAAAAGTTTGGACTCTACTATATGGAAGGGAGCACACATGGAGCATAGGAGGTGAACGCAGCTACCGATGCGTCCACCGAGCTGTGGCACAGACGGCTCAACCATATCAACGAGAAGGGATGAGCTACTTGGTGAACAGGAAGGTGATTCCAGGGCTAAAGTCTACAAAATTGGAGAAGTGCATGCACAGTTAGCGGATGTCTGCGGTCCTATGAAGGTAAAATCTATTGGTGGTGCTTCTTATTTTGTGATATGTCACGACCCACCCGCTTTTCGGATACGAGACGTGTCCAAGCCAGCCTATGCCGCAGAGTCGACGGTAGAACGCTGTCACGGCCATGATGCTCAAAATCACAAAATAACAACTTTATTGCTCATTTACACTTCTACGATTTATTACAACAATTATAATGTTTACATTGGAAAGAAAATACAATATTCTTACACATTTAATGAAAATAATACCACTGCTATCTATTTCTAGGTTTATGTCTGCAAGTACACCCGTATCTCCCAAAGCTAAGTGAATCCACAGCTAACCTGAAAAATATTAGTTTCCAGTCAGGAATGGAACAAGCACACAAACCGACGGCAATGCGAAAACATAATAGAATTTACAAGACATAAAAATAACATATGAGAGATGAAAACTAGAAAGTACTGATGACATGGAAAGTGATGGAGAAGACAAGGAAAACAAATAAAATACAACTACCTATGTGATTTGAAATATCCGTTTCGACATGTAAACGGCTAGGGGGTAAATTCGGCACCTGCACGTGTCGTGTGCAGATGCTATTATTCACGAATAGACATCTTGGTGATAGTTCTGGGTAGTCCATGCCTACTAAGATATTTCCCTTCCGACTACTCCGTGTGACGAGCGTGTCAACAAGCAGCAAGACATATATATAACATGAAATGTATAGACTACTATGAATCGAAAAGCAATCAGAAAGTGCCTGAGGTCTTTTGCTGGTAAAATCGATATTTCCATTGAGTCCTGGATAGTCCGATTAGCCTAAGTCGATATGAAAAGTCAGGATTTGTAAGAGTTAGGGACGCACGATTAACCACAATTTAATATTGATCTAGTCTAATATAGTAAGGAAAATTCTTAATAAAAATTTGTATAATAGTATTTTAGAAATACTCGTTATGTAAAACCTTTTGAAAATATTCCAATCATAAGGTTCGTCATTTAAAGTTTATAGGAATAATATATATAAATTTAGTAGACCATCTATTTTATATAAGGACCAATATACCCTTTTTAAAAATATTTATATAATAATATATTATTATATCCATGAATAAATATAAACAAGTCCAATTTGATATATCTTAAAAGTCCAAAAATATAGTAGGCCCAAACCATTTATAAATCTTATTCGTCAAACATTAAGCCCAAGTCCAATGGACCTATAAAGCCCCAACCCAATAATATGCATATACATATATATTTTGTTACAAAACACACACACACACACACACACACACACACACACATATAGATATATTAATATATATAATATATATATATAAAAGTCCAATAGTTATAATAAAACACATTTTATTTATATATATATAATTATATATATATATATAATATATATATATATATATATGGATTAATTTTATTTTAGATATATATTATATATATATATAATATATATAATATATAATATATATAATATATATATATAATATATAAGTCCAAATAGTTATAATAAACAAATTTTATTTTATTATATATCTATATATATATAATATATATATATATATATATATATATATATAATATCTATATATTAGTCCAAATAGTTATATATATATATATATATATATATATTATATATATAGATAGATATATATATATATATATATATATATATATTAGTCCAAAGTTATAATAAAACAATTTATAATATAAGAATTATACAGTCCGAAAATAATATAACTATTTAGTCCATATATAACTGAACATATAATAGCAAATATTATCGTCTATAGTATAATGTCAAGCCTAATATATGCCCAAAATATTTATTCTAAACAAGCACATATACTATAATATAACTAAAACATATTTTGAAGTATAAATAAGGTTGAAACCCTATCTTATTATTATTTGAAATAAACCACCAATTTCTCAAAATATGGGCATAAATGTTCACCCAATAATTATATTAGACAATAGCAATAATAACATGAATATTAAATATCAAAAATTAATATTTAAATATTCCATGGTAGAAATAATAATAGTAACAATTTCAACATATATTTACTTGACTGTTACTAAAATTATAGCTGATATAAAATTGTACATTAACATATAACATATGTATAGTGGTCAAACCTAATTGAACCCCTTATTAAGGCAATGTGATAAAGGCACTGCACAATTTGATCAGGGCTAGCCCGGATTGGGGCTAGCCCAGATTTTTTTGTTTTTACTCAGGACAGCCCATTTTTTTGATTTTGGGCTGTCCACAGTAAAATTTCCTAACCCAAAATTTTTCTCTCATTAGCAAAATTTTTTCTCTCTCTTCCTAAACCCTAACTCCTCTCTCTCTTCCTCTTCTCCTTCACCATTTCTCCATCCCAAGCAAGAAGATAATTTGAAATTCCTAGATATTTCTTCCACCCTAGAAATGTTCTCTTCTTCTTCCTCTTCTCTTCCAAATTTCCTTCTCAAGAAGATCGATGGCACCCAAATTCTTTCTCTATTTGTTTTCAAACCTAGAAATTAAATTGAAAAATTCAAGCATCCATTATATTGTTTATTTCAATTGTCTGTAGCCCATTTGAATTAAACTACATTCGGAGTGGAAATTACCCATTTAAATTAAACACAAGTATGCACGAACGAGAAAACTGTTGCGTCGACCAGGACTGCCTAATTTTCTGGCAGTTCTACAAACTGAATGGACTGCCAGAAAACTGGGCAGTCCTAAGTCACAACATGTGAAACAAAGGACTGCCCATTTTCTGGCAGTCCTTACTGTATTCAGGACTGCCAGAAAATTGGACAGTCCTACATACAGTAAGGACTGCCAGAAAAATGGCAGTCCTTTGTTTCACATGCTGTGACTTAGGACTGCCCAGTTTTCTGGCAGTCCATTCAGTTGTGGACTGCCAGAAAATTGGGCAGTCCTTGTTGTATGTGGACTGTCCAGTTCTGGTCAGTCCATGCTCACAGCAAGTTCTGTGATGGACTGCCCAATTTCCTGGCAGTCCACATATGTATGTGGACTGCCAGAAACTGGGCGATCCACATACAAACAGGACTTCCAATCTTTCTTCGCGCGCGCGCGTGACAGCATGCGGGATGTACGCTCAGGATTCCACTTTTCTAGCCCACTACTGCCTACTGGATATGTTCAAAAGCTTTAATATGGGACAAGAGGAAGATTTTTGTAGGGACAAGAGGAATCTCAATCTAGGGTTTAGAAGAAAATTTGAGAGGAAGAAGAGAAAGAGAAGAGAAATAAAACAATTGACTTTTTATACTACCTAATGGGCTAGCCCTAATAAATTTTTTCAATGGCAAACTTGTAAATAATACAAACTTACAAATGGGCTAGTCCTGATCAAATTATGCAGTGCCTTTATCAATTGCCTTTATTAAATGCCATTGGAACCCGGCCCCATATGCAACACAAAGAACAAAATAGAAAGCATGGAGAAAGCAGCTGCTTTGACTCATCTTCATCATTTAATTAATGGGTGGGGGGGGGGGGGGGGGGGGAAGAGGGTCTTCCCAAACTTAGGGGAGAAGAGTGAGCGGCTGTGCTCACTCTCTCTCGAAATCAAATTGCAAGGCAAAGGCGGGCGGAGGCTTACAGTGGCGCGAAACTCGACGAAGGGTCGGCGAAGGGAACGCGACGGCGAAGCAGCGTGCACGGTGTGGAACGTCGGGGCTCCGGGACGTGCACGAGGTCGAGCGACGGACCAGTCGTGCGTCTGGCGCAGCGGTTGGCGTCGATCTCGACTTGGGGCGGCCGATGCTCTGGCTCGACCCGACTGCGGACGGTGGGGGTGCACGGCCACGGTGGCGGGTCGTCGATGTTTGAGGTAGGGGGTTTACTGTATTTTGGTGGTTGGGGAAAACTTGGCGTAAACGATGGTGTTCTGTGGTGTCGGGAGGCGAGTTGGTGGTGTTGGTTGGGTGTGGGGCGGGTATGGCGGAGCCAGCGCGAGGCGGTGACGGGTGATGGTGTGTGGTGAGTCGTTGTCCGCGGGGACGTCAGGGAGATGGTCGGGTGACTTTGGTGTAGGCAAGGGTTTTGCGGTGGCGGCTTGTTGTTGGCGGCGGTGCTGCGACTACAGGGGTCGAGGGATGGGAAAACTGCTGGTTTGGTAGAGAATGGATTTTTTGTAGGGTTTTTGAAGGGAAAACGATGGAGATCCCTATATGTATATACTGTTTAAATGGATAGCGGTTTGATTCAAATCATATTCAGTGTCATCCTTCAAGGGGATTAGTTTTCTGTTTTGGACTTGGTTGGAGAAGAACGCATAAATTGGTTTTATCTAATCGTCATAATGACTATAATAAATCTTAATATTATCAACTAATATGAGCTCTAACAGGTATCCTTCACATTTTAACTATTACTATAATAACAATTAAATCAAGTCATATAAAGGCAACTCTAAATCAAATAAGCGATAACATAGCTTTAAGGTAACCTTTAATGTTATCAAAACATTTTAGGATTACCCATATTTCCTCAAGCCTTTAAAAATTTGACAAAATCTTTTCATTGATCAAATGTGAATTTTCAAATCTCTTTTGAAGCCACTAGTTTCAAGGTCCAAATAACAACAACTTAGAAATTTCTAACGAATCCCAATAATTAAGATTTTATTAAAACAAAATAGCACTCTTAAATTATTTAATCTAAAAGTTTGTGATAAAATGAATAATATTTAGTATTATCGAATAACACATCTTTAATTCAAAAACAATAATCGATATACTATGATGTAGATAGTATTTGACATCATCGAGAAACATATATTTTTATAAATAAAATTCTATAAAAATGTTTTATAATTCCTTAAATCTTTTCACAGTCGATAGTTGAACATCCAAAATTTAATAATCAAAAATTTGCTAGCGAAACTAATTTGTTATCCTTGGATCATAAAGGTCTTATAGAAATATAATATATTATCCAAAGTACAATATAGAATAATAAATAAATAAATAAATAAAATTTTAAAAATATTGGGAAGGGGAGTTACATGACTTATTGATGATTGGTTCCAGGAAGGTTTGGGTCTATGCCTTAAAGACCAAGGATTAGGTAACGCCCACTTTAAAAGTGTTTTAGGCCTCTGTTGAAAGGGAGACGGAACAAAAGCTTTATGTGTTCGGTCAAACAATAGCGGCGAGTACATTGGACCCTTTGATGCTATTACAGAGAGCAAGAGATACGACACCAGAAGACTCTGCCCAAGACACACAATCTCAATGGTGTAGCAGAGCGATAACAGGACACTGATGGAGAGGGTAGGATGTTTGTTATCAAGAAGCAAATTTACCGAAAGTTATTGGGGTGGGGCTCTTTATACTACTTTACTATTATTTTATCTCTCAATCCTCCTTTGGAGGGTGATGTGCCTGACAAAGTATGGTACAGCAAAGTGTCGTCATACAATCACTGCGAGTGTTTGGTTGTAAGGCTTCGTGCATGTACCGAAGGATAAGAGATCCAAACTTGAGCCGAAGACGAGGCGGTGCATCTTTGTCGGCTATGATGGGGATGAGTTTGGCTATAGACTATACGACCCCATGGGAAGAAAGCTTACAGAAGCAGAGACGTGGTATTCAATCGAGGATTAGACCATGACCAACACTCATGATTCTAAGTTACCTTCTGAGGCTGAGGAATTGTCTGAGTTAGAGTCATTTTCCTTCGAACAGTTCCTAGAGGACATCGTAGAGGATCCAGTTATAGGGGAGCCAGTACATGAAGTTGCTTCCAACCTTGATCATCAGCCTGTTGATGGTTGTCAGGGTAACCCTCAGGAGGATGAGCATGCCAGGGAGAAAGTTCCTGAAGAGGAGGAGGCTGTTAATATACAGCGAGCACCAGTGGTTCCATTGAAGAGGAGCGGCAGAGAGCGTCGATCATCTACGAGATACTCACCCGATGAGTATGTGCTACTGACTGTCCGAAAGTTTCATAGAGGCTATGGACAACGAACATAGGCAGGAGTGGATGGAGGATATATAGGAGGAGATGAGTTTCTTACAGGCCAACTCCACTTATGATCTGGTACGGTTGCCAAAGGACAAGAAGCCTTTGAAAAATTGATGATTTTCAGAATGAAGCAGACAGATGATGCTACCTACCTTCGATACAAAGCAAGGCTGGTAGTCAAAGGCTACAGTCAGCAAAAGGGCATAGATTATGATGAGATCTTTTGCCAGTCGTCAAACAATCGTCTATTAGGGTGGTGTTTGTTTGCCATTAAAACGAAAACAACAGGCTTGTATTAAACTTTGTGTTTAATTACAAACAGAACATAGTACAATGTAGGACTTTGACGTAGTCTAGGAGTATACTTTTATTTTTGTTTGGGAACTGTGTCGATGGAGCGAGTGGTAATACGTTGACTCCGTTCATGATCTGACGATGATCTCGAACTCTCTGAAGGTCTGGGTTGCTCTGGATGCTGGAGCGTTTGACGAATGCTCGACAAGTAGAAGCTCTGGGCCTTTTTTTACTTGTAGGATTGGATTTTTTGTCTGTCTCCTGGATGAAGGAATGATCCTTCTATTTATAGGCAGCAGAATGATCTGCTTATGCGCGCATATACGATCTGCGCCTGGAGAGCTTACACGTAGGGATGCCACGTGGCTGATGATAGGGCACATGGATGATGCGCCCCAAAGTTGGTGCTGAATCTGTTTGAGCTGTACTGTTGGCCTGCGATGGAGCTGACACGTGGCAGTTAGAGATTCGACTGTTGCTGAGATCTTGGGTGGTTAGCACCCATTCGTAGGCAGAACTAAGTCAAAATGACAAGTGGCATGTGTCTATGGCTCAATGATCTCGGATTGGTTGGAGATTGATCTATCAGGATGCGCCTAGGATCTGGCACATGGGGAGACTTGGTCTACGAGCTTTTTAGGAGTCACAAGTATGTCTGGGCGCATGGCTTTTGAAGCACATACAAAACTTTGGGCGCATGGCTGTGGAGACGCATGCAGGGACTTGACTTCTATCTTTTGGGATCAGGAGTAAGTCGGGGTGCATGGCTTTGAGGCGAATGCAGAACTTTAGGCGAATGGCTGTGGAGGCGCATGTGAGTGATCAGTCGGCCACGTGGTGGGGCATAATTGTAACTGACAAAAGGAATGATGAATACGTCCCTTCATCTTCTATAAAAGCTGACTTTTCTGACATCGAGGCGTGGGCTATTGTCGTTTCAGTCACTCCAGCATTAAATGCTTCGACGGGTGGCGAACTTTAAGTGGACGCATCGATCTGAGCTCCACTGGGCGCATGGGTCTATGCTCTATTGGGCGCATGGGTCTGTGCTCCATTGGGCGCATCAGTACGGAGCGCATGGTGCTGACAGACGCATTTGCTAAGTGGCGTATCCTCATTGGTCTGTCTGTTGAGTTCTTCGAGGCATTGATGGCTCTCTAACTTGGCTAAATTTGAAGGGACAAACTCATCACCATAAATGCAAGTTCATTGCACTGACTTCGAAAAAGTTACCACTTGGCGCATAGGTTTGATTTGCCCTAGCCTATAAATAGCAGCGTGAAGAGAAGTTTGTTTCTCGTTTCACTTTTTATCCCGAATGGAGATAACTCGACCGGTCCTCCTCCTTGGCAAGATGCTGCACTGTGGGTTGCAGATCTCCTCATTCTAAGAATCTTTGACGACGAACTCCTAGAGAAGACTGAGATGTGCCGAGTTGGTTGTTCATGTTCGTACACTTTATCGACTGCGTGCCATGATGTTGATTACTGGGTTTGGGTTTTGCCGCACTCTAGTTTTCGTTATGCTGGAAGTGACGCAGGCAAGGTGCCTGTTGCATCCAAAGATCGGAATTGTAGGAGACTTCCCGAATTTTGCTCTATAACTGCTTCATTAGCCGAAGCACTCGTATGGAAGTGATTCGCTCTGACGGGACAGAGTGATGCGCTGGCAGAGTAATGCGTCGAGCTGAGACGTCAGAGTGATACGCCTAGGTGAGAATAGGCTGTTACAAAATCTTCAATTGGCATCATATTTTCGAGATGATGTCGGACAGGTGCAGCAGGTTACAATCGCTGGAACACAGACTGCCTTGGTGGTGGGGCTACTGTTTTATGGCAGCAGCAGTTGATGGCGACCATAGCACAAGTATGTCTCATGAGGGACGAGTTGTGCTTGGTGGTCAACTCCCCTCGATCTACGTCTGTGAGTGATCACATTACGTAAATCGTGTAAGGAGGAGTTGACACTTGCACCCTCTTCAAGCGTATGGCAAAGCCAAACGTTAGGGTGAGTGTATAAGTAATGCGCCCCCTTATCCAGCGCATGAAATACGCCCAGATCATAAGTAGGAGAGCATCATGTACTGCAAGTGGAACCCACTTCATGCGCATAGCCCACATAGGCGCATGGGTTTGACACCGCAAGATTTGCCCCTCGACTTGGTTCAAGCGCATGAAATGCATCCAAGTGGAAGGGGGCTTTAACTGTTGACCCATTCCGGGTGTGAAGGCACCTGAGTCAACTTCTGTACAGCTTGCTATTAGCCGCGTGCATGACTTTCAGCGCACGTTTCTGGCTTGCTGCTGGCATAGCACATTGAGGGCGCATGGCCCGCACCGCCTTGAATTTATTCGTACTAGCCCAACTTTTTCTTGCCAAGATGGCAAGGAAAGAACTTGCAACCGATCCAGAAGAAGAAGAAGAAGCACTATTGCAACTTTTTTGGCTCGAACGGGTTCCCTAGACAACGGGCTCCCTTTTCTTTTTTCTTATTTTGGTTCCCTTTTCAAATGAGGCAAGGGGGCTATATATATAGAGTGGAATGAGACCTTTCTTCTTCCCCTTTTCGATGTGGGATTAAAAGTAATATCCCTTTTTCCATGCTTCTATAAGACCCCCTTTAAAGTTTTTTGAAACTTTTGGACAAGTTTTAAAATACTTTGAACAAGAAGCATGGATAGTAGAGCAGTTTAGGTGTGACAATCCTATCAGAGATAGTATAGACATGATAGGTTTGGGTACTTCTGCTGGGGATTTATGTGGACTTATCATCTTTGGTGCACCTTGGATTCTAGGTACAGATAATAAGTTGAGAGAAGGAACAAACATATTTACTCAGAGGTGATATGGACGTAGTAAATATGGGATTGATGGTAGAGTTTTCCTACTTATAAATGATGTGGACGTGGTAGGAATGAACTTGGTGGGGGTAGGTAGAATAACTCAGATGTGATATGAACGTGGATGTTCTATGATTGGGGTGTAACAATGCGGGGTTGTTGGATGAAATGTTTACTCAGAAGTAATGTGGACGTGGTAAACATAGATTTTAGCATGATCTTACAAAACATAAGATTTAGCTTTGTGGGGGTGTAGAGAAACAACTCAGAGGTGATATGGACGTGGATGTTTTCTACTGAAGAGAGAATACAATGGAACAATTTGGCTCCAGAAGCATATGATTATGAAAGATTGGGGGAGTGAACTCTATGGTTGAGTTCATAAGTTCTCCAGCTGGGGAGATGGAAATACATGTTGAGGGATCTCAGGCATAATACTTCTTTAGGAACTTGCCGTTGATTGGCATCATGAACAAGTCCCCACTTGGTTTGGCAAGTTGGTAGGCGTCGTTAGAGTACACCGTCTCTATAACGAAGGGGCCTTCCCATTTGGGTTCAAACTTTCCTGGCATCTTGTGAGTCATCACCATTGGTCTTCTGACTGACAGAACAAGGTCACCCACTTAAAAAGTCCTTTGTTTGACCTTTTTATTGAAGGCTTGTGAAATATGAGCTTGGTAGAGCTCGATGCGCTGTTGAGCCAAGAGGCATTTTTCTTCCAGCGCCTCCAACTCTTGTAGATGGTGGCATTGATTATCTTCCTCCGTCAGCTGGTTCGTGATAGCCACTCTAAGTGAGGGGATTTGGATCTCCAAAGGCAGCACCGCTTTGCTCCCGTAAATCAGGAAGAATGATGTGTTGCCCGTTGGGGTCCGTACCATTGTGCGGTAGGCCCAAAGACATTCGCCCAGCTTCTTGTCCCAATCGCATTTGTTAGATGACACGACTTTTTTTGAGTAGCTTGACAATTGTTTTGTTGAAAGCTTCGGCCAATCTGTTTGCTGCTGGATTGTAGGCGGTTGATGCCGCATTATGAATATGATTCTTGTCACAAAATCTGCTGAATACATGTCTAATGAATTGCAGATCGTTGTCGTGGATGATCCTCTAGGGTACACTGAAACAGTAGATGACGTGATGTTTGATAAAGCTGACCACCTTTGAGCTTTTAACCTCTGTCAGTGGTACTGCTTCTACCCACTTAGAGAAATAGTCAATGATCGCGAGAATAAAGCGATGTCCTCTAGATGAGGGAGGGGTGATTGGTTCTACTATGTCCATACCCCAAGCTTCGAATGGCCAGGAGGCGACCGTAGGCTGTAGAGGTTCCGATGGTCTGTGGATAAAGTCGACGTGGAGCTGGCAAGCACGACACTTCTTTGCATACTCAACAACATCGGCCATCATAGAAGGCCAGTAATAGCCTATACGTCAAAGTCGATCATATAGCTTAGGACCAGGTTGGTGAGCTCCGCATGTTCTGCCATGAGCTTCTCGAAGAGCTTCAGCTACTTCATCATTCGATAAACATCGGAGGAGAAGCCCGTCGTAGGAGCATCGGTACAGCATTTTGGTGGCTGTATCATAGTAGAACCTGAGGGAGCATCTTTTAACCGAGACTGCTTCCTTCAGGTCATCTGGGAGGATTTTGTAGACTGCAAAGTCGATGAATAGGAATCTCCAGTCTCTGACATTGACGCTGGCATGGTTTGACCACATGCTCAGATTGTTTCTAGGGCATGTCAAATCTCGACCAACTACTGTAACGAAGTGTTACGTGCCAATAGGGGCTACTAATGAAGCCGCGAGGCCAGCTAGAGCGTCGGCCTCCAGGTTTTGTAGCTGAGGTACGTGCTCTATGAAGAACTCGGTGAAGGTTGAGATGATGTCCAAGGCTGCCTTGTGATTGGGGACGAGGTCCTCGTAGCACACCTCGTATTATCCTCGAACTTGATTGACGACGAGCTTTGAATTGCTGTAAGACTCGAGGTATTCTACCCCAGTTGTTTTGCTAACTGGAGTCTCATGATGAGGGCATTGTACGCTACAACACTGTTGGAGCACGACTTTGAAAGGGAATAAGCACGCTGGATGACCAACTTATCGGAAGAGATCAAGACTACCGCCACTCCTGCGATAATCTGGCCTTTGGGGCCTGTTCTTGAAGCGTTGTCGAAGAACATTCACCAAACAGGGTTTTCTTCGGCGATATTGGACTCTAACACCTCATCTGGATGTCTTCATAAAGTTTAGATGACTCCGGAATCGGATTACGGCTAAGAAGTCGGCCAGTGCTTGGCCTTTGACAGCTTTTTGTGGGACAAATACCATATCATATGGTGTCAATAGTATTACCGAAGTAGCTAATCGAGAGTTTAGTGCTCCTGGCAATGTCATAAGGACTATGAGTGGATTGAGTCGGGAGATGATGTGGATTGTCTTCCCCGAGACATAATGACGAGTCTTCTGGATGGCAAATACCAGAGCAAGATATTCTTTTTCGACAGGATTGTACCGGTGTTCGGTCTCGATCATTGTCATGCTTAGGTAGTAGATGGCTTGGTCGTAGCCTGCATCATTGTTCTGAGCTAATAGAGCGCCGAGAGAATGATCCATAGAGTGGACATAGAGCAGGAAAGGTCTGCCTGCGACGGATGCCACCAGAACTGGGGGACTCATGAGATAAGCTTTGATGTCGTCGAACGCCTTCTGACATTCCTCCGTCCAGACGTAGGAGACTCCCTTCTTCATGAGTTTAGTGAAGGGCTGGCATTTTTCGGAAAGATTTGCGATAAACCTTCGGATATATGCGAGACGTCCTTATAGGCCTCGAAGCTCTCTAAGGTTTTTTGGAGGGTCCATGTCAAGGATGGCTTTTGTCTTCTCGGGGTCAACATGGATGCCTTTTGCAGTGATGATGAATCCCAAAAATTTATCGCTGGAAACCCCAAGGAAGGATTTAACAGGGTTCATCTTGAGCTGATGTGCTCGCATAAGATCGAAGATTGTCTTCAGATCTTGTAGGTGATTACCTCATAGACGGCTCTTGACAGCGATGTCATCAACGTAACATTCGACTGTCTTACGAAGGTGTTGGCGGAAGATGGTACTCATAGCTCACTGGTATGTGGCATATGCATTCTTCAAGCCAAAGGGCATCACTGTGTAGGAGTAAACCCCCTTTGGAGTCCTGAATGACGTGTGTTTCTCGTTATCCGGGAACATCTTGATCTGGTTGTAGCCTGAGTACCCATCCATGAAGGACATGTGTTCAAAGCCATATGTGGTGTCGATCATTACGTCGGTGATCAGGAACGGGAACTCGTCTTTCGGGCAAGCTGAGTTGAGGTCTCGGAAGTCGATGCAGACTCGGATTTTCCCATTCTTTTTAGTGACGGAAACAATGTCGGCCACCTAATCTGGGTGTTGTTCTTCGTGAATAAACCCGTTGACTAAGAGTTTATCCACTTCTTTATCAATAGCGTCCATGTTGTTATGACGGAAGCGTCCTTGTTGCTGCTTAACAGGCTTAGCATTAGGTAAAGATGTTAAGCTTGTGCATTATGACTTGTGGATCTAAACTGGACATGTCTTTATAGCTCCATACGAAGACGTCGATGTATTCTTTGCCCAGTTGGACCAAGGATTCTCGATCCTCCCCTGCCAAGCTTTTGCTGGTGAAGATAGGTTTGGAAGAGGGTCCATCCCCGAGGTCGATCTGCTCGACTTCGTCCTCAGTAGGGGATTCTCGCAGTTCGAAGCGATATTCCCATTGTACAACTAGGCATTGAGCCCAGGGTTCTTCTTCGAAGAACTCTACTATCTGATCATCGTCTTCATCTTCTAAGGGATGTGCAAATGCCATGTTGACTGAGAATGCTTTCCTGAAGATCGGGCCGATACTGGTGTCAGAATCCCAAGTTGAAGCTTCAGATGGATGAGAGTGTATGGCCTCTTCTTCTTCTGAACTTTCTGTGGTTGTCGAAGGCGTGATGTAGCCTACCCCCTATCGAGTGCGATGGTAATAGTCATGTGGCTTCCCCTTCGAAACGAGGATTCGCAAAGGAAGACGTCGGCCTTTTCCATAGTTTAGACCCTGGCCGCTTTTCAGGTTGTAATCCATCTTTTGGATGAGGTACTTGGCTCGATCGTTGTACCGATATATTTGCATTCTACCGGTGTCAGATTTTGGCTCTGCTGGTAGAAAGTCTTGATGATGCTCGACTTTGCAAAAGATGATAGGTTTTTCGTTCTAGTTCCGGGATGGAACTATATAACAGACTCCTTGGTACATGATGACTCGATTTACATGATTGATAGTCGTTATTTGTGTTTGTAATGACTGCAAGGCTCTATCTAGAGTATACATGGCATTCTAATGTGGAAGACTAGAATAATTCAAAGACAGCCTTAATTTATTGATAAAATACGGGATCTTGTCCCGAGGAATTACATCATCGAAGGATGAGGCGTCGACGTTGGCCGATATGTACTCTTTCAGTTCTTCGTCAGTGAGTATTGGAGCAGCCTTGGGCGGTTCGAGAGAGTTCATCGGGAGCTTGACCCGTACCGGCTCTTGAGTCTGTGTTGAGAGAGACGCTAGGGCCTTCCCTTGTAGCTTGACCATAAGGGGAGCAGATGATTGGGGAGGTTTCCCTTTAATCCGTACTTTGAGAGATGCCTCAGCTAACGTCTCAGAGATTAGTGCATTTCTGCGCAGCTTAGCCACGAGAGGAGCGGACACTTGGGGAGGTCTCCCCTTGAGGCGTATCTTCAAAGGGGATTCGGTTGTTGTTTCAGCCAAGGAGGCTGGTGCCCTCCCGCGCAGCTTGACTACGATAGGGGCCGATGCTTGGGGAGGTTTCCCCTTGAGTCGCACCTTTAGAGGGACGTTGGTCATCATTTCTGCTTCAGTGTCAGCTTCAGCTTCGACTTCTGCTTCGTCGTTGGCATCGTTGGCTTCGTCGTCAAAGTGAATTGATTTGTAAAGATCGGAGTCCGTGAAGAAGGCCTCAATCCCTCTGAAGGGATCGACATCAGCAAACTCCGTTCTGACTATGTCGTTGGTTGATACATATTTTATACATTGGTGAAGGGTAGATGGCACCACCATGTATTCATGTAGCCATGGCCACCCTAATAGGATGTTGTAGTTGACGTCCACATCCACGACATAGCAGGTCACCTCGGTCTGGAGATCACCGATATGACATTTTAGTCGAATCTTACCCAGTAGTTCACTCTTGCTGGCGTTGAAGCCACTGATTGTAGTATTGGATGCTGTCAGACGATGCATCGGGATCCCCAATATCTGGAGCAGAGTTTAGGGGATGATGCTGAGAGAAGACCCAGGGTTGATTTGCATTTGATCCACTTTGATAGCACCGACATACCCTGTGTAATACAGCGGTCAGTTGTGTCGGTTATTCTTGAGCAGCATGTCTGTCATGACCCGTACCCAGTGTAAGGGCACGAGAAGTAGGTACGTCCGGCCTACGCCGCAGTGTCGACTGTAGAACGCTGTCCTAGGTTACTATCTAATCAACAACTCATGCAATTATATAATGTACTTGTCAATCTCAACTCCGAACGGAGGACAAGTATAGATATAATGAAATTCAATCACAGTCTAAGCACGATATGATAACACAGAAGATTATAACTAAGACTAAATAACAACAACAAACCAACTACTAAATAATAATAATCTCATAACAAACAAGATCTCAACTTATTACAATTCAAGTTCTAAAACATGAAACTAAACCAAGTCAACTAGCTAGTCTCCCGATCACTCCTAAGTGTCAGGGCCAAAGGTAGCTAAGCCATCTCCTGGTCCATAGTAAGTAGGGCAAGTATCCTCGGGACAAGCATTTATAATATTTTCAACAGGTTCAGTCAGGACAGGAACGAGTACAACTCTTCAAGAAATCCCAAGTAAATGACAGAGAACTATAAACAGTTATAGACAGTTGTATTAATGAACATGGCAGTTTATATGAGTAATGATGTAGAGAACAGTTAAAGTACAAGGAAAGTAAGGTAACTAAACAAGAAGAGAAGCATGGCAAAGAAGACTGTAAAATATAATCTAGCTGAACTTGAGTAACATAATATAAGTCTAGACAGTATAATATGAGTCAAGTGTAATCCCAGTGTGAGTCCAGACAATGTAAATGTAATACCAGATGATTCCAGTACAAGATGAGTCCAATATAAGTTTAGTCCAGTCAGTGATCAAAGATTCCATGGTGAGTCCAGACAATATTCTAATATTATGTTTTAAAATATCGAGATCGACATGTGAACGGCTGTAGGTAATACGGCACATCGCAAACTCGGCCAAGTGTTGGATGGCTATAATTTCAGTATAATTCCAAGGGAGTGGTTCCAGTATTTGGAAATATTCACATGTCTACTCCAATATTTCCCCGCCCAACAAGTACATGTGAATCCAGAACCCGACACAAAAATAAGTACAAGTACTATCAGAGAATGTACTCGCCTGATATCCTGTGCAACTAATAAAAATAGATATCTGCACCGGAGTTACAATGTCCTAAATAGAACAGTACAGGTTATAATGTGTTTAAAATAAGACAAATGAAGTTTACGATACAATCTACATGATTTCTAGGACAATCTAGGTCAAAGTCAAACTTGGTCAACTCTAGGTCAACCCTCAAGTCAACATCTAGTCAAACTAGGTCAAACTTTTAGGGTTTTGGGTCAACTCTAGTCAATCTTGAACTATTAGATCAAACCTTGGTCAATCCTAGGATTTGGTCAACTGTTGAGTCAAACAAAGTCAACCTTAAACTATTGGTCAATCTTAAGGTCAACTTTAACTATTCCATCCCTATTACCAAGGTAAAATCAACTACCTTGCTAACTTAGTTACCCTCATATATAATCTATACCTTCATATATATATGAATTCTCATAAACAATTAGGTAACCTTGGTATCATAATACTTTAATACTAGTATTCTAAACTTCCCTCTTTATACTCTCATATATAATACCATAACTATAGGCTATGTACATACATCACCCAAAATCTCTATCACCATACCTTAACATTACCCACTCTAATACTCAAATACCTGTAGCATACACATATATGACATTACATATATATACACACAATCTATACATAAGCCAATCTCACATATTCTCTCTCTAATTTGGAACCCCTGCTCACTTAAACCCCTCTAACTCACTCTCAGTTATATCATATGCAAACTCAGGTTTAACTGACTACAACCCAATCCAAACATGAACTAAAAAATCCTAACTTACTAATATCTTAATTTCCTCAAACTAGTTCTAACTTCGAATCTTAACTAACAAATAACTTGATGCCAATACTTAGATATATATACAACATGTAATCCTAACAATATGCATATCAAATTCAAACCCCAACTCTCAGGAACCTGGAAACCCAAACTAAATCTTAGAATCTAATCCCCAAGTCTCAAACTGAGTTCAACCCAAACTTACTACATATCCACACATGTAACACACACACAATTATCTCTCCAAAAAGACAAAAATGAGAATCACATACATAGAGATAAAAGCATATATAGATAGCTATAAATTCAGATTCAATCTCAAGAACAGGAATTAAGCCCAACTATTTAAACCAAAACTGGGAACCAGGAAACAGGGACTGAACTGAACTGATCTTTATTCGACACACATATGTATATATATATATATATATATATATATATATATATATATATATATATATATATATATATATATATATATATATATATATATATATATATATCAATGCATACGCATACATTATTACAACCATGCATCCATTGATCTCAGGACACTTCTCAACCATTCAAAGCCTAAACATCAATTCTGAAATCAAATCTGAACTTTAAATACAAAGGAAACCTAAACTCGATAACCCAAAATTGAAATATCAAGTATCAGTTTAAAACAGTAAAAATGACAGGAAGATTGCCAAATCGAAAACTAAATCCCAATTAAAACCCAAATTCAGTGTGATCAAAGTATTCCTCCTATAAGTACGTGTCCTGGGGAGTATTCGTGTCCATGCAAATGGACACGAGGTGTCCAAGAATCGAAATGCCTACTCTGCCAGAACTGGCAGTTAAGGCTGCCTCGTATAGCCATGTCGAGGAGGATAGAGCTCGACACGTGGCATGAGGAGTCTCGTGCTCATGCACATGGCTAGGGTAGGTCTAGGGCTAGGTCTTAGTGTGCCTGTATCGAGTCAGGGTCGTGTCGTGTCCGAGTTTGAGTCGCGTATCATTGGTCGATTTACAGTATGTACAGTGTAGTAAAAAAACCCGTACGCGTGTGATTTCTCACAACCTACTCGACGAAATCGCCTCAAATTTGGTGTGCATGCTGTCAGTGATTGCCAGCACATGTTGACCAAAAATTGTGCCATACGAAGCCGTGTCGTGTCCTACAGGACACTCGGGCAGCAGGGGAGCACAGTACTCCCCTGTGTAGTGTCCAACAGCAGGTTCGTGTCCAATTTTGGATACAAACAGGGGTCCAAAACCAACTCAGTCCTGCACTAATCAAATCCCTACATATTAGGCTACCCAAATCTAAAATTTGTTTTGAAAAACAAGAACAAACGGTCCACAATGGCATTTCAACAAATACTTGCACATACACATAGACACGTGTCCGATACGGACACCAAATAGACACGGTTTCCTACCAAACTTGAGAGACATCTAGGGGACACCTAGATCTAGCCTAATATGCAAAGAAATCAGAATAAAAACTCAATTTAAGGGGTTTTACATATAGGTGCAAATGACCAAGAAAAGCCCCAAATCGATTGATTTCTGTTGCTAGCCAAATCCTCTAAATTGCTCACAAACTGAAATCACTCTCCATGAATATCAAATAGAGGATGATTAGAATCTATTGCAAAAGATTTGGATCAAAAAGGAATTAAAATGGATTTAATATAAATTAGGAAAGATGGAAATTACCTTTCCTTTCTAAAAGTTGGAATGACACAAAAGAGGCAAGAACAAAGGAATGAGGGTTTATATAGGGTGGGGATCCCTATGTTGCTGGTCATAAAGGAAAGAATTAGGGTTAGGATTTCACTAATGGGCTATGGATTAGGGTTAGGGTTTCACTAATGGGCTATAGGCCAAGTTTCATTAGTCATGGAATTAAAATCATAAGTCATGAACCTAGTCTGTGTTTCTCCTATTCAAACTTGATTCTATATGACTAAAATTGGGTTGACTTAAGTTAGACTAGGGTCCCACCATGCTATTCAAGTCACCATAGCTAGAGTCAACATCTAGGTTAGTCTCTTAAGTCACAACTTGTAAAAGTCAAAATTAACAATCATCAATCCAATAATTAATCAAATAATTCCAATGAGTCAAAATAACCAAAATACCCCTAGGCTAAAATGATAAATAAATATCTCAATCACATGGTTAGGCTCTAGGTCAGACAATCTCTAGGGTTCCACTAGTGTAGCCTCCCTTCCCGAAAATTTTTAAAATATTTTTTTATTTATTTGATTTAAATGGTGACTTTTAGATTTTATAAATAATTAAATAGTTAATTATTACGGTGGATGATTTTAACCATAGTTGAGATTTGGAGTATAAGGTGACTAGGAATTATGGCACTGATAGCTCAGTGGCGTGCTTTGACTAGTGTATTAGCCCTGGTAGGGAAGGCTGAGTCATAGTGATGTCCTAACTAGAAAAACCAGGCCAAGTTGAGACGTAACCCTTATTGAAGATTATTTTATTTATTAATTATAATATTTAGTTTTAGGATACTCGGTTGTACCAAACTAGTACAAATTAGACCCAAACCAAGCCCAAGCCTATGTAGACCTATTTTTAGGTATGTACAAATATTTTCTAGCTTTTGGGTATACTTAACGATATTTCCTAGATATTTGGTTATTTATACAAAATGGATTTTATTATTATTATTATTATTATTTATTGAGATTGTTATCTAATATTATTATTTTATTGTTATATTATTTTATTGTCTAATAAAAATAATGTATATGTGTATATGAATATATATGATGTACATGTATCTTTGTATGTATATATAAATAAATAAATATATATATATATATTAAATATGTATTGATATATATATGTGACTATATATACAAATAATATATATATAAGTGTGTGTATGTATATATATATATATATATATATATATATATATATATATATATATATATATATATATATATATATATAAATTGTATTATTGCTAATAGATAAAAGAAATAGAAAAAAAAGAAAAAGAAAAAGAAGAACATGGAATCTGCTTCTTGTGAAGCAGGTTTATGCAATATCTTTTAAGCTCAAAACGTCAATGCCTGTTATCCTATCTTAATTTTGAGCACTATTTCTTAAGATTTTGCATTGACTTGACAAAAATCGTTGGCATTGATCAAGACCATACTCCAGTTGAAAGTCTTCTTTTGCATAGCAATTTGTAGCTCAAGTTTTATAATATACTAATAGAAAAAGAAAAAGGGAAAAAGAAGCAAGAATGAGGATAAGAGAGCAGACCCGAGCTCTTTGGTTCTACTGAACTAACCGAGAGCAACCAGGGCCAAACCCCATTCGGTTTTCGTTTAAGAAAACAGAGCCCTATAGCCCCCACGGCCGTGGACTTAAGCTTTCCCCCAACCGAGCCCAAGCAGGCCCCCCTAAGTTCAACCCGAGCAAACTCGAGTCTGCAGCGTATATATACGCGAGCGGCAGAGGGATTCGAAGAAAGTAAATCCTCTCGAAACCCTAACGAGCGCCACCACGACCCCTAGTCGCGCGCGCCACCTGGGCGCTGCCACCCCGCGGCCGTGCGCGCCGCACCAGGCTGGTGGCCGACCTCACAGGGCCGCGCGCGCGCCACGCGCGTGACGGGCGCTGAACTGAACAGCAAACTGCGAGGAGAGGCCGACTTCGCGACGCGTTTTCGCAACGCGTGGTTAATCGTTTTGCGATCCATCAACTCGGGTACGTTCCCAACCCATATGACTTTAATTCCCTTCAAGTATTTCGATTTATTTTGCGTTATGTGCCTCGTAAACCGAACCCGAAGTTCGACGATAATCTGTCCCAAACAGGACAGAAGGACCAGTCCAAATACCCTAGTTCGCGGCCAGTTTTTGCCCAAACCATGCACGATTTTGAAAATCCATTTGAAGGCAAATATTGACAACATATACGAGATGGAAACCCTGTTTATAGATTTATTTTTCATCAATTATATTGCTGTTAAATTAACTTCAAAGTTAGAGAAAAATCTGTTTTCAAAACAATAAAAACTCTCCACGCGACGTCCGTCCCGCCATTCCGGGCGACGTGGTCGCGCACCGAAAGGATCGAAAGCTGCGTAACGGCTTTGTGGTCGTGTGTGCTTTGACGGAATTCAAATTGGTCGCGTGTGCGCGACGAATTCGACGCGTATCCGTCGAAATCGCCCCGTATCCGTCCAATGCAAATTCAGTCATAACTTTGTGCACGCTCGTCAGATTGAGACAAAACTTGCGCCATCGGGACCGTATCATTTTTCTGGTCCTGTATGCCAAGTTTGGTCCGATTCTGAGACAGTTGAAATCGACGTCATTTTGCGGGCCCCACGGTCCGACTCAACGGGCGATTTTGTGCACGGCCCACCGGAATCCAACTCTGGACATACAGTTGGGTTCGTATCGGAAAACTGGATCCGTAGACATGTAGTTTGACGACTTTAGAGACCTTTGACTCTAGCACGCTTTTCGGTGCAAAGCGGATCCAACGGCGGACATCGTTTTTGCCCGAAATTACCGTTTTGCCTATGTATCCAGAATTGGACTTAAGGACAGGCAATCCTAGCTAATTTGACTATTCTGAGAACGTTGGTACTATTTATTTCAGCATCCGGAGACTTCTGTACGTGTTGATTGATTGTGGCTCGTGAGTGGTATTTATTATTGGTTTCTCCAGCTAAGGACCTCAGGCAAGTGCACTTTCTGATTGCTTTCCGATTCATAGTAGTCTTTTCATTTCATGTCTATATATATATCTTGCTGCTTGTTGACACGCTCGTCACATGGAGTAGTTGGGAGGGGAAATATCTTAGTATACATGTGGACTACCCAGAAATATCCCATGAGTCTATTCTTGAACGATAGCTGCTGCACACGACACGTGCAGTATGCCGGATTTTATCCCCTAGCCGTCCACATGGCGAAAGGATATTTCACACCACTTAGATAGATGTCTTTTATTAGTTTTTCCTTGTTTATTTCTCTATCGTGCTATGACATCAGTTTCTTACTAGCTTTCATTTCTCATATGCTATTTTCATGTCTTGTTGATTCTATTGTGTTTTGCACTGCCGTCGGTTTGTGTACTTGTTCCAATCCTGACTGGATAACCAACATTTTTCAGGTTTAGCCGCGATCACTCTTAGCACTAGGGAAGACTTGGGTATGCTGAAGACAACCTAGAAATAGAAAGCAATTGTATCAATTTCATTAATTGTAAATCTTGTACTCTCTTTAATTATAAATGTTGTAATAAATTTAGAATTGTGAATGAGCAGCAAATATTATATTTTACAATTTTGAGCATTTATTTCTTGCGGGCTTGACAGCGCTCTACCGTCGACTCTGCGGTGTAGGCTGGCTTGGACACGTCTCGTATCCGAAAAGCGGGTGCGGGTCGTGACAAGTTTTTGTGGTGGCCCATGCAGGTCAGTTTTCACAAATCATGCGAACTCGTGATGGTACGTTAGCCGTACTATTGCGAGCCTGCGACTAGAAATTGCTCATTCACAAACTAGGATTAAAATGATTTAAGACAATGACTAGGACTAGGAGTACCTTGTTCAAATTGACCGTTGGGTAGTTAAGGTTATTAGATAGGCCATGCAATTTAGATAACTTGCTAGAACCCTATAGGTACACGCTTACTTTGGTATGACGATATGATTTCATGTGGATACACTATACACTTGATTAGTTAGGCTTTCCATAATTAAGGCTATGATCTTGAATAACCTATTTAGTTTTCTTTACTCTATTTAGATATAAATCTTATAGCATAAATTAGAACTGCCTGTTAAAATTTTATTTTTTTGTAAGGAAGTGGTTTATAACTCATAATTCTATTATTCCTGTACAAATCTCGAGGTAGATTGATTTGAGATTTTCCCTCAACCATTGAAATGCACATGAAATAGATACTAGAATATTTGTATCCCTTTTGTCTTTAGTTATTTCTTCCACATTAATCCTTTTATTTTAAGTGTGTGATTGATAGGACAATTACCTACACTTTACTTTTTAGTCAACCTGTTTGAATCTCTAGAGGCTCATGAATTTTTACGGTTAAAGGAATATTAGTTAACCCATAAAGTTTAGACAGCAGTGCACTGTCGCCAATTGTTTGAGAGCAGAGAGTGTGGGTTCACTGCAGCCAGCAGCGCACTGGCGAGGCACAACCCATAGAAATAAAACCATTTTGAGGATCATAGGTTATAGGACATTGCAAAAACTATGTTGTAGTTGACCAAGGCCTTAGGAATGAGAAGATAATAGGTTGACTGTATAGGCAAGAAACACTAGGTAAGGATTTGACTTTATCAAAACTCGAACTATTTATGTCTCCTTTCCAAAAATCTCGCCTACCTATATTCTGACTATCTTGACCAACGTTGCTATTACAGCCTAGTCTTTGCAAGCTTACTCTTTTATCGAGCTTGATTCGAGACATATGTTTATTGGGGACGCCCGCTAACATATTGTCTAATCAGAATCAGTGTATTACGATCTGATCAACCATGATGCATTTGGTTCGCTTTTTCATTTAATTATCCTACGTGGATTGAGATATAAATGTCTCTAGGATCTCATCCACGACTGTCTTGACAATTCCTCTTGAAATAGGCATTCGCCCTTGAATCATGTAATTGTGTTCAGTGACACATCTCTTGAACTCTTTATTGTTTTTGTCTATCGCGAATTGGAAAGACGAAAACTCGTAATTGATAGATAGACGCAGAGTATTCCCATAGCTATGATAGTTGTATATGCAAGAGTAGCTACTCTCGGCCAGCCCTCTGACAGAAACCTTGCCACCATATCCTAGCCTCTAAGGTGGGTAGAAGTCCTCGGAGTTTTCGGAGTTACAAAATGACAAGAAAGAGGATACAACTATTTTGAGAAAATAAATTTGAGGAGATTAAGGGAATACTAGACTTTTAATTTTAAGAAATAGTTATGAATTTGAATTTCGAGGACGAAATTATTTTTAAGGTGGGTAGATTTGTAGCCTCCCTTCCCGAAAATTTTTAAAATATTTTTTTATTTATTTGATTTAAATGGTGACTTTTAGATTTTATAAATAATTAAATAGTTAATTATTACGGTGGATGATTTTAACCATAGTTGAGATTTGGAGTATAAGGTGACTAGGAATTATGGCACTGATAGCTCAGTGGCGTGCTTTGACTAGTGTATTAGCCCTGGTAGGGAAGGCTGAGTCATAGTGATGTCCTAACTAGAAAAACCAGGCCAAGTTGAGACGTAACCCTTATTGAAGATTATTTTATTTATTAATTATAATATTTAGTTTTAGGATACCCGGTTGTACCAAACTAGTGCAAATTAGACCCAAACCAAGCCCAAGCCTATGTAGACCTATTTTTAGGTATGTACAAATATTTTCTAGCTTTTGGGTATACTTAACGATATTTCCTAGATATTTGGTTATTTATACAAAATGGATTTTATTATTATTATTATTATTATTATTATTATTATTATTATTATTTATTGAGATTGTTATCTAATATTATTATTTTATTGTTATATTATTTTATTGTCTAATAAAAATAATGTATATGTGTATATGAATATATATGATGTACATGTATCTTTGTATGTATATATAAATATATATATATATATATATATATATATATATATATATATATATATATATATATATATATATATTAAATATGTATTGATATATATATGTGACTATATATACAAATAATATATATATAAGTGTGTGTATGTATATATATATATATATATATATATATATATATATATATATATATATATATAAATTGTATTATTGCTAATAGATAAAAGAAATAGAAAAAAAAAAAAAAAAAAAGAAGAAGATGGAATCTGCTTCTTGTGAAGCAGGTTTATGCAATATCTTTTAAGCTCAAAACGTCAATGCCTGTTATCCTATCTTAATTTTGAGCACTATTTCTTAAGATTTTGCATTGACTTGACAAAAATCGTTGGCATTGATCAAGACCATACTCCAGTTGAAAGTCTTCTTTTGCATAGCAATTTGTAGCTCAAGTTTTATAATATACTAATAGAAAAAGAAAAAAGGAAAAAGAAGCAAGAATGAGGATAAGAGAGCAGACCCGAGCTCTTTGGTTCCACTGAACTAACCGAGAGCAACCAGGGCCAAACCCCATTCGGTTTTCGTTTAAGAAAACAGAGCCCTATAGCCCCCACGGCCGTGGACTTAAGCTTTCCCCCAACCGAGCCCAAGCAGGCCCCCCTAAGTTCAACCCGAGCAAACTCGAGTCTGCAGCGTATATATACGCGAGCTGCAGAGGGATTCGAAGAAAGTAAATCCTCTCGAAACCCTAACGAGCGCCACCACGACCCCTAGTCGCGCGCGCCACCTGGGCGCTGCCACCCCGCGGCCGTGCGCGTCGCACCAGGCCGGTGGCAGACCTCACAGGGCCGCGCGTGCGCCACGCGCGTGACGGGCGCTGAACTGAACAGCAAACTGCGAGGAGAGGCCGACTTCGCGACACATTTTCGCAACACGTGGTTAATCGTTTTGCGATCCATCAACTCGGGTATGTTCCCAACCCATACGACTTTAATTCCCTTCAAGTATTTCGATTTATTTTGCGTTATGTGCCTCGTAAACCGAACCCGAAGTTCGACGATAATCTGTCCCAAACAGGACAGAAGGACCAGTCCAAATACCCTAGTTCGCGGCCAGTTTTTGCCCAAACCATGCACGATTTTGAAAATCCATTTGAAGGCAAATATTGACAACATATACGAGATGGAAACCCTGTTTATAGATTTATTTTTCATCAATTATATTGCTGTTAAATTAACTTCAAAGTTAGAGAAAAATCTGTTTTCAAAACAATAAAAACTCTCCACGCGACGTCCGTCCCGCCATTCCGGGCGACGTGGTCGCGCACCGAAAGGATCGAAAGCTGCGTAACGGCTTTGTGGTCGTGTGTGCTTTGACGGAATTCAAATTGGTCGCGTGTGCGCGACGAATTCGACGCGTATCCGTCGAAATCGCCCCGTATCCGTCCAATGCAAATTCAGTCATAACTTTGTGCACGCTCGTCAGATCGAGACGAAACTTGCGCCATCGGGACCGTATCATTTTTTTGGTCCTGTATGCCAAGTTTGGTCCGATTCTGAGACAGTTGAAATCGACGTCGTTTTGCGGGCCCCACGGTCCGACTCAACGGGCGATTTTGTGCACGGCCCACCGGAATCCAACTCTGGACATACAGTTGGGTTCGTAACAGAAAACTGGATCCGTAGACATGTAGTTTGACGACTTTAGAGACCTTTGACTCTGGCACGCTTTTCGGTGCAAAGCGGATCCAACGGCGGACATCGTTTTTGCCCGAAATTACCGTTTTGCCCCTGTGTCCAGAATTGGACTTAAGGACAGGCAATCCTAGCTAATTTGACTATTCTGAGAACGTTGGTACTATTTATTTCAGCATCCGGAGACTTCTGCACGTGTTGATTGATTGTGGCTCGTGAGTGGTATTTATTATTGGTTTCTCCAGCTAAGGACCTCAGGCAAGTGCACTTTCTGATTGCTTTCCGATTCATAGTAGTCTTTTCATTTCATGTCTATATATATATCTTGCTGCTTGTTGACACGCTCGTCACACGGAGTAGTCGGGAGGGGAAATATCTTAGTATACATGTGGACTACCCAGAAATATCCCATGAGTTTATTCTTGAACGATAGCTGCTGCACACGACACGTGCAGTATGCCGAATTTTACCCCCTAGCCGTCCACATGGCGAAAGGATATTTCACACCACTTAGATAGATGTCTTTTATTAGTTTTTCCTTATTTATTTCTCTATCGTGCTATGACATCAGTTTCTTACTAGCTTTCATTTCTCATATGCTATTTTCATGTCTTGTTGATTCTATTGTGTTTTGCACTGCCGTCGGTTTGTGTACTTGTTCCAATCCTGACTGGATAACCAACATTTTTCAGGTTTAGCCGCGATCACTCTTAGCACTAGGGAAGACTTGGGTATGCTGAAGACAACCTAGAAATAGAAAGCAATTGTATCAATTTCATTAATTGTAAATCTTGTACTCTCTTTAATTATAAATGTTGTAATAAATTTAGAATTGTGAATGAGCAGCAAATATTATATTTTGCGATTTTGAGCATTTATTTCTTGCGGGCTTGACAGCGTTCTACCGCCGACTCTGCGGCGTAGGCTGGCTTGGACACGTCTCGTATCCGAAAAGCGGGTGCGGGTCGTGACAACTAGCAGCACATCAAAATCACAAGTCATGACTTAAAACAAATTTTAAATTGATTAAAAATCACCAAAAATTATAATGTGATATAAATATCAATAAATAATAATTATAATTTCAAAAGTTCAAAATTATCCTCATTTGGAAAAATGGGTGTTACAATGTCTTGCTGAGTGAAAGTAATGTTGGGCATGATCTCCCCTATACTGTGGCAGTGCGGTCATGCTGTCGGATCATCTTCAAGCTGTTTAACTTAGCTAATGAAGGACTCAGTGTCCTTCAGTGCTTCACGTAGAGCCACTCGAGTATCTTTGAATAGTTGGAAAAGCTCGAACAGGGACAGCCGAGCTGGAGTAATGGCGAGTTGGGCCAGTATCTCGAAGTTGTGGGGTTTGGTTAACCCCAAAGCATTGTCTTTTCGTTGAGGCCTGTCGAAATGGGCCTCCTTCTATTTTTGTTTGTCGGCTACTGGAGGTTGAGATGGACCTCCCCCTTGGGCAGTTGTAGTAGTGATAGGAGGCGTCACTTCGACTGGAGCCTCCTCTTGCTGAGCATTCTACTTTGAACGCATTTGTACGGGTAGTGCTTCCTTAGGATAGGAAGTCACCAATCGGCAAGACTTGGTCTTCTTATCTTTGCTTTTAGGGGTGAAATGTACCCCTGGTTGAATCAGTTCTGGAGCGAGATCTGGGTGAACCCATATGATCTCTCCCCGAGATGTGGTGAGTGGTATCAGACCACTCACATTGTCACGAGTTGGCGGAAGGTTGATCACTTCCATTGTCGCCTTCGGAATGGGGATGACGCCATTTTGAGTTTTAGTAGGCGGCAAGGTGTCGAACTGGAGTGACACCATGTTGGCCGAGACTGTCTTTTCTTCGTAATCGACCGAGATGACATTCGCATTGATCATGCATTGTATGTAGTTCTTCAGGATGTAGCAATCTCGAGTTGGATGCCCGACGAACCGATGGTAGTGACAGTACCTCGGGTCGCCTACCCTATTTACCTCGTCAGAATGCTTTGTATCTGGCAACTTGATCTTGTCGCTTTCAGCATCTCAAAAAGTTGTGAAGTGTCCTCGTCATTGAAGGAGTAGACCTCCTTCGGCCTTGGTATATAGGTGGAGGTTTCTGAGCAGGCCCCTGTGTGCTCTTCAAGGCATTGACAGTCAGTGTCTGTTTTCTTTTCGCCTTACGCCCACTGTTGTTGGTAGCGGCACGTTTCCCTTTGCATCAAATACAAAAAAGTTAACCCCCAGAAGTCGAGCATTGCGTGCCTTTTTCTCGGCAGCTTCGGCCCTGATGATCAGTGAACTCCAATCCGGAGGTTGGGCAGAGTCGAGCCAGAGTTTAATTGCAGGAGTCATGTTCATGCTACAGGAATCGATCAGCGCGTGTTCCGGCATAACCAGAGGCAACCTTAAACATGCTTGTCAAAAACGTTCAATGAATGCTCGAACAGTCTCTTTTTCCGTCTGGAGCACTTCTATAAGAGATGACATGGTCATGTCTTCCCCTCCCCCCCCCGTCGTAGAATCTGTCGAGGAAGAGGCATGTCAAGTCGTCGAAAGATAATATGAAATTGTCGGGGAGACTACAGTACCAGTCGTAAGCGACTCCCTTCAATGCCCCGACGAATAGGCTGGTGAGTAGGGCGTCTTCCTTCGGGAGATGTCCCGTTTGAGACTGGAAGTAGGTCAGGTGTCACGCTCCAATTTTCGTAGAGTCATTTTATCTCTTGGAATCGATCGTCATCGCTTGTGCGTGATACCGTATAAGTCTGGTATTGCACTTGTACAAGGCAAAGATGGTACATAATTGATAATCTTCAAATAGGAACACATCGCAGCGGCAGAAGTAGACAAATTGAAGTTAATGAGGACATTCGTTCTTATCGAAAAGAAACACATCACTGATTTGTTGCAGTGGAGATAAGCAGATAACTTGAGTCGCACAGAGATATATAAAATATATTCTCTTTATTGATAATTGAAGTAGAGTACAACACCGATATTGAAATACAATACTTATAATGCATCTCACTTTACATGGACAACCAACTGAACAAGAGACATAAGGCTTACATTTGATACTTTCATACATTAAAATAGAACTCGATATACCGACTTGGCTTACAACTCACTAGTACAACTAATTACCATGTTCCATACATTATGCCCTTTATAAACAGAAGACATCATCTTTTACAAGGAGAGCTTCTGCATGTCCAACAAATCTTCGATGCCACAGGACCGATCAAGCCAATCTTTGTATACAGAACTTCCCAAACAAGAGCACCTGCCCACAACATGGGTCAGTACATCATCTATGTACTAGCGAGCAGAATCCAACCCACTCGTCTAAACCGACACCAAGTAGTCAATTTTAGCAAGCATTTATTAGAATAATCTTTCTATCTGGGGCCTAGCATCAGTTTACAGTTCTTGAGCAGAATTTATTGAAGTAAGTAAATATGTTATAGCATGATATAGCATTTCTTTGTGTAAGACATCATCTAAGCAACATTGAGTTAACACGTTGAGCATATTATGAAAATATTCCTGGAAGGCATCGTTTAGCATACTTGGGGTTATCGTTTAACAGGTTATGGCAATATTCTAAAAGGCAACATCTTATCATCGTTGGTATTAACATGTTAAGCAATCAAGTTGAAGTTAACATGTAAATAACCATATCACATTTAAGTGATTTCTTACCGATAGCCGACTCCCTCGCACCTGCATAAAAATACAGGATAATATGATGTACTTACTCTGTCTGCACAAAATATTCATTAGCATGCATCCTGACTACATGGCCGTTGGTGAAACTGCACTATAAAGGAGTTTCCAATGAGTATTACGACCCCATTCCAGGGTAGGTTACAAGCCTAGCTGAATGTCCCGTAATACCTCGTGCTACCATAGCACGACCAATGTTTCCTCCTAGGTCGAATCGGTCTCAGTGTCCCAGGTACCGTTCGAAGAAACTTACTCAGACATGTACAAGTATGTCCATGACCATACGAATGCATGTCGACTCGATAAACACAAGTACATGGTAAAACAACTGAAAGTAAGCAAAGCCAACAGTTCAACATCTCATCTCAATTCCGAACCATGTTCAACGACTAATCATTCATCATTACCATCATTCCACTTGGTGATCTCCATGATCCCAAGCCTCATCATTCCTCATTCATTGATTCATTGCAACATTTCTCATAGCATTTCTCTCAACGAGGAACAAACAACATTTCATTCATTTCAAAGGGACAAGCAGCTTTTCATTCATTTCGTTGGGATAATTATTATTCAGTTCATTACTTATACGAAAACAGGCAGCATCTCATTTCCTTACAATAGTTATACAGAGTGTACATGATTCAAGAGTCTTATTCAGTTCATTGGGTTAATAGCATAGCCAGTTCTTTTCCTATGTATCAATCACACCATATCTCATTATTCAAGTATTTCATTTGTTTCAGTAGCATCAAGCATAAGGGACAATGTTATCAATTCATTCTCAGGCATCAAGTCACATTAGCAGTTCAAGTGTGATTCATTCAGCAATTCAATGTTCATATGTTATTCATTTCAATAATTCTCTGCATAAGCATCTCTATTATTCAACAACTAAAACATGGGACATTTAGGGATAATTCATAGCATCACATTACTCTATTTTATTGAGCATGACGGAGTAAGTAGGATAAAGGATATCATGCCCCGATTCCGTAGTTTTATTTCACTTGCATTTAACTCTTCGAATTGATCGTCCTCGCTTAGGCATGATGTCGTACAAGTCTGGTACTACACTTGTACAAGGCAAAGATGATACATAATTGATTATCTTCAAATATGAACACATCGCAGCAGCAGAAGCAAACAAATTGAAGTCCATGAGGATATGTATTTTTTTATCGAATAGGAATACATTACTGATTTATAGCAGCGGAGATAAGAAGATAACTTGAAGTCACAAAAGATATATGGAAATGCATTCTCTTTATTGATAATTGAAGAAGAGTACAAGATTTGTAATAAAACACAATGCTTACAACACATCTCACTTTACATTGATAACTAACTAAACATTTGCCATAAAGCTTACATTGGATACTTTGATACATTTTATTACAACTCGATATAATGACTTAGCTTACAACTCACTGATACAATTGTTACAATATTCCATACATTATGCCCTTTATAAACAGAAGATATCATCTTTTGCAAGGAGAGCCTCTGTATGCCCAACAAATCTTCGATGTCGCGGGACCGATCAAGCCAATCTTCATGTACAAAACTTCCCAAGCACGAGCACCTAAAAAGAGTGCCCACAACATGGGTCAGTACATCATCTATGTACTGGCGAGTAGAATCCAACCCACTCGCCTAAACCGACACTAAGTGGTCAATTTTAGCAAGCATTTATTAAAATAATCTTTCTATCTGGGGCCTGGCATCAGTTTACAGTTCTTTAGCAGAATTCATTGAAGTAAGTAAACATTTTATAGCATGATATAGCATTTCTTTGTGTAAGGCATCATCTAAGCAACATTGAGTTAACACGTTGAGCATATTATGAAAATATTCTTGGAAGGCATCGTTTAGCATACTTGGTGTTATCGTTCAACAGGATATGGCAATATTCTAAAAGGCAACATCTTATCATCGTTGGTATTAACATGTTAAGCAATCAAGTTGAATTTAACATGTAAACAACCGTATCACATTTAAGTAATTTCTTACCGATAGCCGACTCCCTCGCACCTGCATAAAAATACAGGATAATGTGAAATACTTACTATGTATGCACAAAACATTTGTTAGCATGCATCCTGACTACATGGTCGTTGGTGAAACTGTACCATAAAGGACTTTCCAACGGGTATTACGATGCACCATTCCAGGATAGGTTGCAAGCCTAGCCGAATGCCTCGTAATACCTCGTGCCACCATAGCACGACCAATGTTTTCTCCTGGGTCGAATCGGTCCCAGCACCCAGGTAGGCAGGTACCGTTCGAGAAAACTTACTCAGACTTGTACAAGTACGTCCATGACCATACGAATGCGTGTCGACTCGATAAACACAAGTGCATGATAAAACAACGAAAAGTAAGCAAAGCCAACAGTTCAACATCTCATCTCAATTTTGAGCCGTGTTCAACGACTAATCATTTCATTATTATCATCATTCTACTTGGTGATCTCCATGATCCCAAGCCTCATCATTCCTCATTCATTGATTCATTGTAACATTTCTCATAGCATTCCTCTCAACGAGGAACCAACAGCTTTTCATTCATTTCATTGGGACAATTATTATTCAGTTCATTGCTTATAGAAAACAGGCAGCATCTCATTTCTTTACAACAGTTATACAGAGTGTACATGATTCATGAGTCTCATTCAGTTCATTATGTTAATAGCATTGCCAGTTCTTTTCCCATGTATCAATCACACCACATCTCATTATTCAAGTGTTTCATTTATTTTAGCAGCATTAAACATAAGGGACAATGTTATCAATACATTCTCAGGCATCAAGTCACATTAGCAGTTCAAGTGTGATTCATTCAGTAGTTCAATGTTCATGTATTATTCATTTCAATAATTATCAGCATAAGCATCTCTATTATTTAGCAACTAAAATATGGGACACTTAGGGACAATTCATAGCATTTCAATACTCTATTTTATTAAGCATGAAGGAGTAAGGAGGAGGAAGGACAGTTCCACTCACTTGCATAAAGGGTCTTCTTGTTCCGACTGCACATATTTCCACTAGGCGTAGCTCTACCAGCGAGCTACGTTCCAATATCCATTCCGTCTAGTCAGCTAAGAGATACCGTATCATTCTCAATTCTCTTGTTTCCCAACACAAGTCACGGTCCAACATTCTGATCGCATCTAGCAAGCCAACCCAAATGCCTCACACGGAGCGGGGCATTACAAAGGACAGTTCCACTCATATTATATAAAGGATCTTTTTATTTTGATCGCACACGTATTCCCACTAGAGGTAGCTCCACCAGCGAGCCACGTTCCAATACCTATTCCGTCTAGCCAGCTAAGAGAGACTGCATTAGTCTCAATTCTTCTGATTTCTAACCCAAGTCACGGTCCAACATTCTGATCGCATTCAGCAAGCCAACCCAAATGCCTCGCGCGGAGCGGGGCATTACATAATATACCACTCAGAAAAAAATTTATCCTCAAAACTTAAGGGAACAACTTATTCTACTAATTCACTTAGTCACAACAAGTTACTTATTCAGCTTCTAATCAATATTCTGATTCGGCACCCTAGAAAATCTCGAGATTGTTATCTAACTATACCACTTAACTCATCAATGATTCAATTCGTCGTTCTCTTCTCCAAAGTATTTGTACATATCATTAGTTCACCAACATTCTTCCAGCATTGTTATCTTCGTCGCAGCCTACCACTTCATTTGGATTCATACACATATCTTAGGCGTCCCCAAAATATATGCATTTCAGCCAAAGTACGTGTTAATGCGATTCAATAAGCTCCCTCTATAGTGTTATCTCTGTCGCAGATATCACTTCGGTTGGATCCATACACATACTTTAGGAGTTCCCAAATATATATACTTCAGCCAACTTCCATGCTAGTGCGATTTCGATAAGCCACGGTGTAACTCTCTTTCCCAAATCCGACTTAGCATCCTTTCAATTGACTTATTATTTCGTTCTCTCGCCACAATCGTTATCTTTCAAGCCACAACACTTAACATTAGGGACAACTCAGATAAGTTCTTTATCTAAGCACGATGATTCTAACATTTGGGCCAAGGGCCTAACTAAGAGCCAACCATACTAATAGTACACAACAACCAATCATATTCCTTTTCGAATCCAACTATATTTTTCACCGAGGCAATTCATCTTTTCTAAAGGATACAATCCGAGGGTCACTCACTATCGATTACCCGAACCAAGGGTACAATTCTATGCGACAGTCAAGGTTAACCCAGCTACCCAATTTTAGATACCGATCCAACATTACTGTCAAGAGCAGTCAATTCCATCTTATGGAATAATTCACTACTTGATACATACAACTCAAGTCTTATCCCACGATTCCAGTTTCTGCTACGGCCGACATAATACTTCACAAGGGTCAAACATCTCTAAGGTTCATGTTGAAGCATATACATACAGCATATACTTTCTTAGGTCATACTCATCACTATCTATCATTCAATACAAAAAGGTTATCCTATGGGTCGCCAACTGTCACCCTATTATTCGGTCAAGTCTCTAAGGCTAGCTATACCGATAGCTAAACCTATTCACTTGGTGACTTCCCTAGAGTGGACGGCTACTAGGGATCATACTAATTTCTTATTTTCATGACAACAAGCAACCGACAGTTCTCAGCAACTCTACCCAAACCTATGGGTATCCACTCAGTCTGAACAACTAATGGTCATTATCGACTATGTCGATAATTGGTTATATAGCCCACGGTCGCTATGGTCAAGTCTATCTATGGTCATCCTCAAGGAACTAATTCCCAGAGAGGCTCATTCTAGACTTACCCAACGATCGACTAAGATCGATCTAGCAACATTACGGTATAATTTCTAATCCAACATACTATTTCCAACGCTCTAATAATCCATCAAATAAATTTCCAGTGATTCAATTTCTATTCCAATTCCTTCGTACCCACACGGATCTATATACGGAGGCTAATCATTCAAGGGTCATCAATTCCGATAGTCTCAACAAAACTATGGAATCATACTATTCGGTCTGTATGACAAAGTCATACCACTAAGTCATAAGCCAGCAATCTATATCCCAACCGACAGCTATCTATACATCACACCATCTACCGACACCATCCAACATATTTCGTGATTCTAAATCTCATTCGTTTCTTGGCCATCAAAATCTCACACGAACATTTATAATTTCTCATATCGCAAGGGTCGAGTAGTCTATTCCATTCAATCCGGCAATTCATGTATCAATTAACCATTCTCTATGCAACACAAATATTCAAGGTCACTACTTATTACCTTTGTGATATAATTCAATCCCTCAGCATACAAGCACATATGCAACGACTATATATTTCGCCAAGCACGATCTCGTACTTCTGATTCTATTCGTTGGGGGTCAAGATGGATTAGCATCTATCGTACCTTAGGGTCAAGGCACAGACTTCCAATACTCATTCGAGTTACCGTAGCCTCCCTTCCCAAAAAAATTTCAAATATTTTTTTCTATTATTAATTATTTTATTTGAATGGTGAATTTTAGAATTTTATAAATAATTATTTAGTTAATTATTACAGTAGATGACTTTAGCCATGGTTGAGTTTTGAAGTATTAGACGACTAGGAATCATGGCACGGATAGTGCAGTGGCGTGCCTTGAGTAGTGTATTAGCCATGCCAAGGAAGACCTGGCATAAGTGTGTCCTAACTAGAAAAACCAGATCAAGTTGCGAATTAAACCCCACCGATGAATTATTTATTTATTAAGTAAATATATTGATTTTAGATGACCCGATTGTACCAACTTAGTCCGAACTGGCCCGAACCGAATCCAAGCCTTTGTAGGTATGTAGTTGGACCAAAGACGACCATGTAGGCATATTTTATGTGTGTACAAATATTTCCTAAATTATTAGGTATTGATGTGCATTTTTAACTATTTAATATTTGTACAAAAATTGGTATTCTTATTATTAAATATTGTTTTACAATAATTGTACAATTTTCAGGACCCGGATAAGGGAGAGTAGTATGGATTCACCAAACCACCAGTTAAGTATTATTTTATTATTTTGTGCTGAGTAAATAAATATATTTATTGCTATTAGATATTATTATTATTGGTTAATTGAGTATTTATTGATATATAAATATATGAGGTATATATATATATGGATGTGTGTGTGTGTGTGTGTGTGTGTGTGTGGTGTGTGTGTTTGTTGTGGTGTATGTGTGTGTGTGTGTGTGTGTGTGTGTGTGTGTGTGTCTCGCTCCCTCTCTCCTCTCTCTCTCTCTCTCTCTCCTCTCTCTCTCCTCTCTCTCCTCTCTCTCTCTCTCTCTCTCTCTCTCTCTCTGTGTGTGTGTGTTGTCTGTCTCGCTCCCTCTTTTCTCTCTCTCTCTCCTCTCTCTCTCTCTCTCTCTCTCTCCTCTCTCTCCCCTCTCTCTCTCCTCTCTCTCTCTCTCTCTCTCTCTCTCTTTCTGTGTCCGTCTCCTCCTCTCTCCCGCTCTCTGTGTGTCCGTGTCTGTCTCTCTCCTCTCCCTTCTCTCTGTGTCTCTGTGTCTCTCTCTCTCTCCTCTCTCTCTCTCTCTCTCTCTCTCTCTCTCTCTCTCTCTCTCTCTCTCTCCTCTCTCTCTCTCTGCCCTCGCGTCGTGGTGTCCTGTCACCCCCCCGGCACCGGAGGTGAGGGCCGGGTTCGAGTCCTCCTTCCTACGGAGGTGGCTGGGTGGCGGTGGCCACGGCCTCCGGGCCAAGGTCGGGTGGAGTCGTCCACCTGCTTTGATTTTTTTAAATATATATATATATATATATATATATATATATATATATATATATATATATATATATATATATAGGTACATAGGTATTTATGTGTGTATATAATATATATACATTATTAGAAGAAATCAAAGGAACCCCAAGCCCCAGGGCCCAAGCCAGCCTCGGCCCAAGCAGCCAGGCCCGACCCTCGGTAGAAACCCAGCACAAAATTTCCCCTCAAGCAGTAAGCAAACCCCCATAGAATAGAAACCCGACCCTGGGCCTCACAGCCGACCCTGGAATTTATAAGTAGAGAAGCCGAGAGGGAGATGAGTTCGAAAAACCCTAGCGAAACTTACATCCAACCTGGCGCCACCCCAACCCCATGACCCCCGACTTCAATGGGCGACCAAGGTACCGCCGCAGGCCGCCGTCGACCGACAGACGCACGCACGCAGCGCCGGACGCAACAGAGAAGAGTCACAGTAACAGCTAGCAGTAACAGAGTTCACAAAGGCCGCTTTCGCAGTGCATGTTCTCGGTGCACGCTCGATCATTTAGCGATCTTTCACTTCAAGTACGAGCACAACCTATAGGTCTTGAAGTGTTTTCAATCAGTTTAATTTTGAATGATCTAAATAACCCAGAAAATCGAACCCAAGTTCGATGAAAACCTGTCCAGAAACAGGGTATATAACAGCCCATTCATCCACGTTTGAAGATCGATCTCGATCGATCCAGTACGATAATAGAATTCTGTTTGAACATAGTTATAAACAATATATAGGACTTCACGACCCTTTTTGTGGATTTGGAAATCATCGACTACTTGTCGAGAAATCGAATCCCGAAGTTTGCCGAAAATCTGTTTTTCAAAATCACGAAAACCTTCGATACGACGTGCGTCCCGCCAATCTGGGCGACGTGGTCGCAAACTGAAAGCATCGAAAGGTACATAACGCTTCATGGATGTGTGGGCTTTGACGGAATTTAAATTGGTCGCGTGTGCGCGACGAATTTGATGCGTATCCATCGAAATTCATCGTATCGGCCTCTGTGCAAATTTTTCAATTACTTTTTGTACGTTCGTCAGATCAAGACAAAACTTGCGCCATCAGCACCGTATCATTTTTCTGGTCATGTATGCCAAATTTGGTCCGATTCTGAGACAGTTGATCGGATCGCCATTTCACGGGCCCCACGATCCGATTCAACGGGCGATTTTGTGCACAACCCACCGGAATCCACAATTGGACATACCGTTGGATTCGTATCATCAAAACAAATCTATAAACATGTAGTTTGACAACTTTAGAGACCATTGACTCTGGCACATTTTCGGTGCAAAGCGGATCCAACGGCGAACACCGTTTTGGCCAGAAATTACCGTTTTGCCCCTGTATCCAGAATTAGACTTAAAGATAGGCAATTCTAGCTAATTTGACTATTCTGAGAATGTTAGCAATGTCTGTTTTAGCTTTCGGAGACAGTTATGATGATTTGGACTTTATGGCTTACCAGTTGACTATATTTTGTGGGATCTGCGTGCAACATCCAGGCAAGATACCTTGCCTCCCTCTGCAGTTCATTACTCATGCTTACAGTTCCTTTACTTTATATTTGTTTTCAGTTAGTTCTCTAGTTGTTCATGATTTACATGTTTATTTAATCCCTATATCTTTATATGTTATCAGTTAGTTATTTCAGTTCTCTTGATTTACATGCTTTACTTTAGACAGTGTTTACTGGTTTATTAGTCATGTTCTTTTATCATTATCATGCTTGACTGGATGTCATGGTTCTACCGAATTGGTTCCCTCTCGTACCGTGTCGTGAGTCGTATCGTGTGTAAGTCATAATGAAACTGTTGTACCTTGTATTGTGAAGCTAACCTGCGAGTCCACCTAGGGGCGAGGGTTAGTAGTTATCTGTAATCTTAATTCCTAAAGCTAACCTGCGAGTCCACACCAGGGGCGAGGGTTAGTAGTTATATGAAGCTAACCTGCGAGTCCACACCAGGGGCGAGGGTTAGTAGTTATCTGAAGCTAACCTGCGATTCCACACCAAGGGCGAGGGTTAGTAGTTATCTGAAGCTAACCTGCGATTCCACACCAGGGGCGAGGGTTAGTAGTATATAGTTCACATCTGCGAGTCCACACTAGGGGCGAGGGTGATGCTAGCCTGTGAGTCCATACTAGGGGCGAGGGTTAGTAGTTGTTCAAATTTGCGAGTCCACACTAGGGACGAGGGTTTGAGTATTCTATTGGTTATTCGTTGACATCGTGACATTGTGTTCCCTTGTTCTTCTCCAGCAGTTCGTTTAGGCATAGTGGTTCTTCCAGTCTTATATAGTCGTATTTCGTGTTGTTTGGTATTTTTCGTTTATTTCCTGTATTTTCTTTATTGTATGATAAACTGCAAGATAGGCATGTTTTATGTATCTTGCTATGTCCCCTGAGGACCTGATGATCTCTTCAGGTTTAGCAATTGTATGGAGTTAGTTAGCAGAACGGAATGGTAGATGATTGTGATGCATGATACAGGTATTTTCTTGTGATATTTCTTTATTATCCTTTCGTGCTTATTACTCCGTACCATGTTATATTCTGCTCATTTTATAGACTCATATCATTCTTGGAGTCTAATCGAACAATATGATAATGGGCTGCAGACCATGACCCATAATTGTTCATTCATGTTTCATATTCTTATTATGGATTGATATATAGATTGCATTGTCGTAATTTGGCAGTATACCATAGCCTTGACAGCATTTACATACTCGAGTCGGGCTGGAGTGCGCTCGATACGTAGCTGGCTTGCTCACGTGCTCGCATCCGAAAAACAGGTGCGGGTCGTGACAGTTACCGACAGTATTTCTAAAACTTTAATTTAGCAACCAACTTGTAATAGCCACACATGATTTGCGTCCAACCAATCGAAATTAGCATTCAATATTCTAAGCCACAGGCATTCGCTAGCCAATCTATTACCCATAACATAACCATCATCTGACTAGTCTGAGTCATTATTCGACTAAGCAATTTCTAACCAAGGCACCCGTACAATTTCCAAAAATCTCGGGGCCACTCAAGTCATCTAGTAACATGGCATAACTCCCAGCTAAGTCTCGGCACTACCTAAGGCTCACAGATAGACTCATTGTTATCTGATGGAAAGGGTCACGATACATTTCATTCTGAAGTGGTAGAGGCAATTTTGTAGAATCCGCTACCCGAATTTTCTATTTTGATTAATGAATAGAATAACATTAGGACTTTTGTGAGAATTTTTGATAAATTCTTGGATAATTTTGCTATGATATTATTATTATTTTGTAAGGATTTTAGATTTTTGTGAGGCCATATGGGGTCATTCTAGAGGCCAAACATTCTATTTGGGCTCTAGAAGGTCAAAAATATTTTCTATCAAGTTTTGATATTTTTCTGGAGTTTTTAGACAATTAAATATAGGAAAAATCTATTTTCTAGGACTTCTAGAATTTATTGTGCTAGCATATGAGTAAATATTGACCTCAAATATTTTTCTAAGGTTTATTATATTATTTTATATTTTCTAGAATTTTTCCAGAATTTTTTGGCTATGTTTAGTATTTATTATAAGTTTCTGTAATTAAAACTAATTTAAAAAACTGTTTTCTGGTTAATAAAACCCTTTTTCTTAAATAATTTACCCAGTCAGCAAAACTGGGCCCGCATGTCAGCCTCATCCAGGCCCAACCGCGGGCCCAGCTGTCATCCACTGGGATGAAGGTGGGTTAGGCCAAAAGTGGGTCTCCGAGCCAGAGTGGGAGCCAAGCCACTCTGAATCGGAGTCAGGCTCGGACTGAGCCAAGCCGGCTCATTACCAACCGCTCGATCCAAGCGGGAGCGCGCTGATGCTCGACACGTGGCCACCTAAGCAGCCACTGAGCTGCGGCTCGCCAGCCTTCTCTATATATATTTAGTTTTTTTTCGAAAACCTAGAACAATATTCCAGCAGCCTTTTGTGGGAGGATTCGTCTAGGGTTTCTGACTTCGCGGATCAATTGACGCCAAACAAAAAGAGCTTTTCGTGTACCGTTTATTTTATTGGAAGCGTATTAAGGTATACTTTCCAAATATATAATTTATTTTCATCATTTATGAACCTTAATTTCTGTAAAATTGTAGAGTGTTAGTTGTCCGAAACTTGACACGGTTTAGATGTTTTCCCACAGAGGCTCATTCTAGACTTACCTAACGATCGACTAAGATTGATCTATCAACATTACGGTCAATTCCCAATCCGACATACAATTCTCATCGTTCCAATAATCCATCAAGTAAATTACCAACAATCTAATTTCTATTCCAATTCCTTGTACCCACACGAACCCATAAGCCACGACTAACTATTCAAGGGTCATCGATTCCGATAGTCTTAACATAACGATGGAATCATACTATTCGGTCTGTATGACAAAGTCACACCACTAAGTCATAAGCCAGCAAACTATATCCCAATCCAACAGTCACATATACTGACATTATCCAACACGTTTGTAATTTCTCGTTCCCATTCATTTCTCAATTATCAAACTATCTTACGGGCATTCTTAAATCTCGTTATTTTTTCCAGCCGTCAAAATCTCATACGGACATTCTTAAAATTCCCTACCTCAAGGGTCGAGTAGTTCATTCCATTCAACCCGACAATTTATGTATCAATTAACCATCCTCTATGCAACACAAATATTCAAGGTGGCTACTTGTTACTTTTCTAATCCCATTAAATTCCTCAGCATACATGCACATAGGCAACGACTATCCTTTGGTGATCAAGATGGATTAACATCTATTACACCTTAGGGTCAAAGCACAGATTTCTAATATTCTTTTGGTTCACCGACAATATTTCTTAAAACTTTCAGCTACGTAACCAACTTTGTATTAGCCACTTATGATTTACATCCAACCAATCGAAGTCAATATTCAGATGTTCTAAGCCACAACATTTTCTAGCCAAATCCATTTACCCATAGCATACTAGCTGTCTTACCAGTCTGAGTCATCACTCGACTAAATAATTTCTAACCAAGCCACCAGTTATAATTTTCGACAATCTCGTTACTCAATATAACATCACCGTCAAGGGACACTCGAGTCATCTAGCCACAATACATGACTCCCAGCTAAGTCTCGGCACTACCCAGTACCCACAGATAGTCTCATTGACATCCTATGGAAATGGTCAACAACATCTCGTTCTGAGGTGGTAGAGGCAATATACCACTCAGAAACGAAACCATCCTTAAATAATACCAACCCAATTCTATTTCGGACATTCGGGATCTATAATGATCACATCATTTAGCCAATAACTCGGAGTCTCAATATTTCAAGCCAACATTCTTAGGGTCTCAAAAGCACTAGCCAGTACACATGAGTCAACTCACCAGTTATGTCGAACTCATCCATCAATTATTTCATTCCCAATTCTTTTTCAACATCTCATGCAATTCTCAACTTGTTACAGCATACATAGCCACTTTCCTTTATTCCCACATTCCAAACAGCATTCATACTGTAGCATACTATGGCATCGAGTCATTGTTGGGTTATTTGTGTCCAAACCAACAACAATCATTCATTCAGGGGCATCACAATATATATAGACTTATTGTATGGAACATCCAGTGAGCAACCAAGAGGGTCAACGAACTTTCAAATACGAACAACATAAGGATGATTACAGAACGACAACAGCATAATCGCGGAAGCAATCTTTGATTTAATCTCGGAAGCAACGTTGAGTGATCGCGGAAGCAACTTTGGTTAATCATCGATGCAACTTTGATTTGAAACGAATCAAAGAAGAGACCAAGGTCGTAAAGCTGTACTCTGATACCAATTTGTCACACCCCGATTCATAGAGTCATTTATTCACATATTTTATCTCTTGGAATCGATCGTCCTCGCTTGGACGTGATGTCGTACAAGTCTGGTATTGCACTTGTATAAGGCAAAGATGGTAAATAATCGATTATCTTCAAATAGGGACACATTGTAGCGACAGAAGCAGACAAATTGAAGTTAATAAAGACAATCTCTCTCATTGAATAGAAATAGATCACTTCTTTATAGCAGCAGAGATAAAAGGGTAACTTGAAGCCACACAGAGATGTATAGAACTTTATTCTCTTTATTGATAATTGAAGAAGAGTACAAGACTTGTATTGAAGTACAATGTTTACAGCATATCTCACTTTATATTGAAAGCCAACTGAACAATGCTATACAGCTTACATTTGATATTTGGATACAATGAATTACAACTCGATATACCGACTTGGCTTACAATCTCACTGTTACAACTGATTACAATGTTCCATACATTATGCCCTTTATAAACAGAAGACATCATCTTGTGCAAGGAGAGCTTCTGTATGCCCAACAAATCTTCGATGCCGCGGGACCAATCAAGCCAATCTTCGTGTGTAGAATATCCCAAGCACGAGCACCTGCCCACAAAACGTGGGTCAGCACATCATCTATGTACTGGCGAGCAGAATCCAACCCGCTCGCATAAACCAACACTAACTGGTCCATTTTAGCAAGCATTTAATAAAATGATCTTTCTACTTGGGCCTAGCATCAGTTTACAGTTTATGGGCAATAATCAGAGTGAAGCATGTAAACATAATTCTTGGTAGCATTCATGTCAACATATCATTTTAGCATTCTTGGTGTTATCATGCAAAGGCATCATTGGGGCATCGTTAACATTAACATATTAAACATGTTATGACAAATCTCACTTCAAGCATCACTTAGCATGTATGTCTTGTTTGAGCAACGGTTATCGCAAGGTATCTTTCTAGCATACTGAATGTAACATATTAAGCAGATTCTCATATTGAAAGACTACGCATAGCATCATTTACTTGGCACGTTAAGCACGCAAGTTAAACCAACATATATATTGAGTACATCACATTTAAGTGATTTCTTACCGATAGCCAACTCCCTCGTGCCTGCATAAAAATACAGGATAATATAATATACTTACTCCGTCTGCACAAACATTCATTAGCATGCATCCTGACTACAAGACCACTGGTGGTTGTGCACCATGTCGACGTGCCATATAGGACTTCATATGGGATGTGCCCTTCACCAGGTTGCGAGCCCGAATGAGGATCCCAATACCGTGCTACCAAAGCACCAATTCCTCCTAGGCCGACTCGATCCCATCGCCGCGGGTACCGTTCGAGGAAATCCTTGTATACAAGTACGTCTATGGTCATGCGAATGCGTGTCCGACCCGATCGTGTTCGAAGTCGCATAAGACAATAATAAGATAAGAAAAGGCAACAGTTCATCATCTCATCTTTTCAACATTTCTACCTGTTCACTTGGTGATCTCAATGATCCTAAGCCTCATCATTTCTCATTGCATCAATCATTGCAATATTTCTCATATCATTCCTTTCTCAGAGGAACAAATAATATTTCATTCATATCGATAGGACCTGCAACATTTCATTCATATGATAGGGACAGTATTCTTTCTTTCATTGCTTATAAGGAAACAGGCAACATCAACAGTTATGCAGAATGTACATGATTGAGGTGTTTCTTTCAATTCTTTGTGTTAATAGCATAGCCAGTTTATTACTCATGTATCATTCTCGTAGCATCTTATTACTCAAGTATTTATTGCTTAAGCAGTATTAACCGAAGGGACGTTATCAATTCATTTCAAGCATCAAGTCGCATTAGCAGTTCGAGTGTGAATCAGCAGTTCAATAATCATGTCTTATTCATTTCAATAATTCTCAACATAGGCATCTCTATTATTCGACAACTAAGACATGGAACATTTAGGAACAATTCATAGCATCATGTTATTCCATTTATTAAGCATGCAGGAATAAGGAGAAAGGAGGACAGTTCCACTTGCCTGCATAAAAGGGTCTTCCTGCTCTAATCCCGCTAAGCGTAGCTCTACCAGCGAGCCATGTTCCAATACCCATTCCGTCTAGCCAGCTAAGAGAGACTGCATCAGTCTCAATTCTCTTGATTTCCAACATAAGTCACGGTCCAATATTCTGATCCCATCCAACAAGCCTACCAAATGCCTCGTACGGAGCGGGGCATTACAATTCCAGTGCACTCGTGGTGCTGAAATCTACTAGAGTGCATACTCAAATCATCGAGTTCGTGTCGTTTGACTACTTAGTCATCGATGTACCTCGATTTGCATACCATGGGTTCCGTATTAGAAACCGTCATCTTCTTTGGCCAAAAATTAGTATTTAATCTTAATTCCAGAATTATATTAGATTAAATTAGGTTTTTAGATGATTTATTACAGAATTAAACATAATTAGTTATGCTAAACCATTAGCCACTTTCTAGGGTTTTTAGAATGGGATTTTCATAATCTAACTTGTGGTTATTTGTGTGACGGGGTAGATCGATCTACGATGTTTGATTTGTGACTTCATCATCTAGCGGAGCAAGACAAGTATCATTATAACCTATGTTGCCTTTATTCTATGCTGCATGTTATTCTTCTCTTGTAACTGTTGATCTTATCTTTCTATTACTGTGCACGAGAGTTATACTTGTTGTTATACATGTTCACTTAATACTTTTCTTCAATATCTAATATTCAATGTTCAATGTTCAAGTTTAAAGTTAATGTTAAAGTGATCATGTTTACTTGTGAGAGAGTCGGAAGGGGGAATACAACTAGTATGCATGTGGCTTATGCAATGTACAATTCTTCCCCAATGTCAATGTTGATAATAGTCATTGTACCTCACGTACCGACTGCTGGATGTCCTAACCCGTCCACATGCGAAACACTTGTATTCTAGAACACACAGTACACGTAATTTAATACGTGTTGACATATGGTCCATTGGTTTATATTACTCGTTCTCTCATATTATTTTTGTGTCTTAATTATACCTTTTATTGTTCCATGTCATAATTGTATTCTCAAACTATTTTCCATGATATAGAGGTCTCTTTTGGTATCATGTTATATTCAACCTCTCTTTATTGCTATTCTACGTGCTTGTATATTATATTGTGTAGCGTAGTGTTATGGTGATCTTGCTCCAATCCTGACTGGATACCTATTTTTTTAGCTTTAGACGACATGGTTTGCCCCGAGGTTTATGGTGCATATCTTGGTGATACTGACGTTACCAATGTGCCGGTTGCTTCTTCTGATATGGAGTAGCATATTTCTTCCTTATGTTTTTTCATGTTATTTTTAGCCAGTGAGCTTAGCGAACTTTAGTTTCAGTGGTTTTATATTTATTTTAGCGAGTTTGTTCCCAAGGCTAGCTGAGTTGTAGTGAATCTTTCTTTAAATTATTTATGGAGACTTGAGTTTAATCTCTTTATCTTGTCTTAGTTATGGATGATATATGTGGACTGTGTACTTGTATGGATAATGCTTATCATAGATAGCGTACTACCATCGACACTGCGACATAGGCTGGGCTTGGCCACGAACTCGTATCCGAAAATCGGATGCGGGTCGTGACAAGTTTTTATGGTGGCCCATGCAGGTCAGGTTTCGCATAAGGTTGCAAACTCATGGTTAGTATTTCAACTTAGTAGTACTAGCTGTGAGCCTGCGAATAGAATTGAAGATAGGATTTAGAATAACTAGGAGAGTTATATCATCCACAAATAGGATTCCAACCCAATGAATCTTCCATCATCGTCTCTATTATGCATCATGCTTGAATCCGTCCGTGATTTCTTCGATATATTTGCATCTACCATTCTAACTATGTCCTTTTTTATTTTTTTAGTTAGCAATAGTTGATACAAGGAGTAGTGTGGTCCATAAGAGTAGGAGGGTAAGCTTAGTTTGTTAGATGTAATTGATTTAGTTTCCTTTGGATTTTTTCCAACCATTAACTCTATGATTTAGCCTAAGAGTTATCATAAGATTTCTTATAGGAGTTGTATATTATATTATATTATTGTGATGTTTTATTTCTGACGACAAAAGTATTTTAAGGTGGGTAGGTTGTAGCATCCGCTACCAGAATTTTCTATTTTGATTAATGAATAGAATAACACTAGGACTTTTGTGAGAATTTTTGACAAATTCTTGGATAATTTTACTATAATATTATTATTATTTTGAAAGGCTTTTAGATTTTTATGTGGGCATCCGGGGTCATTCTAGTGGCCAAACATTCTATTTAGGCTCTGGAAGGTCAAACATATTTTCTATAAATTTTTGATATTTTTCTGGAGTTTTTAGACAATTAAATATAGGAAAAATCTATTTTCTAGGACTTCTAAAATTTATTGTGCTAGCATATGAGTAAATATTGACCTCAAATATTTTTCTAAGGTTTATTATTTTATTTTATATTCTCTAGAATTTTTCTAAATTTTTTTGGCTATTTTTAGTATTTATTAAGAGTTTCTGTAATTAAAACTAATTTAAAAAAACTGTTTTCTGGTTAATAAAACCTTTTTTCCTAAATAATTTACCCAGTCAGCAAAACTGGGCCCGCGTGTCAGCCTCACCCAGGCCCAACCGTGGGCCCAGCTGTCATCCACTAGGATGAAGGTGGGTGAGCCCAAAAGTGGGTCTCCAAGCCAGAGTGGGAGCCAAGCCACTCCGAATCAGAGTCAGGCTCGGACTGATCCAAGCCGGCTACCAACCGCTCGATCCAAGCGGGAGCGCGCTGATGCTCGACATATGGCCACTTAAGCAGCCACTAAGCCACGGCTCGCCAGCCTTCTCTATATATATTTAGTTTTTTTTCGAAAACCTAGAACAATATTCCAGCAGCTTTTTTGTGGGAGGATTCGTCTAGCGTTTCTGACTTCACGGATCAATTGTCGCCAAACCAAAAGAGCTTTTCGTGTACCGTTTTTTTATTGGAAGCGTATTGAGGTATACTTTCCGAATATATAATTTATTTTCATCAATTCTGAACCTTAATTTCTGTAAAATTCGTAGAGTGTTAGTTGTCCGAAACTTGACACGGTTTCGATGTTTTTGAGATTCCGGGAGAATCGAAAATTGAAATCGTGAACCGTTTGAAGTTTCAAAAAGCTAACACAGGGATCAACGATAAATATTTTTTTTAGAAATTAGTTAGTTCATCTAGTATTTTTAGTAATTCGTAGAACTCAGTTTTGCCAACAAATCATCGATTTGGTCATGGTTAGCCATAACGGGATATCTTCTGACCAAAGCATGATTTTGTGACACGGTCGATTCCAGCTTACTCGTGGAGCTGAAATCTACTAGGGTGCATACTCAAATCATCGAGTTCATATCGTTTGACTACTTAGTCATCGATGTGCCTCGATTTGCGTACCATGGGTTCCGCATTGGAAACCATTATCTTCTTTGGCTAAAAATTAGTATTTAATATTAATTCCAGAATTATATTAGATTAAATTAGGTTTTTAGATGATTTATTACAGAATTAAACATAATTAGTTATGGTAAACCATTAGCCACTTTCTAGGATTTTTAGAGTAGGATTTTCATAATCTAACTTGTAGTTATTTGTGTGACGAGATAGATCGATCTACGACGTTTGAGTTGTGACTTCATCATCTAGCGGAGCAAGGCATGTATCACTATAACCTATGTTGCCTTTATTCTATGCTGCATGTTATTCTTCTCTTATAACTGTTGATCTTATCTTTCTATTACTGTGCACGAGAGTTATACTTGTTGTTATTCATGTTCATTTAATACTTTTCCTTCAATATCCAATGTTCAATATTCAATGTTCAATGTTTAAGTTTAAAGTTAATGTTAAAGTGATCATGTTTACTTGTGAGAGAGTCGGGAGGGGGAATACAACTAGTATGCATGTGGTCTACGCAATGTACAATTCTTCCCCAATGTCAATGTTGATAGCAGTCGTTGCACCTCACGTACCAACTGCCAGATGTCCTAACCCGTCCACATGCGGAACACTTGTATTCTAGAATAATTTGATTCGTGTTGACATATGGTCCATTGGCTTATATTACTCGTTCTCTCATATTGTTTTCGTGTCTTAATTATACCATCAACTGTCTAATGTCATAATTGTATTCTCAAACTATTTTCCAAGATATAGATGTCTCTTTTGGTATCATGTTATATTCAACCTCTCTTTATTGCTATTATGCGTGCTTGTATATTATATTGTGTAGCGTAGTGTTATGGTGATCTTGCTCCAATCCTGACTGGATAACTCTTTTTTCAGCTTTAGATGACGTGGTTTGTCCCGAGATTTATGGTGCGTATCTTGGTGACACTGACGTTACCAATGTGTCGGTTGCTTCTTCTGATGCGGAGTAGCATATTTCTTTCTTATACTTTTTCGTGTTATTCTTAGCTTATTAGCTTAGCGAACTTCAGTTTCAGTGGTTTTATATTTATTTTAGCGGGTTTGTTCCCAAGATGATGAGAACATAAAATGTTATATTTTTATCCCTTAATGTTCATCATTTTATGCTCATTTTATGACTATATGTACTCATTATATTTATATTTTGTTGTAGGATGAATTTGGATACACTATGTGCAAAATGGAGCTAAAATACAATTATGGATGGTTTTGACACATTTTACCAAAATGGGCATAACTTTCTCATCCGAAAAGCAATGGAGGTGATTCAAAAGGTTTTGGAAAGCTAAGACACAGGGCTACAACTTTTATATTTTGTGTTTTCCGCAAATCAAGCTGAATCATGGACGAAATAAGACTTGAAGTTCGGTCAAAGATGTTGTGAACAGAATTAGGAACCAAAATAACTACTCCTCTCTTTTTTTATGACTTAGTTTTTTTGGTTTGAGAAGTTGTAACTTATAAAGGATATGTGGGGAGATATTGTGGGCTTGAAACAAATAAATTATGGTGTATAAAAGGGGGTAGAAATCAAGGGAACACACCATACAACACAACTCTTCTTCTTCTTCTTCAACTTTTCTTTTGAAGTTGTGATGAACATGTGCAGCTAAAAGTCTTGTTGGTCGAAGTGTACGGAAGCCTTGGAATTAATAAAATTGTGAGATATAAATTATTTTTGTATGTTTGATTTATACTTTGAATATTGAATATTTTTCTATGCCAACTTTCATGATTGTTTTGTTTAATTACTAGGAGGCCTACTAGTTTATTATTTATTTCAATCTACCGCTAAATTAGATATCAAATCCGTAATTGTTTGATGTTTCTAATTTGTAAAGCAACAAAGATTTAATGAAATACTTTGTTTTATTAGATCTTAGGGGAAAAGCTTTTGACAAAATTAAATACAACTGCTTGTGCTTGTATTGTTTTGCTTTATCGATCTCTTTGTTCTTTAAGAAATTGCTAGATTAAATCTTTAGCGCTTGTCTGAGATTATTTAGTAATTAAAGTTAATTAGGTCGCTTGTATCTAATTAACTACGCCTAAAAGAGATAGGAAGATACTTCCAATGGTAAATATTTAAAGTATAATTTAATTTATACTTGCATCGATGATCAATTTTATGATTTCCAATGGTGAATGTTCACTAAAACCAATATTCCTCCCTTTGATTCATTTTAATACTTTAATTTTTTTAGCTCTTCTTAAATTTTCTCTTATCATATTCAAGACCTCCCCCATCCTTATTCATATTGCATAAAAGTACACTAATTGCTCTCCGTGGGATCGATCCTTACTCTCACTTCTATAAATTATTAAGAGTAAAGGTTTTATTTTTGGGTGCCTACGACAGCACACCAAATTTTGGCGCCGTTGCCGGGGAGTAATTCTAGTTGAAGTTTGTGCTTTTTATTCTCATGAAATAATTTTCTGTTTATTAGAAAAAAACAAAAAAAAAGATTTATAATAGGACATGGCGACCAATTATCAACAAGTTGGCACTTGGCTGGATCTTCCATCTTGGCATGCTAATGAGGTAAATGTTTCTTCTCTTGAACAACAAATTGTTAGTTTAACTTCTCTTGTTCATCAAATGGTTGTAGGTAGAAACATGCAAACAACAATGGCTTGTGAGATTTGTTTAATAGCAGGACATCCAACTGATATGTATTGACATCCAACTGATATGTGCCCAATAGTTGAAGACGAGCCCAGTGTAACTTAAAATTGTCCAAGTTACCAGCAGTACAAGCAACCATATCCCCATGAAAAACAATCGGGCCAAACTTCTAACTCTGGTATGTCTTTAGAAGATATTGTTAAGTCTCTTACCACTAATACTTTACAATTTCAACAGGAGACAAGGGCCAGTATTTAGAAGACAAGGTCCAGTATTCAGGAGACAAGGGCCAGTATTCAAAGCTTGGACAATCAAATGAGTCAAATGGCTACAGCAATTAATAAGCTGGAGGCACGAAGTTCAGGGAAGCTACCATCTCAAACGATAATAAATCTGAAAGAAAATGCAAGTGCAATCGTTTTGAGAAGTAGTAAAGAGGTTGACATTCAAGTAAAAGAAGCACCTACATCGTCAAAACAAGAGGAAGAGAAAACAACCGTTGCAGACACGAACTTCCCCAACGATGACGAGGTACCCAATTGTAAGTTCTCACCTCTTTCTGATTATAAACCAGTACCTCCTTTTCCTCAAGCTTTAGCAGAATCTAGAAAAATTGAACAAAATAATGAGATATATGAGACTTTTCATAAATGTGAGGTAAATATTCCACTTTTAGATGCTATCAAACAAGTACCTTGTTATGCTAAATTTTTAAAAGAATTGTGTACAATAAAAAAGAAACAAAAACTTAAAGGATATGAAAAAGTGAAAGTAGGGGAGAGTGTTTCTGCAGTAATTCAAAGAAAACTCCCTACGAAATGCAAAGAGGAATGTTTACTATCCCTTGTAAGATAGGTAACAATAAATATGAGAAAGCCATGTTAGATTTAGGAGCTTCTATCAACGTCATGCCATATTCTATATATGAATCTCTAAATCTTGGACCTCTGAATAAAACTGGTGTTGTAATTCAATTGGCTGATAGATCTAATGCCTATCCCAAGGGATTAATTGAGGATGTTCTTGTACAAATTGATAATTTGGTTTTTCCTGCTGATTTTTATGTACTTGATATGGTAAATGGTGATCAAACTGCTCCTATTTTGTTAGGAAGACCATTTTTAAAGACATCCAAGACTAAGATAGATGTGCATAGTGGCATACTTACTTTGGAATTTGATGGTGAAATTATTAAATTTAATATTTATGATGCCATGAAATATCCTGATGATGATAATACTGTTTATTCTATTGATGTGGTTGATTCTTTAGCACGTGATGTTTTTGAACTTGATGGCAAAGATGAATTAGAAGTTGCCATTAGTGAGCATCTCGAAAAAGAGCATGAGGAGTTATCTTTGATATCTAATTTCCAGGAAACGGGAGCAACATTCACTGATTTTCTAAAAATACAACAATCAGGTAACTTTCCTTATATGGCATTATCAATTTCTAACAACTGAAAATTACCATCTATTTTGCAGGCCTCTATCCAAGGCGAGAAACCCTTTCATAGTTATGTCAAGTGTGCATAAAGTCGAGCCAACGACGTATTAAACAAAGGCGCTGCTTGGGAGGCAATCCAAGGGAAGTTTGTTCTTATTCTTACATTTCTATTTTTATTTATTTTTGTCTTTTCTTTGCGTTTAGCCTTACATTGGGACAATGTTTGTTTAAATGTGGGGGAGGGAATTTAAATTATTTTAAGCAGTTTCAGTTTTTTTTTTTATGTTTCAAAAAAAAAAGAGTTTAGTTTCAGTCTTTTTATATGTTTAAAAAAAGAGTTTTTTTTTTGTGGTTTTCAATAAAATTTTATATTATTTTATTTTCAAAAAAAAAGTTTTGTATTTTTTTGTGATTTTCAATAATTTTTGGTTGTGTATGTCATGAGGAAGATTTAACTAAGTTTAAAAAATTCATAACATGATTGAATAAGTACTCTTTTCAACCTAGAATTAATTAGTATAGTTATTTTCCTTGAGGATGATTGTGACTAAATTTGGTAGAGAAAAGCCGGTGAGATTTTGAGCCTTTAGACTGACACATCAGTCTCACTATTTTCTTTGATAAGAGATATTCTTCCATGGACTTGTTTCTCTAGAACTTGCTTTGATTCTCTTCAAGGTCACATCAACACATTCATACATGAATATGATTAAGGCCATGTTTGTTATACGCTACATAAGCCAAATAGCCTACCCTGAAATTATTTTTCCTTTGGTTGAACCCCTTTGAGGCTTATTTCTTCTATTTTTGTGAACTCATATTACAAGCTTTAACCTGGAAAAAAAATTCTTACCCAGGCCAGAAAACTAGTGGAGCATTATGATATGTGTAGGTGTATATGAAATAAGTGTGGGGGTTTTTAACTTCTAGTTTGGCTACATATTTTCATTCTTAAATTCTTGTGTCCCATCATGATTGAGAAAAAAAAGAAAAAAAGAAAAAGAAAAAAGAACTGAGAAAAAAATAAAGTAAAAAAGAAAAGAAGTGATGGAGGAAATAACTTTTGATATCCATCTTCATGATTTCTTCCAAAATTTCAAATAAAAGGATATGTTGAATGCTTTGAATGGAGTGATTGGTTTTACATATTTTATATATTCGAGCTTGAGTTAAATCATTTTTGCTCCACTAGTTTTGATGGCTTTTGAGCTACACTCCCAAAATATATCCTACCTTAATCCTAAGCCCCGCAACAACCCATAAAAAGTCCTTATGATTTGTGTTATGCATGTGATCCAAGTGGTGGAGAATGAGAAGATATGCAAGCTTATGGTAGATCATTTCTATTGGAATGAATTTGAGAGAAACATTTACCCTTCAAACCATAAGAGCTGAGTGTTTATTCCCGTGAGAGTCTACCAATTTAGTTTACTCTATCTTCAAGTAAAAATACTTACAAAGAAATTAGAAGTTGTCTAAGAATATATTTTCAAGACATGTTATGAATTTTAAAGAGCTTGGTTATTCTTTATTTATGGCATTACAACCTTGATTTTTGTTTTGAAAAAAATAAATTTTGGGCTTTATCCGAGGACGAACAAAAGTTAAGTGTGGGGGTATTTGATGAGAACATAAAATGTTATATTTTTATCCCTTAATGTTCATCATTTTATGCTCATTTTATGACTATAGGTACTCATTATATTTATATTTTGCTGTAGGATGAATTTGGAGACACTATGTGCAAAATGGAGCTAAAATACAATTCTGGACAGTTTTGACACCTTTCACCAAAATGGGCATAACTTTCTCATCCGAAAAGCAATGGAGGTGATTCAAAAAGTTTTGGAAAGCTAAGACATAGGGCTACAACTTTTATATTTTGTGTGTTTCGCAAATCAAGCTTCATCATGGACAAAATCAGACTTGAAGTTCGGTCAAAGATGTTGTGAACAGAATTAGGAACCAAAACAACTATTCTCCTTTTTTTTATGACTTAGTTTTTTTGGTTTGAGAAGTTGTAACTTATAGAGGATATGTGGGGAGAGATTGTGGGCTTGAAACAACTAAATTATGGTGTATAAAAGGGGGTAGAAATCAAGAGAACACACCACACAACACAACTCTTCTTCTTCTTCTCCAACTTTTCTTTTGAAGTTGTGATGAACATGTGCGACTAAAAGTATTGTTGGTCGAAGTGTACGGAAGCCTTAGAATCAATAAACTTGTGAGATCTAAATTATTTTTATATGTTTGATTTATACTTTGAATATTGTATGTTTTTCTATGCCAACTTTCATGATTGTTTTGTTTAATTACTAGGAGACCTACTAGTTTATTATTCATTTCAATCTACCGCTAAATTAGATATCAAATCCGTAATTGTTTGATGTTTCTAATTTGTGAAACAACCAAGATTTAATGAACTGCTTTGTTTTATTAGATCTTAGGGGAAAAGCTTTTGACAAAATTAAATACAACTGCTTGTGCTTGTATTATTTTGCTTTATCGATCTCTTTGTTCTGTAAGAAATTGCTAGATTAAATCTTTAGCGCTTGTCTGAGTTTATTTAGTAATTAAAGTTAATTAGGTCGCTTGTATCTAATTAACTAAGCCTAAGAGAGATAGGAAGATACTTCCAACGGTAAATATTCAAAGTATGATTTAATTTATGCTTGCATCGATGATCAATTTTATGATTTCCAATGGTGAATGTTCACTAAAACCAATATTCCTCCCTTTGATTCATTTTAATACTTTAATTTTTTTAGCTCTTCTTAAATTTTCTCTTATCATATTCAAGACCTCCCCCATCCTTATTCATATTGCATAAAAGTACACTAATTGCTCTCCGAGGGATCGATCCATACTCTCACTTCTATAAATTGTTTTAAGAGTAAAAGTTTTATTTTTGGGTGCCTACAACAGCACACCACAAGACTAGCTGAGTTGTAGTGAATCTTTCTTTAAATTATTTATGGAGACTTGAGTTTAATCTATTTATCTTGTCTTAGTTGTGGATGATATATGTAGACTGTGTACTTGTATGGATAATGCTTATCGTAGATAGCGTACTACCGCCGATACTGCGGCGTAGGCTGGGCTTGACCACGAACTCGTATCCGAAAAGCGGATGCGGGTCATGACAAATATACCACTCAGAAACGAAGTCATCCTCAAATAATACCAACTCAAATATATTTCGGACATTCGTGATCTAAATTTATCACCACACGAAGCCGATATCTCAGGGTCCCTAATCACAAGCCAACATTCTTAGGGTCTCAAAAGCATTATCCAACAGACACGAGTCAATTCATCAATTTTTGTTGAACTCATCCATCAATTGCCCCATTCACAATTCTGTTCCAAAGTCACATATAATTCTCAATATCTTACAGCACACATAGCCATATTTTTCTATTCCTAAATTTTGAACATCATTCACGAACACCTTATTATGGCATCGCGTCATTGTTGGGTCATTAGTGTCCAAACCAACAACAATTATCATTCAGGGGCATCACCATGTATTTAGACTTATTGTATGGAACATCCAGTTAGCAGCCAAGAGGTTCAAAGAACTTTCAGACACGAATAACTTGAAACGACTACAGGAACAACAACAGCATAATCGCGAAAGCAATCTTTGATTTAATCGCGGAAGCAACGTTGAGTGATCGCGGAAGCAACTTTGGTTAATCGTCGATGCAACTTTGATTTAAAACGAATCAAATAAGAGACCAAGGACGTAAAGCCGTGCTCTGATACCAATTTGTCATGTCCCGATTTTCGTAGAGTCATTTTATCTCTTGGAATCGATCGTCCTCGCTGAGGCATGATGTTGTACAAGTCTGGTATTACACTTGTACAAGGAAAAGATGGTACATAATTGATAATCTTTAAATAGGAACACATTGCAGCGGCAGAAACAGACAAATTGAAGTTAATGAGGACATTCTTTCTTATCAAAAAGAAACACATCACTAATTTGTAGCAGCGAAGATAAGCAGATAACTTGAGTCGCACAAGGATGTGTAAAATGTATTCTCTTTATTTATAATTGAAGTAGAGTACAACATTGGTATTGAAATACAATGCTTACAATGCATCTCACTTTACATGGACAACCAACTGAACAAGAGCTATAAGGCTTACATTTGATACTTTCATACATTGAAATACAACTCGATATACCGACTTGGCTTACAACTCACTAGTACAACTGATTACCATGTTCCATACATTATGCCTTTTATAAACAGAAGACATCATCTTGTACAAGGAGAGCTTCTGCATGTCCAACAAATCTTCGATGCCGCAGGACCGATCAAGACAATCTTCGTGTACAGAACTTCCCAAGCACGAGCACATGCCCACAACGTGGTTCAGTATATCATCTATGTACTGACGAGCATAATCCAACCCACTCGCCTAAACCAACACTAAGTGATCAATTTTAGCAAGCATTCATTAGAGTGATCTGTCTAGTTGGCCCTAGCGTCAGTTTACAGTTCTTGAGCAGAAACATTAAAGTAAGTAAACATGTTATAGCATGATATAACATTTCTTTGTGTAAGGCTTCATCTAAGCAACATTGAGTTAACACTTTGAGTATATTATGGAAATATTCCTGGAAGGCATCGTTTAGCATACTTGGTGTTATCGTTCAACAGGTTATGGCAATATTCTAAAAGACAACATATTATCATCGTTGGTATTAACATGTTAAGAAATCACGTTGAAGTTAACATGTAAATAACGGTATCACATTTAAGTGATTTCTTATCGATAGCCGACTCCCTCGCACCTACATAAAAATACAGGATAATATGATGTACTTACTCTGTCTGCACAAAACATTCGTTAGCATATCCTGACTACGTGGTCGTTGGTGAAACTGCACCATAAAGGACTTTCCAATGGGTATTACGACGCACCATTCCAGGGTAGGTTGCAAGCCTAGTCGAATGTCCCGTAATACCTCGTGCCACCATAGCACGACCAATGTTTTCTCTCGGGTCGAATCGGTCCCAGCGCCCCAGGTACCGTTCGAAGAAACTTACTAAGACTTGTACAAGTACGTCCATAACCATACGAATGTGTGTCGACTCGATAAACGCAAGTGCATGGTAAAACAACTGAAAGTAAGCAAAGCCAACAATTTAACATCTCATCTCAATTCCGAGCCATGTTCAACGACTAATCATTCCATCATTACCATCATTACCATCATTCCACTTGGTGATCTCCATGATCCCAAGCCTCATCATTCCTCATTTATTGATTCATTACAACATTTCTTATAGCATTCGTCTCAACGAGGAACATACAATATTTTATTCATTTCAATGGAACAAGCAGTTTTTTATTCATTTCGTTAGGATAATTATTATTCAGTTCATTGCTTATACGAAAATAGGCAGTATCTCATTTCCTTACAACTGTTATATAGAGTGTACATAATTCAATAGTCTCATTCAGTTTATTATGTTAATAGCATAGCCAGTTCTTTTCCCATGTATCAATCACACCGCATCTCATTATTCAAGTATTTCATTTGTTTTAGCAGCATCAAGCATAAGGAACAATGTTATTAATTCATTCTCAGGCATCAAGTCACATTAGCAGTTCAAGTGTGATTCATTCAACAGTTCAATGTTCATGTGTTGTTCATTTCAATAATCCTCAGCATAAATATCTCTATTATTCAGCAACTAAAACATGGAATATTTAGGGACAATTCATAGCATCACATTACTCCATTTTATTAAGCATGACTGAGTAAGGAGGAGGAAGGACAGTTTCACTCATATTGTATAAAGGGTCTTCTTATTTTGATCGCACACGTATTCCCACTACCGATAGCTTTACCAGCGAGCCACGTTCCAATACCCATTCCGTCTAGCCAGCTAAGAGAGACTGCATTAGTCTCAATTCTCCTGATTTCCAACCCAAGTCACGGTCCAACATTCTGATCGCATCTAGTAAGCCAACCCAAATGCCTCGCACGGAGCGGGGCATTATATCCGGTATCAGCGAGGAGAATCTTTCTCATCGTATTGCGTCAGCATTTGTGGTTTATATTTGGAAGGATAAACCACCTTATACCATTCGAGAGGATAAGGTTGCGGGATTCCCAACTTCTGACATTTTTTCTGTTTATTTCGTACTTCGAATCGATCGCGCAGATCCCTTACCATCTCAACTAACTTCTCTGTAAAGTTAGGAGCAGGTGAGGGAGGTAAGGTGTGAAGCTCAGCCCCTGACAGATTTGATGTTCGAGGGGCGGTGTGATGATCTGTTCTAGAAGATACCTGTTGAGGGGGTATACTGGACTCTCCGTTAGCCCTAGGGTCGAGGATGGTGGATATATGCGCTCTTGTCAATGGTTGAGAGGTTAGAGTATTCCGAATCTCAAACATCATTTAGGTCAAGGCTTGCATGGTTTTGGAGAGGCTCTTGAGGCCATCTTCTAAGGTGTCCATGCACCCAACGAGATCCGAAGCTGAATTGTCGATCTCTTCTTCGTCGCCACCCCCTGCCATGTAGATGGGCATAAAGTAGGTAAAAGTGGATGGATCGGTTGAGGCTTCTCTCTCGACCTCACTCTCCTGCGGGAGAGTTCTTCTTCTAAGGCCTCGTACTGGCTACCCCCAGCTACCTTAGCATCGGTTCCTTGGTGGATATCCTCGTCTTCGAACGAAGGGTTGTTATGGATAGCAGGATTTTGATCACCCCCGGCTTGCTCTTTTGATAGAGTCTTCATTCTCAAGCGAGTACCCTGAAACACCCCGGTTGACGAGACTATCATTTTGTTTTTCCTCGGCTGACTCTTTGATGATCCCGCCAAGGCCGAGGAGTTGGTGGTTGCCTTTCTGCCTGGTGAGTGGAAGTTGGAGAAAATATGGCAAGAGACGACCAAGGGTTCTGTCTCATCTTTAATTGGCACCCTCTTTCCGAGATGGCGTCGGATGGGTGCAACGGGTTGCAGTCGCTGGAACACAGACTGCCTGGGTGATGGAGCCATTGTTTTACAACAACAGCAGTTAATGGTAACCATGGCACAAGTGTGCCCCGGGAGGGGCGCATCATGTGTAGTGGTCATCTCTTCCGATCTACGCTTGTGAGTGATCATATTACGCAGATCATGAGGGAAGAGTTTTATACTTACACCCCCTTTAGGCGCATGGCGAGGCCAAGCGCCGAGATGATTATGTGAATGCTGCGTCCCTTGATCTAGTTCCAGTATATGAGATGAACCTAGATCATTGGTGGAAGAGCAACATATATTGCAGCTTGAATCCACTTCATGCGCACAGCCCACGTTGGCGCATGGGTTCAAAGTCACAAGATTTGCCCCACCCGACTTGGTTCTATAGCAGAAGATACGCCCAAGCGGAAAGGGGACTTAGAGAGTCGACTCGTGGCTGGTGCAATGGCACCGGAGTCAACCCTGTACAGCTTACCGTCGTTGTGCGCATGACTTTCAGCGCGCATCCCTGGTTTAATATTGGCATAGCACGTTTAGGGCGCATGGCCCGTGCTGTCTTGGACTTCTTCGCACTAGCCAGCAAAGGCGCATAGTACTTAGAATCCAATACATCCTTGCCATGACAGCGAGCAATTCTGTCAAAGACAGAAGTATTCTCCTGCACGCCAGAGTTCATGCGCGGGTGGCTAGATGCGCCCTTGTTCCGTCGATGCATCTTCTTCGACTGGAAAGAATAAGGTTGGGAGTTGCATTCAACACTACGTTTCTATGGCAGATGCATTGCACCAGTAGGCGTATCTTGTTTGCTGAGAACGTCAGCAGGAAGGGTAGGCTGCAGTGGCGTATCCCCTTCAGTGGTGGTGCTCGACGCATCGTCTTTGTGCACCCAGACTTGACGAGTCTTTTTCGATTTTGGCAGTCGCTTCGAAGGACTCGCGCTTCCTTCAGAGATGAACTCCTCATACGCCTGTTGATTGAGGCACACCACGAGTGTCTTATGAGAGGAGTCGAGCTTGCCGTCGTCAGATTGATACATAACTTTCTCGTTGGAGGAGAAAGTAGTCCCCAGCAGAGTCACAAGCTTGTTTATTATTAAAACGAGAACAACAGGCTTGTATTGAACCTTGTGTTTAATTACAAACAAAATAGAGTATAATATAGGACTTTGATGTAGTCCTAGGAGTACACATTTATTTTTGTCTAGAAACTGTGTCGATGAAGCGAGTGGTAATATGTTGACTCTGTTGACGATCTGACGATGATCTCGAACCATCTGAAGGTCTGGGTTGCTCTGGATGCCGGAGCGTTTGACGAATGCTCGATAAGTAGAAGCTTTGGGACTTTTTTACTTGTAGGATTGAACCTTTTTTGTCTGTCTCCTGGATGAAGGAATGATCCTTCTATTTATAGGTAGCAGAATGATCTGTTTATGCGTACATGTGTGATATGTGCCTGGAGAGCTTGTACGTAGGGATGCCACGTGGCTGATGATGTAGGGTGCATGGATGATGCGCCCCGAAGTTGGTGTTGAATATGTTTGAGCTGCACTGTTGGCCTGCGATGGAGCTGACACGTGACAGTTGGAGATTCGGCTGTTGCTGAGATCTTGGATGGTTAGCACCCATTCATAGGAAGAACTGAGTCAAAATGACACGTGGCATGTGTCTATGGCTCAAAGATCTCGGATTTGGTGGAGAGTGATTTGTCAGGATGCGCCTAGGATCTGGCACATGAGGAGACTTGGTTTATGAGCTTTTTAGGAGTCACAAGCAAGTCTGGGTGCATGAATTTTGAAGCACATGCAGAACTCTGGGCACATGGCTGTGGAGGCGCATGTAGGGACTTGACTTCTGTCTTTTGGGATCAGGAGTAAGTCAGGGCACATGGCTTTTAAGGTGCATGCAGAACTTTGGGCGCATGGATGTGGAGGCTCATGCGAGTGATTAGTTGGCCACGTGGCGGGACACAGCTGTAACTGACAAAAGGATTGATGATTACGTCCCTTCGTCTTCTACAAAAGCTGACTTTTCTGACATCGAGGTGTGCACTGCTGTCATTTTAGTCACTCCAGCATTAAATGCTTCGACGGGTGGCGAGCTTTAAGTGGGTGCATCAATCTATGCTCTACTGGGCGCATGGGTCTGTGCTCCATTGGGTGCATCAGTACGGAGTGCATGGTGCTGACGGGCACATTTGCTGTATGGCACATCCTCATTGGTCCATCTGTTGAGTTCTTCGAGGCATTGATGGCTCTCTAACTTGGCTGAATTCGAAGGAGCATATTCATCACCATAAATACAAGTTTATTGCACTGACTTCAGGAATGTTACCACTTGGCGCATGGGTTTGATTTGCCCTGGCCTATAAATAGCAGCGTGAAGAGAAGTTTGTTACTCGTTTCACTTTCCTTTTCGAATAAAGATGAACTCGACCGGTCCTCCTCCTTGGCGAGACGATGCACTGTGGGTTGCAGATCTCCTCGTTTGAAGAATCTTTGACGACGAACTCATTCAGAAGACTGAGATGCGCCGAGTTGGTTGTTCATGTTCGTGCACTTCATCGACTGTGTGCCATGATGTTGATTACTGGATTTGGGTTTTACTGCACTCTAATTTTTGTTATGCTGGAAGTGCCACAGATAAGGTGCCTATTTTATCCAAAGATCAGGGTTGTATGAGACTCCCCTAATTTTGCTCTATAACTGCTTCATTAGTTGAAGCACTCGTATAGAAGTGATTCGCTCTGACGGGACATATTGATGCGCTGGCAGAGTAATACGCCGGGCTGAGACGTCAGAGTGATACGCCTAGGAGAGAATAGGCTGTTACAAAGTCTTCAATTGGCATCATATTTTTGAGATGATGTCGGACAGGTGCAGCAGGTTACAGTCACTGGAACACAGACAGCCTTGGTGGTAGGGCCACTATTTTGCGACAGCAGCAGTTGATGGCGACCGTAACACAAGTATGTCCTGTGAGGGGCGAGTTGTGCATGGTGGTCAATTCCCCCGATCTACGTCTGTGAGTTATCATATTGCGTAAATCGTGTAAGGAGGAGTTGACACTTGCACTCTCTTCAAGCGCATGGCAAAGCCAAACGTTAGGGTGAGTGTATGAGTAATGCGCCCCCTGATCCAGTGCATGAAATGTGCCAATATCATAAGTAGGAGAGCAGCGCGTATTGCGAGTGGAACCCACTTCATGCGCATAGCCCACGTAGGCGTATGGGTTTGACACCGCAAGATTTGCCCCTTGACTTGGTTCAAGTGCATGAAATGTACCCAAGTGGAAGGGGCTTTAAGTGTTGACCCATTCCGGGTGCGAAAGCACCTGAGTTAACTTCTGCACAACTTGCTATTATCCACGTGTGACTTTCAGTGAACATTTCTGGCTTGCTACTGGCATAGCACATTGAGGGCGCATGGCCCGTGCGTCCTTGAATTTCTTCATACTATCCCAACTTTTTCTTGCCAAGATGGAAAGGGAATAACTTGCAGCCGATCCAAAAGAAGAAGAAGTACTATTACAACTTTTGTGGCTCGAACGGGCTCCATTTTCTTTTCTTCTTTATTTTGGTACCCTTTTCAAAGGAGGCAACGGGGCTCTATATATAGAGTGGAATGAGCCTTTCTTCTTCTCTTTTACGATGTGGGATTAAAAGCAATATCCTTTTTTCTATGCTTCTACAGTGCTAGCATTGGCAGCCAAATTTGACTTGGAGGTCGAGCAGATGGACATGAAGATATCATTTCTCCACATTGATCTTGAAAAGGAGTTGTACATGGAGCAGCCAGAGGGATTCTATGAGAAGGGCAAGTCACACTTGGTCTGCCGGTTGAGGAAGAGCTTGTACGGTCTGAAGTATGCTTCGAGATAGTAGTACAGGAAGTTCGAGTCATTTATGGGGGAGCATGGTTATGCGCGGACGACGTTGAACCAATATGTATTTGTGAGGTACTTTACCGAGGATGATTTTATTATTTTACTGTTTTATGCTGATGATATGCTACTGGTGGGTTGGAATGCCACTAGAATAGTAGAGTTTAAGTGCCAACTGGGCACGGCCTTCTCTATGAAGGATTTGGGCACAACGAAGACTATTCTTGGGATAGAGATCAGCCGAAAGAGAGAGTCCACTGTGCTACACTTGTCCCAAAAAAGTATATTTACCGGGTACTTCAGCGTTTTGGGATGGACGGGTTGAAGAAAGTGAGTAACCCCCTTGCAGCTCACTTTAAGTTTACTGAGGAGCAGTGTCCATCTTCCGAGGACAAAAAGGAAGATATAGAGCGGGTTCCATATGCTTCAGCTGGGGAAAGCCTCATGTATGCTATGGTGTGTACAAGGCCAGATATCACTCACACAGTTGGCACAGTTAGCAGGTATCTTTCCAATCCTTGAAGGGTATATTAGCTAGAGTGCAGTCAAGCGGGTTCTACGATACCTTCAGGACACTGTCGATTGGAGACTTTTCTTTGGTGGTGACGAGCCAAAGCTGGTCGGTTATACTGATACTGATATGGCTGGAGATGTAGACACGAGGCGATCGACTTCGGACTATGTGATAATATTTGCTAGTGGAACGGTATCATGGCAGTCGCGGTTGCAGAAATGTGTTGTCTTATCAACGACAGAGGCAGAGTATATTGTGGCGATGGAGGCTTGTAAGGATTTGTTGTGGATGAAGTTGTTGTTGTAGGAAGTGGGGCTAAAGCAAGAGCAGTATACTTTGCTTTGCGATAGCCAGAGTGTCATTCACCTTGTGAAGAACCAAACATTTTATAGTCGGTCCAAGCACATTGAGACTCGGTATCATTGGTGTAGAAGCATGAAAAAAGAGGAGAAAAATGATCCATGCGGCCAAGGAGCCACATGCGGCTCAGGAGTCCCATGCGGCTCAAACACATAGGCAGCTCGAGTGGATTCCATACGGCCCGCAGAGGGAAGCCACGTGTCTTTTCAGAACAGCTGTACCCGGCGTCATTCAAACACAATTAATGCTCTGACGGCTGACAGCTGACAGTTGACAGCCCTGACGAAAAGTGGTCATAATGACTGACACAAGAGCACTATCTTCCTAGGGAACTGGAGAAAATCTTCACAGCTTCGAGGCAAGTTTATGCGGCCAGATTAAACGAATTCACACGGCCAGTACAGAGAAGCCTATGCGGTTCAATCATGAAGGTCCCCCCATGCGGCTCGGCCATGAAGAAATCCATGCGGTTCAGCCATGAAGACTCTCATAGAGCTCGGCCATGAAGACCCCCATGCGACTCGGTCATGAACATATTCATGCGGCTCGGTCATGACAACCTTCATGTGGTTCGAGTATAGAGACAATTCATGCGGCTCGGTCATGAAATCTTTCATGCGGCTCGGTCATGACGACCTTCATGCGGCCCAAACACGAACGCTCCTCATGCGGCTCAAAAACGATGACAGGACACGTGTCCTAAAGATAATCAAATTTTGGGTCAGATCCCAATAATTTGGGACACGTGGCAAGAGAATGAATTAAATTGATTTATTTAGATTTGCGGACATCAGCAAATCATCATGATGGGGAATTAGTGCAATCAACATTAATGACTGACATGATTTGGCATAATCCTCATTAATGGCCCAGATCCTTCATGCTCAAGATTAATGGCCCAGATTGATCATTTACTAGGCCGCCGTCACTTTGAGAATGGACAATCATTGTAAACCCTAATGATGCCCCCCACTATTATAAATAGCAAGGTGTCATTCCCTTGCAAAAGGACGCTCCTCCAATAATCAGAGAGAAAAATACACAGAGATCAATCTAGAGAGAGAGAGAAGCCAGAAGAACAATACGAGGAGAGCAAGAAGAGCATTTCTTCGTCAACGCCGAGTATCTCGTCACAGGAGCCAAGGCTACGTCCGATCATCCAAGGAGTAAGGCAGAGCTGCCGTCGCTTTCTCGAGCCTCTACCGTCACCCCCCAGAATCAAAAATAAACAATTGTACTTAGATTTCTCTACCTAGGTTTTCGTCCCTAGGCTTTCTTTGTACAAGCGAGTTTCTAACGTGAAGTAAAAGTCCAGTCCTCCCATAAAACTGTTCTGCTCTTTTATATTTCATGGCAAACACGATGGCGACTCTGCTGGGGAAAAACTTTTCTACGGCTGAGGAGTTGGTGACGCAGTCGAATGCAGCCAAGCTTGGCTCCACGCAACAGAAGATGGTCGCCCAGTTCGACCAACAGGCGTTCGAAGAAATGCTGTCCGACAAGAGCGCTGGCCCGGTCCAGAAGCGAGCCCGTACAAAGAAGGCCCGCAAGGAGTGGAGACCCCGATCATTCGCTCCTACTGAAGCTCTTGCAGAGATACCCTCTGTTGCTAAAGACGGCGAGGAAGACTCTCGTGCGGCCCCACTTCAGACCGTAGACAACTTTGTTGTCCCCAAGTCCGGCAGAAGAAAACACTATGATGCTGGACTTGCAGGGGCAAAGAGGAACTTTATACGATCCGAGCCGCATAAGGATGCTAGCCGCATGAAAAAAGCTCATGCGGCTACATCCGCCAGCCGCATGAAGAAAGCTCATAAGACCACATCTGTCAGTCGCATAGCTTATGCGGCTACAGTTGCCAACCGCATGGATGAAACTTATGCGGTTACGGAAGTCAATCGTTTACAAAAAACCCATGCGGCCACAATTGCCAACCGTATGCGGCCAGCCTGCACGGTCGTGACTCCTAGTCGCACAAGAACAACTCATCCGACAGCTAAAGACAGCCGCATGCAGACAGCTTGTACGGTTTCCAATCCTAGCCGCATAACGTCTGTTCCACGCTTCTCTCGATCAGTCTTCGACCGTCTCTCATGCGGTCCTGACCCTGATGGTTCTCTGGATGGTAAGCCAGACTCTGTGGTATCCAACTTGGACTCTTCCTATTACGGACCCGTAAGTGCTAAAAGGAAGAAGTCTAGGGCAGCGCGGGCTCACCAAGCCCAGTCAGCTGCCCCAACCTCTGACTATCGGAGCGTCCCGCTGATTATCACGCGGGCCTCTAATGAAAAGTTGTATAAGGCTACTCGTACCCTGCCCCCTGCGGCCAAGGGCGAGATAGTCATCAAGCATCTCCCAGTAACGAGCGAAGGCAAGTATACGAGCTACCTTCGAATCAGGGAGCAGGCGGAAGGCCTACACACTCGCGTGCCCGGAATTCCCGAGCCAGCAAAGCAAGTGACTTACGTGAGGTCATCCTCCACAAACGTAAGGAAAGAGAAGATACATCAGGGTGCAAAGAGTCCTCCCACGGACGTCACTGCACCCAAGTCATCGTCAACTGCTGCTGCAATAGCACGACGATGCAAGAAGACCGACAGTCTGTCTTTCAAAGACTGCAACAGCCATCTTCAAAAGACGAGGCACTACCCGTCGTCTCCTGCAACTCTGCTCGGAAAGTCCCCGCCGATGGAAGGGGGAAGAAGACGAATGTTCCCAGCCCGAAGATCTCAACCACTGTGACTAAAAGACTATCGTCTAAGCGGGTGCCCACCACTGGAGTTTTCCAAGGTACTCGCTCTAAGACGAAATCTGCTACAGTGGGAGATTCGTCGTCCATAACGCAGGGGGTTGCTGGGGCTGGGGGTAGCACCCTTCCGAGCCTCCATAGCAATCCGATGTTCCAAGAAGACGAGCCAGGGGAGACAACTCTCCCATCAGATACAGCAAACCTCGACGTCCCCGACGATGTCTACAACTCCCATGACGAGGCGAACTCGGAGGCTGGGGGTACTGTTCCTTCCGAATCTGAGTCAGAAGGGAATATACCCACATACCCCGATGATTTCTCGCTACAGGGATACGATTCAGAGGGTGCTTCCTCCACCGCTCCGTCTATCTCTCCTCATGTGAAGACGGTATTCATGACAGACAGCAACCAAGGTGGTTCCAGTGATCGCCAGCGCATCGACAGTCTCGAGGCCATATTGCTTGCTTTGGTCAAGTCTGTAGATGAGATTAAAGTGGCCCTTCCAACTCTGCAAGGAGGGACGCCTGGCCAAACAAGTGCGGGTCCCACGGTCAATGCGAACTCGAATTCGGCGGCGCCAAACCCGGACAACAATCCTCCGGAAATAACAGCCCCCACTGCCGTGGACGAAGCACGCGAAGCGAGAAAAGATGTCCAGGAGCTCCGAGCCATGTTCCACGCTCGAGAAAACTCTCAAGACCTCAGAATACGGCAATCGTACCCTGCTGCATGGAGGGATGTTCCATTCCCACCAAGATATAAGCCGTTTAATATCAATCCTTATAATGGCAAAACCTCGGCAAGTCGGTACATCACTTACTTCGAGGTCACCACCGACCATTTGCCCCATGACGATGCCATTCTCACACGATTATTCATCGGGGCATTGGAAGGAGTCGCCTTCGACTGGTATCGCAACCTGCCGGACAACTACATCCACTCCTTCGCCGGCTTCAAGCGCATGTTCTTAGAGAGATTCTACGAAGTAGGACAGGACATCACCATGTCCACCCTCATGGACGTCGTCCAAGGGAAGAAAGAGCTGACGAGGAACTACATCGAACGGTTCCGCCAAACCGCCATGAAGCTGCCCTCTGGAAATCCAGATTCCTCCTTAATTGAAATTTGCCAAAAGAGATTGCTCCCAACAATCAGTCTCTGGATGGGCAAAAGTCAATTCAAGGATTGGAAGACGTTCATCATTAGTACCACAAGCGCCGAAGAATGATTGAAGAAGGCCCGCCAATTGGGACTGCACATCTCGGACGGAGAGAACAAGGGCAAGCGTCCCAACAAAGATAATGGGGGTAGCCCCTCCAACAATCGGGACAGCAGGAGAAAGCAGGCTATGTTGACCGACGCGGCACAGAAACCTGAGCCAAAGCCGGCAGACAAACAATGGCCGCAAATCACTTACTCCTTCGAAGACGGTCACGTCAAGCCCATCTTGGACATGCTCATACAAGGGGACAGAATTTAGATTCCTCCACCAAGACGGGAACCGCGACTGGCAGAGATGGAGAACCCAAAGTACTGCCATTATCATCGCTACGTCTATCATGCTACACACGACTGCTACCAGCTGAAACGGTACATCCAAAACCTCATCGATTCGAACGCTTTGGCCATCGATTTCGAAAAGGTAACGGTGGCAGCCAATATGGTGTCGGTACAATTTGGCAGCTTCCCTCCGACGGAAACTCAAGACGGGGTAGTCCCCATCCCTCTGACGACAATGGAAATTACTAATCTTCCACCTCCCCGAGATCAGGCTGCTGGTTTGGTGCCCCTCACCACATCACGAGGGGAGGTCATGTGGATCCATCTAGACTTGGTATCGGAAGTGACTCGGCCCATATCGTCTTCTATCTGCAAGAAAAAGAATGAAAAAATCAGATCCTGCCGTACAGTTTCGGCAGACATCGAAGAAGCTACAGCCGTCGTCACGCAATCTGGGGCACAATCCCAACCTATAGCTGACAACCCGACTGAAGATCACCAGCCCGCTACAACCGATGCTCCGGGACCGGCTCAGCCTTCGACGACCGACAAGCCTAGGCCGAGGGAGACTCTCTTCGACAAATCCCTCCGAAAAGAGGCAGCCCAGGGGTTGGAGAGGCCCTACAACTTCGACATCTTGGCACAATTGGCCAACACACCGGCCAAGTTGTCATTATATGAGCTCCTGAGACTCTCCAAGGATGTTCGTGCGGCTTTGAGCGATGCACTCTAAAACGCCGACGCATACCTGGCTCAAGTTAACCTCACGGGAGAAAACCCGCCTGCAGATCTCCAAGACAGCGCCTGCATGGGAGCAATGCCCAACATCGTCTTCACTCCACAGGACATGCTCATCAAAACTAATCTGCACGATCGCCCACTATACTACACTGGATACATCGGCGACGTAAAGGTGGATCGGATGCACATTGATCCTGGCTCTTCCATAAGCATTATCTCGAAGGGTCTGCTGCATCATCTCCGCATCCCAATGCATCGCCTGACGCCTACAAATACCGCCATCAGCGGTTTCAATTCGGGCAGGAGCTACCCTATTGGAAAGATTCGTCTGAAGTGTCAAATTGGTGACCTCCAATCAGAAGTCACCTGCTACGTTATCGATGCAGACACTTCTTACAACATCCTCTTGGGGCGCCCATGGATACACGATTATATGATCGTGCCTTCCACGCTGCACCAGTGCTTCAAATATGTCGACAAGCACGGCTTCGTAAGGACGGAATTTGCTGATATCGATCCTTTCAAAAGGGTCGAATCTTACTACTCAGACTCCTGCCTGTACGAAAAATCGAAGAAGCATCTTGGTGAAGGAGATGTACAAGCTAGTACTGAGACAGCCACAGGATCAGAAGAGCCTCTGACGATCCACCTCCAAGCTCGCAAACCGGGCAGGTCTGCACCCCTTACCGCCACTCTGCGTAAAGACGCAATCAGCCTCTCGACACAAGAAGAGCAGATGATAATCCGGCTGCCAAGGTCTGGCCAAGTGCCAAGATCCACAACGAGGCCACTAACAATCAGACTGCCAAGAGTCGGCCAGCCCCAAACGGAGAAACTCAATCCCTCCGACAAACCACTAACGATACGCCTTCCCAAGAAAGGTTGTCACCCCGATGCAAGGTCTGACACTTCTAGCGAACCAGCCACTCCTCGCCCCACATCAAGTACCAAACTGGGGGTCGCTAGTCTGCCAACAACTCCACGCTCAGCTCCATCAACTGAACCGCTGACGATCAAGCTCCCCAGGTCGTCCTCTCAGTCTTCGTTCACACAGGGGGTAGCCGAAGAGGAACCAGAGCTAGCCAAGTATGTGGCTGCCCACACTGATGTTCTCTCCGCAGATGATGTAATCCCCCTAGAAAAGATACCTTACTTCATCAATAAAGGGCTATCTTTGAACTACCTCGAGCTTAATAAGCTTTGTACAATGTACGCTATGGAACACGGTATAGGCACTCACTTACACATACAGGTGACAAATGTATACACCACAATCCAGCTTACTCCAGCAGAAGACGCTTACCGAATAATCGAGGAAGGGGACCATCCAATCATCTTCGGCCAGAAGGACAATCCGCATCCCTTCACCATAGAAGAAGTCAACCTTGGATCGGATGCCGGGAGACTACCTCTGTATCTTTATAGCCCCTAATCTAAATATCTCATGCAGAGACAGGGGTATGATCTGGAAACGACACCGGGTTTTAACTACGGTACTGGACGACGATTACCTTTGAAGCCCCCGGTCCCGGCTGGCAAACCACGGGACTACTATAGCAAGACTCGATGTGGATTAGGGTATGTAACACCCACGACAACCCCTGAAAGTTCAGATGAAGAATGCGACTGGCACTCACATTCGACCGGGTCACCAACTTCTGACTCGGATACCAGCATCGGAGACGTATTCAGACAAGTCCTGTCAGTCAATATGGCATTCGCCGACGCTTATGAAGAAGATGAAGACATTCCAAAAATTTTTGAGCTAGAGCCGTGGGCCCAACAGCTAGATGAACAATGGGAAAAGCATTTCGAGCAAAGAGAACCTCCCACTGAGGATGAGGTTATACTAATCTTGGTGATGAAGCCTCTCCGAAACCAATCTTCATTAGCCAGAGTCTGACAGATGAAGAGCGAGAGTCGCTGCTCCAACTTGTCAAGGAGTATATCGATGTGTTCGCCTGGAGCTATGAAGATATGCCAGGATTGGACCCCGAGATCGCACTCCACAAACTCAATATTCGTCCGGATGCAAAATCTGTCAAGCAACAGCAACGACGGTTTCGTCCCGATGTCATGAACGCTATTGAAGCCGAGATCAACAAACTGATAGCTAGCGGCTTCATTCGCGAAGAGCAGCATCCAGACTGGGTAGCCAACATCGTACCATTTCTCAAGAAGAACGGAAAGATCCGAATATGCATTGACTTCCGAAATCTGAATGAGGCATGCCTTAAAGATGAATTCCCTCTTCCTATCACAGATATTATGATCGACAATACCTACGGCTTCGAACGTATGTCCTTTATGGATGGCTTCTCAGGATACAACCAGATCAAGATGTTCCCTGACGACGAGAAGCACACATCATTCTGAACACCAATTGGTACATATTGCTACACCGTCATGCCTTTCGGTTTAAGGAATGCTGGTGCTACTTACCAGAGAGCTATGAGCATCATCTTTAGAGACCACTTGCACAAAACAGTGGAATGCTACGTCGACGACATCGCCGTCAAAAGCCGTTCGAAGGAAGATCATCTGCAAGATCTCAGGACAGTGTTCGACCTAATGCGAGCACACAACTTAAAGATGAACCCCACGAAATCATTCTTGGGTGTCTCCAGCAGGAAATTCCTGGGTTTCGTCATCACTTCCCAGGGCACTCACATCGACCCGAGAAAATAAAGGCAATCATGGAGATGGGTCCCCCGAGAAATCTCTGCGAACTCCGAGGCCTCCAAGGCCGGCTAGCTTACATTAGGAGATTCATCTCTAATCTCTCCGGACGATGTCAACCATTCACCCATCTCATGAAGAAGGGAGTCTCTTTCGTATGGGATGAGGAATGCCAGCGCGCTTTCGACAACATCAAAGAATATTTGTCAAACCCCCCGGTCCTGGTAGCTACTGTTGCCGAAAAGCCATTCCTGCTCTATGTGCGAGCGATGGAACATTCTCTTGGTGCTCTGTTGGCACAGAATAATGATGCGGGCCACGAACAAGCTATATACTACCTCAGTCGAAAGATGATTGGACCAGAATACCGGTACACCGCCGTAGAGAAGGAATGCCTTGCTCTCGTGTTCGCCATCCAGAAGATGCGACACTACGTCACGGGACAAACCATCCACGTGATATCGCGGATCAACCCCTTCAGGGTCCTCATGACCAAACCTGGGGCACTCAGCTCTCGCCTTGCTACCTGGGCGATATTACTATCACCATACCACATGATCTTCGTCCCGCAAAAGGCTGTTAAAGGCCAGGCTCTGATAGACTTTCTAGCAGCACACCCAGGTTCAGAGACGACTAGGATATATGAAAGAATACCGGATGAGGTCACCAGTTCAAATGCAGTCTCCCATGATGCCATCTGGCGAATGTTCTTCGACGGTGCTTCAAGAACCAGACCCAAAGGCAATATCGTCGCTGGAGTTGGAGTGGTACTGATTTCTCCCTCCGGCTTGGTGATCAATCGGGCCTACTCACTCACAGAGCCCTGTTCAAATAATGTGGCCGAGTACAATGCCTTGGTCATTGGCCTCCGGCTCGCGAAGGAGCTGGGGGTAGAGTATCTTGAAGCATACGGCAACTCACAGTTAATCGTTAATCAGATTCGGGGGTCGTACGAGGTCCGCCACGAAGACATGATCCCGTATCATCGAATAGCAATCGACATCATCTCCTCTCTGGGAGGATTCTTCATAGAACATGTTCCCAGACTCCAGAACATTGAGGCTGATGCACTAGCTGGTTTGGCCGCTTCCCTAGCTGTGCCAAATTACGCTCGTCATCAGGTCGACATAATAGGCCGAGAATTGGTCTGTCCTAAGGATAACATTCGATGCATTGAAAGCCACTCCGCTCTTTCAGTCGACGAAGCACCAGACTGGAGACAGTCGTTCATCGACTTCGTAGTATACGACATCCTGCCAGAGAATCCGAAGGAAGCTATTTCTATCAGAAGACGTTCTCTCAGATTTTTCTACGATACGGAGACGAAAATGCTGTATCGCCGATCCTATGATGGTTTACTGCTTCGGTGTCTATCAAATACAGAAGCCAAAGAAGCCGTGCGCGAGGCCCATGATGGTGTCTGCGGAGCCCATCAACCTGGCCCGAAACTGCAAGACCGCCTTCGTCGAATGGGCTATTACTGGCCCACGATGGTTGCAGACGCAATAGATTATGCACGAAAGTGCAAAGCCTGCCAAATCCATGCCGACTTCATCCACCAGCCATCTGAATTCCTACATCCGACTGTGGCCTCCTGGCCATTCGAAGCATGGGGTATGGACATCGTCGGCCCAATTACCCTACCTTCGTCCAGAGGACACCGATTCATACTCGTAATCACCGATTACTTCTCCAAATGGGCGAAAGCCATCCCATTGGCAGAGGTGAAAACTTCAAACGTGATCAGCTTTCTTAAGTATCATGTCATCTATCGCTTTGGACTGCCTCGAAGGATCATTCACGACAATGGGCCACAATTCGCAAGCCACGCATTTTATCGGTTCTGCGACAAGCACCAAATTCAGAATATTGCTTCGACACCCTACAATCCAGCAGCCAACGGGTTAGCCAAAGCATTCAACAAAACCATAATCAAGCTACTTAAGAAATTCGAGTCATCCAACAAGCGCGACTGGAACGAGAAGCTCGGCGAATGCTTATGGGCGTATCGTACCACAGTTCGAACAGCCACCGGGAATACACCATTTTTCCTGGTGTACGAGAGTGAGGCAGTCCTCCCATTAGAGACTCAGATCCCCTCACTTCGCGTCGGCCTCATACATCAGTTGACGACAGATGAAAACCACCATCGCCGACTACAGGAATTGGAGGCCCTAGACGAGAAGCACATGTTAGCTCAGCAACGAATCGAGCTGTATCAAGCCCGAATCTCCGGAGCATTCAACAAGAAGGTCAAGGTCAGAACATTCCAAGTAGGCGATCTCGTTCTGGCGGTTCGGAGGCCGATGGTTATGACGCATAAAACCGCCGGTAAATTCCAACCAAAATGGGAAGGCCCGTTCATCATCGAAGCTGTATTCTCCAATGGCGCCTACCGCCTCGTAAAACAAAATGAAGACTTGCTCATGTTGCCCATCAATGGCAAGTTTCTGAAGAAGTATTATGTCTAAAACAAAATCCTCAAGACATCTCAGAGTGTCGAGTTATGTACCTCCCCGTACCACTGAACTTATATTCTGGTTCCATACGTAGAGTCGTGTACCCGCTGGTACCTCTGAACTCATTCCCACATTTTACAATCATTCGAGTCACGTGCCCGCTGGTACCCCTGAACTCATTCCCACATGTTACAATCATTCGAGTCACGTGCCCGCTGGTACCTCTGAACTCATTCCCACATTTTCCAATCATACGAGTCACGTGCCCGCTGGTACCGCTGAACTCACACTCACCATTCTCTAGATCCCTGAGTCATGTACCCTCTCGTGCCACTGAACTCACATCCACAACATCCCAGATTATCGAGTCATGTGCCCGCTGGTGCCACTGAACTCACACTTTCATAATATCGAGTCATATACCCGCTGGTGCCTCTGAACTCACATCCCGGTCACTCTTTCAGATAGTAAGTCATGTATGATCATACCTCTGAACTTTCTGCCTATAAGAGATCCTCCTTCATGATCCACTACCCGCACTCCCAGTGCACAAAAAGGGTAACGGGTCCACAAACTTCCAAAACGACCATGTCGATGATACCTCTGAGTCGTTTCACTTCCGTCAAAAACAAATCACCCCTTACATAAAACTTCCATGTCCTCATTACCTCTGAGTTGTTTTATGTACCCCCTCTTCATTGAGCCCACTCCTGCCATGTCCTCATTACCTCTGCGTAAGAAGGCTCCGTAGAAGAAACCTCCATACTTGCCATGTCCTCATTACCTCTGAGTAAGTATGTCGGTTCCCTTTCAACCTATTATCTGTACCCACAACCGGAGTACGATAAGGATAATAGGTCCATAAATGTCCTTTGTTGACCACAAATGTCCTCTGTTGACCACAAATGTCCTCAGTCGACCACAGATGCTGTACTGGGTCTCCAGTACACGCCCATCCCTTCCCTATTATGCCTGGGAGCCCAGTTGCACCCTGGCGTTCTCTCGAATACCAAAAACTTCTATAGCTGTCTTATCGCGAAGTTATTCTAGGTATTCCTCTCCAAAACTTGTTACTCGTACCTAAAACCAAGGTACGCCCAGGGTAACAAGTCCACAAATAATCCCCCAGCAGGTTCAATTCCACAAACACCACGAGTACAAGAAAGAGAAGATGAGTTGAAACATGCTCATTTATTCAAAATTTAAAGTACTACATCATTTGGGATCACACCCCTTACAAAATGAAAACAAAGAGAAAAAAAAGAAAGAAGGGGAAAAGGAGCAAAAGAAAACAGAAAACCGATCACTGCTCCGGGGCACATAGCATCGTGAGACGGTCCGTCAGCAAGGCAACCGACCGCTCAAACCTCTGTTTAGCTCGACGCTCCGCCTCTTGGGTCAGCGTCGCCGCGTCCTTCAGATGAGCGCGAGCTTGCCAGTTGTCCTCAAATTTCTTGAAAGCCCGCTCCAGGTTAACAGAAGATCGGGAAACCTTCTCGGCCTCCCGAACGATTGACTCCTGTTCCGCATGAGCAGCCTTCAGCTCTGACTCTAGGAAAGCCAATTCCTTCTGAAGTGCGAGAATCCGCTCCTTAGTGTCAGCTATTCCACGAGAAGCAGCCTCCTCCCGAGCCCTACAAGCTTGACTTCGACGACCCAGCCTGTCATACGAAGCGAAAAGCTTATCAAGGTCCCCCTTCACAACTGGCCCGGCAGTGTCTCGAGCAAGCTTTATCATATACCGAGCGGCAATAAGGAAGCCCCGCTCTCGTTCAATCGCAGCAGGCAAGTCAGCCTGCCGCAACACCAGCAACCGGGTCACGAGCTGATCAGCCTCTGCCAACTTGGGCTTCAGGAGCGCAGCCAACCCCACCCCGCCAGGAAGAGTCTTCAAAGTTTTAATCTGGCCTCGAGCGCACCGCAGGGATAGAGAAAAAGGGGTCCCCCGTTCTACGGCAGCATCTACGCCCCTCTTTAAATAGCGATAGAAGCTGTCGACCACATCCTGCGACACCTCGTCCAGAGCCTCCGAAGAAGCCGGCGTCAACGGGATTGTAGCTGGCAACACTGAAGAGGACGCGACAGAATCTGCCGCTCCTGCCACGAGGGAAACAAACTCCGTGTGGAAGGACGCCTGAACTGCGGCCAACTCCTCTTCAGCAGCCCGCAGAACTTGAATGCTCGGCAGGGCCGAAAAGTCAATCTCTGAAGCCGTATAAGCAGCAGAGGATGAGACGGAGACCATCGCTCCCGGAACAAGTTCCACTCCTATCTGTCCAGAGCTAGCGGGAGGCCCCTCGACATGAGTCGGTGAAGGAGGGGAAACGCTCCTTTCCCCCAAATCGTAGCAGGCCGAGCCTTCCCCAAGAACATCCGCTGTGGGAAGTAAAGGGTCAGGACCTGTAGGGCCAAGACAACCATGAATCGATTTGATCTGGAGGATATGTTGATAGAGCAAATAAGCCCCCTCACTAGTCAATATTTGGCTTATCTTACCAGCAGAAGAGTGTGGAGGCTGAGGTTCGCCTACGGCCACCACAACCTCTCCACCAGCGGCCTCCGAATCGAATATAATAGACTCCTCCGCCCCGGCACCCTTGGGAGGGGATGCGATGAGATCGGCGTCGTCTTGCTGAAATTCAGCAATCTCGGAGACAGGCCCGAGGAAACCTTCGTCACCCCGGACCGAGGCCTCAGCAACTTGGGAGTCCCCAGCCGCCGCTGAGAGAGCCCCCGCAGAAAGGACCGCGGCACACATGCCGCTAATCAAAGCAGCAAGGGCCGGATCAACTCCAGGGGCAGCAGACGGTTCAGGAGAGCCCGGTTCGTCAGACGCCTACAAAGAAAAAATGACTAGGTCATATCTCCAAGAAAAAAAGAAAGCCACAACAAGGAGATAGCTCCAACATAGTCTTACCTCCGGAGCACCGTCAGCATCCTCACCCCTCTCCGTAATAAGTAGCCTATGAGGTCTGACCGTAGCTCTTTTTATGAAAAAGGCCACTCCTCCGTCAGTAGACTCATGCCTGCCTCGCTTACGCGAGGGACCAGGCACGAGAGGCGGTGGTTCTACCCTCACCACCTCTGATACAGGTGGCAACTAATCTACCACCTCATCTAATACGACCGACGGTTGATCCGTCATCATCTTATCCGCCATGATGGGCGGTTGGTCCGCCGCTCCGCTACCAAAAGAGAGAGAGTCCTCGTCGTCCCGCTCGTTGCTTCCCTTAACTGTGTCAAAGGACTCAAAATCGGGCACGGGAACCCTATTCGCCCCTTTCTTCTTCGCCTTCGACACCGTAGCCTTCTCCGCCAAACGAGTGCCCACGATGAAGCTAGTCCTCGGGTCAAAATCAACAGGAGGTTGGTTTACCGTAACATGGTATAAGGCCGCCATATGCAAGATTTCCCCCAGCACGTTTGCTGCAGGAACGGAGAAACTAGTTCGAGTATGACAAGTGTCATAGTAGCTCCATGCCCTAATCCCATCAAGGATGCTACCCTCAAATCCCAGGCTGGAACTGGGATGCCCAAGGAATAGTTGACTGTACCCAAATTGACGGGCAAACCTACTGGGCAAGTAGGGCTCCAGGAACACAGTGTTACGATTGCGATAAACTAAATTCGCTGGGCGAATGTTACGCAACCAGAAACGCATCTTCTCAGGTAAGAAATGAGGGGATCCAACGCCATCAACATGGACATTCCTCACTTTCTGGTCGATAAAACGGGGAACGGACACGAAAAAATCATATCCGTCTACCCTCGCCAGCATCCTCCGACACGCCGGTATGGTACTATATTCCCAAGGCTGATGGTGATGTCTGAAAAGAAAAGCGTCATCGTCTGTAATACCGTCTTTCGTCCCAGGCCTCATCAAAGACCGATAATGCAACAATAGCCACCCCAGCAGGTAATGATAAGGCAGCTCTATACATTCAAAGTCCGTCACCACGTCACGAGCAATGACCTTGGACGAGAAGGCACGGAGACCGTGTTAAATGCTGCACACCATAGCGGGAAGAAGAGCCAGCCTGACGCCAAAGGCCAACTTTACGACGGGAAGAATAAAGTGACGGCCGATCCTCTCGATGGAACCTGCCCCTTCCGAAACTACACAGTTGCGCAGCCACACCATTAAAAAGCCTGCCAAGAGTGCCTTCTCTTACAGCTGCCGACTACCACAATAAAAATAGCTGAAGGAGTCAAGCTGAAGCTCATCGCGAGCAGACGGCCATTATGAGAGAAGGCATGGAAAACGCCCATAGCGTGGCAATGGCTGCACTGGAAAGAGGAGAAGCAGCTCAACAGGAACCAAGGCCTGCCAAGGTAAACATAAATTTAAGGATTAATTTATGTAATAATAAGGCCATTTAATTAATGAAAATTATATTGCCAAGGTGGGCGATATTGAGAGCTTTAAGAAGCAGAACCCTCGACCTTTCAAGGGTACCGAGGGAATTGTCTATGCTGATGAATGGCTTGACAATATGGAGCGTCTTCTGAGCGTCGCTCGACTTCCAGAAGACCTCAAGGCTGAAGCAGTGGGACTTCAACTGCAGAATGTAGCTAGCACCTGGTATCGGAATGAACCCCGACTCCATGATAGACAGGTTGATTGGGACACCTTCAAGAAGTTGTTCCAGAGGAAATTCTTCCCAACTTCTGAGATGAGGGAAATGGAGCGACAATTTCAGAACCTGAAGCAAGGCAATATGACTGTGGGAGAGTATGCGGCAGAATTCGGCCAGCTCAGCCGATTTGCCAAGAACATGGTAGCTGATCCTGCTGATCGTGCTGAACAATTCAAGTATGGACTTCGAGAGGAGATTCGCACTCATGTGATCTCTGGCGGAGCTAAGACTTATGAGAAAATTCTGGAGAGAGCCCAAGACATAGAGAAGAGTCAACCTGGCCGCTCGAAGAGAGATTTTCCTGGAACCAACAACTTCCAGGGTAATCAGAAGAAGCCCAACAACAACAGCAACAACAACAGGCCTCAGCACCAACAGGCGAGGAACAATGATGTGGCACCTCAGAAGCAGATTCCTATCTGTAGCTACTGCAAGAGGCCGGGTCATCAGGTGAACATCTGTCAGAAGAGGCTTGGACAATGTCTGATCTGTGGGTCTACAACCCACCAAGTGAAGGACTGCCCCTCAGCGGCCAACAGAGCTGGAGGAAATCAGCAGAAAGGACCTCTGCCCACTCAGCAGCAACAATTTGGGCAGCATCAACAGAGGACTGGGCGAGCTTTTGCCCTAACTGCAGAGGAACCAGAGCCGGAGCAAGAACCTAATGCGGATGTCATATCAGGTTACATCTATGTTCATTCTCATCCTGCATTAGCTTTATTCGACTCTGGTGCAACACACAGTTTCATAGCAACAAAGTTTATCTCTGCACATCACATAGTTACGGGCTTTAGCAAGAGAATATGTAGGGTTATGACTGGAGGAGGACCCCTACTTATAACAGAGACCTGTAATTGCCCCATTACTATTTCTGGCCATAAGTTTGTAGCACCTTTACTGGTGATGCCCTTGCCCAACTATGACATAGTCCTTGGAATGGACTGGTTGAGCAAGCAGCATGCGCTGATAGATTGTCACAGAGGATGTGTAATCTTCAGCCCACCTGGAGGGCCAGAGTTTGAAGTCTCTAGAGCTCCGGAGGTTATGGAAAGTATTGTCTACTCTATTACCGAAGAACCTGGACCACCCCATCCTATCATAGCGGAATTCATGGATGTTTTTCCTGATAGTCTTCCTGGGCTACCCCCAAATCGAGACATAGAATTCACAATTGATCTAGTCCCTGGCTCTTCCCCAATCTCTAAGGGATATTATAGAGTCAATCCGAAGGAGGCCAAAGAGATGAAGGAGCAGATCAACGAACTGAAGGCTCTTGGATTCATTCGAGACGGAGCTTCACCCTGGGGAGCACCTGTCTTGTTTGTGCCCAAGAAGGATGGAACGGTGAGGATGTGCATCGACTACCGGGCGCTGAACAATGTCACAATCAAGAACAAGTACCCTCTGCCCCGGATCGATAACTTATTTGACCAGTTGAGTGGAGCCAAGGTGTTTTCCAAGATTGATCTCAGGTCTGGCTATCATCAGATCAAGGTCAAGAAGGAAGATATTCCCAAGACGGCATTCAACACCAAGTATGGGCAGTTTGAATTCTTGGTCATGCCGTTTGGTCTGACGAATGCTCCTGCTGTGTTCATGAACCTTATGAACAAGGTTTTCCATGAATACTTAGACCAGTTTGTCGTCGTTTTCATTGATGACATACTGATCTATTCGAAGACGAAGGAGGAGCACGAAGAGCACCTCAGGAAAGTTCTGGAAACTTTGAGGAAGGAGAAGCTGTACGGTAAGCTATCCAAGTGTGAATTCTTTCTAGACAAAGTGGATTTTCTTGGCCATGTTGTCACAGGAGAAGGAATTTCTGTGGATCCTAAGAAGATAGCTGCTGTGGAGAAGTGGCCTACCCCAAGCTCAGTTGCTGACATCAGAAGTTTCTTGGGCTTGGCGGGCTACTACCGGAAGTTTGTGAAGGATTTTGCTAGAATTGCTGAACCAATGACGAAGCTGACTCGGAAGAATGAGGAATTCATCTGGACGGAGGACTGTCAAGCAGCGTTTGAGGAGTTGAAGAAGAGGCTCACTACTGCACCAATCCTTGCGCTACCCGCAGGATCCGGTGGTTTCACAATCTATAGTGACGCCTCAGGCAAAGGACTGGGTTGCGTTCTTCAACAACATGGGAAAGTGATTGCTTATGCATCTAGGCAATTACGGACTCATGAGAAGAACTATCCCACTCATGATCTGGAGCTTGCTGCAGTGATCTTTGCGTTGAAGCTTTGGAAACATTATCTCTATGGAGAGAGAGTGGAAATATACACAGATCATAAAAGTCTGAAGTATGTTTTCACTCAGAAAGAGTTAAACATGAGGCAAAGGAGATGGTTAGAGTTAATGAAGGACTTTGACATCGACCTGCAATACCACCCGGGTAAGGCTAATGTGGTTGCTGATGCACTTAGTCGATACCCAGTGGCGATGTTCTTAACCAAGGAGAGGCACCTGTTGGAGGACATCGAGAAGCTTGAACTGGAGATTGTACTGCCTGGACGGAAGGAATTGGATGCTGATTCTGTAATGATGAAGTTGCAAGTGAGCTCGTACCTGATGGACAAAGTCAAGGAGACGCAATTTCAAGACGAGGCACTTTACAAGCTGAGAGATCAAGTGTTAGCAGGAACACTGGAGGGTTTCTCAATCGCCAGCGATGGAGCTCTGAAGAATGGTACGAGGCTTTGTGTACCGACTGGTGAATTAAGGAATGAGTTGATGAAGGAAGCGCATCAGTCTCAATATTCCATACATCCTGGAGCCAATAAGATGTATCGGGATATGCGCACTATTGTCTGGTGGAGTGGAATGAAGAAAGATGTCACCAGGTATGTCGCTAGATGCTTGATCTGTCAACAAGTGAAGGCTAGCAGACAGAGGCCTGCAGGACTTCTACAACCGTTGGACATTCCAGAATGGAAGTGGGAACACATCACGATGGATTTCGTGTCAGGACTGCCTCGTTCCCAAGGAGGGAAGGATGCCATCTGGGTAATTGTGGATCGACTAACCAAGTCAGCTCACTTTATCCCCTTCAAAGTTGGTTTATCCACTGAGAAGTTGGCAGCATTGTACATGCGGCACATCTACCGGATTCATGGCGTACCGGTAAGCATTGTTTCTGACCGAGACACTCGTTTTACCTCACATTTTTGGAAGAGCTTGCATGACAGCTTGGGGACTCAGTTGAAGTTCAGTACGGCTTATCATCCCCAGACAGATGGGCAATCTGAGAGGACTATTCAGACACTTGAAGATATGCTGCGAGCTTGTGTCTTGGAATTTGGAGGATCGTGGGAAGACCATCTGCACTTGGTAGAGTTTTCTTACAATAACAGCTACCAAGCCAGTATTGGTATGACCCCGTTCGAAGCTCTTTATGGACGTCGTTGCCGTACACCATTGGCATGGGACGACGTTGGTGAAAGAGTACTACTGGGTCCAGAAATGGTGACTGACGCAGCAGAGAAGGTGAAGTTTATTAGAGAGAAGCTCAGGATTGCTCAAGACAGACAGAAGCACTGGGCAGACAGCAGTCGTCGACCACTGGCATTTGAAGAAGGAGATAAGGTCTTCGTGAAGATTTCTCCTACCAGAGGTACAATCAGATTTGGCAGAGCTGGGAAGCTGAGTCCCAGATACATTGGCCCGTTCGAGGTTCTGAGCCGGATTGGAGAAGTAGCATATAGGTTAGCTCTACCAGCTAATCTAGAGGGCGTGCACAACGTCTTCCATGTTTCACAGCTCAGAGAATATGTACCTGATGAGAACCACGTCTTGGACCATTCCGAATTGGAGATCGGACCGAGCCTCACAGTACCAGAGAAGCCTGTAGCAATTTTGGATAGAGGCGAGAAGAAGACCAGGACTTCAGTGACTCCCATAGTCAGAGTGATGTGGAGGCATGATTCCCCAGGCGAGTCTACCTGGGAGCGTGAGGATGAGATGCGGGAGAAGTACCCGTATTTGTTTGAGACCTGAGGTAATTTCTCAATCTAACTCTTTAAATTTCGAGGACAAAATTTCTTAAGGAGGGAAGGTTGTGAAACCCGCAATTTTTCGGTTACATTTTTTTTTATATTAAAATGTGTGGTTGAAAATTTTAATTTTAAATTATTATTATTGAAATTTTAGAGTTTAAGTTAAAACCATAAATAAATAAAAATTTTTATTGAAATTTATTTGCTAAATTGAATTTTTAAGAAAAACATTTTAAAAAAAAAATATTATTAATCCTGGAATTTTGTTGAGCTGGACCAGACCTGTCCTGAAACCAATTTAGACCCACTTCATGAAACTCAAATTAGTTTTCGAATTTATCTCTTTTAAGTATTTAAAATAATAAAAATAAAAAAATAAAATATATATATATATTACAATTTTTCTTTTAATGATAAAGTAATTAGTATATTTTAATCTTTTCTTAGCTATAAGTATATTTTAATCTTTAGTGATAAAGTATTTGGTATTTAACCTTTACTTTTCAGGTTGTCTTAGCTTTAGGGAGAGTTTCTCTTCCTTCCCTAGCGCGCGCCTGGGTGTCCCGAGCGTTAGCTCAGCCGCGTCCCTCCATTTCCTCTTCCCGAACGGCCGAGCCTTCTCGGTTCCGTAACTCCTGGTGCTCTTCTCCTATATTAACCCCTCTCCATTTCACTTATTTCACTCAAAACCCTCTCTCCTATAGATCTGTGCCCTAGATCCGTGCCCGACGTTTTCGGCCGGCCGATCCCTGCCCGGAGCCACTCTTCCCGAGGCCAACGTTCTCTGGCAAACTCCCCTAGGCCGGCCATCCGCCGCCAACCCGAGCGCCGCCCCTTCCCGGCCGCTTTTTCCGCTGCCGCTGTTTCCGCGGTGGGCGCCTGACCGCTGACCGCCGGCGTGTGCCCCGGTGGCCGCCCCTGTCCGACTCGAGCTCTTCCAGTTCGCTGTTGGACGACTTCTTTTTGTTCCGTTACCGCGACGGTTCCCATTCCGAGCTCCAATTCAATTTCTGTTGTTGGTACACTCTGACCCAATATTTTTTTTCTTTACTGTCTATGATGATACTGGTCCAACCGAGTTCCTCGGGAATTCGGGATTCCGACAACGTAACAGTTACGTTACTATTTTGTTTTCGAAGTTTCTTCGGAAACGATGGATGTTGGGTTTTTCGGTTCTGCTGAGTTCCGATTTGTTTTTGGGTTCTGTTGAGTTTAGTATGCTGGAATTTGGGTTTTGGAAAAAATACTATTCTGTGGTTCTCGGAATTTCTGAGTCAACTCCGGAAAGGTGTTGTGTTTTTCTGGTTGGGGTTTAAGAGCATAATTTTGGATGTTCGGATTATTTTGCATTCGTATTTCGGAACCTTTCTTCCTGAAATAGGCTTTGTGGATTTTTCTTAGTTCTGTGGGTTTACTTATATGTATTATTGTGACTTTCTTATGTGGATGGAAGGATTATGTTACTGATAGGTTTTTTTTGGAATGGTCGAGGAAGTTTCGGTTTTCCGAAGATTCATTTCGGTTTTCCGATTTCAAATTCGGGTTTTTTCGAATATCCATCGTAAACAGTTTTGTGAATGGAATTATTATATAAGGGTGGAAATGAATTCATGGGTTTTCCCTCGGTTGGGATTGTTTTTGCAGGTAAAACCGGAACATTTCCCAGTTTTTGGGTTGACCGAAAACAGAGGGAATGCTGCCGAAATTTTCGGGAAATTAAATAAATGGTTTTAAAATGATTTTGGTATTTTTTTTGGGCGACAACCATAATTGGTTACTGGGCCCCAGCAAAATGCAAACGCACCGGTTTGTCCGGACGTTGAGGCAGAGTAGCTGATTGTGATGATTGGACCAGAGTCTGAGACTCATACTACTTTTACAATTTTATTTAGAATTTATTATTGATAATATTTAACTTTGTAGGTGATTTATAAAGACTAACCTATTTTTCTCTTATTTAAATTCATGTATTAATTTGTAAGGACATAAGCCTATTCTTTTATCTTCTGCAAAAGTTTGTAATCAGTAGGAACAATAAATTTGTGATTTCTGGGATTGAGTAAACGCGTAGGATTAATCAATATTATTATTAATTATTAATTGATAATTCACGATTTTCTCATTTTAAGAAAAGAAATTATATTTTTACATATAATTATAAAACACCAGTCTTTTTCCCAATAAGTTAATAAAATACCAAGTTTTATATTCAATTGAAAATTACAAGTTTTCCCGAAAAACCTAAATTGAATTTCTAAATTTAAACTCATTAGTAAACGTTGTGATGTTGTGTTAGCTAGCTAATAACTAAAATAGACTAGGAAAGACAAATAGAGATTGCAACTAGATTTTTCTGGTATTTGTATTTCTGAGTTAGTTCCCCGGAATGTAGGAATTCAAGGAAGAACGTGACCTTTCGAATCCCGAAGTTCAAATCTCGACCAATTGAAATTCAAGGCAAGTACGGTTGTGTTAATTTCAGTTTAATTAATATTAGAATTCTGCATGTTAAATACACAATTGTTACACGTACTCTCTCCTAGAGTAACATATTGAATCATTGCATCGGGATAATGGGGAGTAGTGTAGTTATCTATGATCAAAGCCCAATAGTTAATGAATGTGCGAGCTTACACCTCTTCACACGGGGTTAGGCCGGACCGTATCAATAGGATACAATTGAATCATCCTAAACCGGTCATAGATACTGCATACTCAAATCACAGTTGTTTTATAGTTGAAAATTATTGTTTCAAAGTTATTTAATATTGCAAGTTTCTATTCATTATGCAAATTGTTATTTTCATAATTGTACTTGCTCCTTTCCTGACTGGATTCCCCACACCCAATAGGTCCTATTGATGACTCAGAGCTACTGATTAGTAGCTATTACGACCCAGAGCTGTATCCTGCTATGCTTCCAGAGGAGGTTCCTGATGTTGATGATGATATTTCTGCTTAGATGGAGATTTGTTGTCTTTATTTAAATTAATGTTATTTTAAAAGTGGTGAACTCTTTTGTAATGAACAAGTTTATTTTTATCGTTAAATAAAATGTTGTGGCAATTATAAATTCAAATGTTGTTGATTGTACCTGCATATGGAATACAGCTTACTGCCGCCGTCTCAACAACGGTGCAGGCTGGGCATGATCCGAGTCGACCCAAGAAATTGGGATCGGGTCGTGACACTGACGCCAAAGGCCAACTTTACGACGGGAAGAATAAAGTGACGGCCGATCCTCTCGATGGAACCTGCCCCTTCCGAAACTACACAGTTGCGCAGCCACACCATTAAAAAGCCTGCCAAGAGTGCCTTCTCTTACAGCTGCCGACTACCACAATAAAAATAGCTGAAGGAGTCAATCTGGCTCCCAAACTTGTCACCCTTAGACTTCGACCTCCTAGCAGTCGACACTAAGCCTTCTACTTCTCTAGGAGTTTGACGACCTCGGGAAGTAACTCGGCCAGCAGCACTGAATTTAAAAAGATAGGAGACCCAAGAGTTGGTATGGGGAATGTCCCCTTCCGAGCTATTATTTTTCTTGATAGCCGTTTGGTGACAGGTACTATGGTGACATAACAGTTCTTGGTACACAGCGACGAAGCCTGGGAACCGTCGATCTAGATCCTGGAACTCCTCGTTCGTTGGAGTGTACGCTTCGAAGGGCTCGTCTCCCCAGGAAAGCTTGGAGACAGCATACATCTCATGGAGAGCGAGCCCCAACTCCCCTACAGGTGTGAAGAAAGTTCCGGTCCGATGATTATACATCTCCAGAAGGGCCATGAACAACAGCTTATTAATAGGCAATCCGTGGCTAGTACCCCGGATAGCATCATAAAGATTGACTTTTCGCAAAAATGCCTCGTAGTTTCGCAGAATTCACGAGGTCAGGTTATCCCACGGGGGAATAGGGTGTAACCAGCTCGGCAGTACCAATCTGCCAACAGGATAGGACCCTTTTCGAGCAAGCTGGCTCAGGAAGGTATCAGCCTGAGAAAATGAGAAGTTAGGACCGGGTGTGTTGATAAAGGTACCCGGAGCTAACCCCATCACAGATTGACTGGCCGGATCCTTGATCGTGCGTACTGACCCAGTAGTTTTGTTGTAACGGATGTTACCCACAAACATCCCCGGTCTGGTTGGAGTGAGGGAGTCTGTCATCTGCCTATCCAATAAGATCATGTTGAACCACGCAAGAGGGAAATGACGCTTCATAATGGGGATCCCGTCCAGATTAAAATCCTAACTCTCGAAGACATCCAGCACTCGGGAGTTTTTTATGATCAATGCATCCCCAAAGAGGAAGACCGGCCTCAGATACTTCCCATTTGGCTCCCCGGAGCTCATCATGTCACTAAGGAATTGGAAAGATTGAACCCTGATAACATTCAGTCGCTCCAAAGGCTCATTAACAATGAGCTGCTCTGACACTTGACGAACTAAATCGTCCCGTCGTACATCCGAGGCAAGTTGATACGAGCCAACCAAAAGTTTCCCCGCAGGATTTACTGGCAGATTCACTTAAAAAAGAGACAAAAGAAATAAGATTAGAGGATGGTCAAGACAAAGAAGCATTTGAAAGATCATTTAAGTCTATGCGGCTCGGGTCGTCACAGCCTTATGCGGCTCAGAACCAGATGAGTCCATGCGGTTCTGTTCATCATAGCCTTATGCGGCTCCGAGTCAGACGAGTCCATACAAATCAAGTTCAGATGAGCTTATGAAGCTTCTGTGGTTTGGGGAAAGGCCTATGCGGCGCAAGGTTCACATGGACTCAACAGACAAACCTAGGCGCTGAAGCGGCTCGGATTCAGGTGAGACTGTGCAGTTCAAAGTCCACGCAGACTCATGCGGCCCTGAACAGACAGACTCATGCGGCTACAAGCAGATGAGCTTATGCGGTTCAAAAGTGAACTACGCTTATGCGGCCTTAACCAAAAATATATATGCGGTTCATATCGAGTATGACAAGCTCATGCGGCCTCCTGGGCGAAGTACTTATGCGGTCATATCGACGAACCTTGTACATGCGGCTTGTGCATAAATTATGCAGCAGAGCCATGGCAGTTAGGGTTCTAAGGCAACGCCCTTACCAGCAATAGGCGAATGAACGTCGGGATGAACAGAGTGAACAGCGGCCGGCGGAGGAGTGGCCACGTTCGTCGCCACAGCCGTTGCAGAAGCGACCGCCTTGTCCTTCGCAGCCTTCGACGCAGCAGCCTTCTTGGGAGCCATAGATGCTTGGGAAAGAAAAGAGTTAGAACAGCGAAAGATCGAAGAGAGCAAAGGAAATTCCCCAGAACGAAAGTGTTCCTATTTATAGACAAAGAAGGAACGCCTCGATCCGTGTGCAATATGATGACCGACTCTTCGGTCATCGAGGCAAAACGGCTTAATAATAGCCTGACTCTTAGGATCCTGGCCCAAAAAACGGCTCCTAAAATCTGACAGCAAATCAAGAACATTAAATACAGAAGATTTACAAAAGATTTGCACACGTGGCGGAAAGACGTGGCAAGAAGCTCATGCGGCCAAAGCAACCCATGCGGCTCAGAGAGTCATGCGGTTGAGGTAACCATGCGGCTGGTCAAATCCATACGGCTAGGATAGAATACATCCATGCGGCTCTGGCATAATCATGCTTCTTATTCAAAGTATTTCAATTTTGCAAATTGAAAACTTTGAAGGGGGTCTTGTAGAAGCATAAAAAAAGAGGAGAAAAATGATCCATGCGACCAAGGAGCCACATGCGACTCAGGAGTCCCATGCGGTGCAAACACATAGGCAGCTCGTGTGGATTCCATACGGCCCGCAGAGGGAAGCCACGTGTCTTTTCAGAACAGCTGTACCCGGTGTCATTCAAACATAATTAATGCTCTGACGGCTGACAGCTGTAAGTTGACAGCCCTGACGAAAAGTGGTCATAACGACTGACACAAGAGCACTATCTTTCTAGGGAACTGGAGAAAATCTTCACAGCTTCAAGGCAAGTTTATGCGGCCAGATTAAACGAGTTCACACGGCCAGTACAGAGAAGCCTATGCGGTTCAATCATGAAGGTCCCCCCATGCGGCTCGGCCATGAAAAAATCCTTGCGGTTCAGCCATGAAGACTCTCATACAGCTCGGCCATGAAGACCCCATGCGGCTCGGTCATGAACATATTCATGCGGCTCGGTCATGACAACATTCATGCGGTTCGAGTATAGAGACTATTCATGCGGCTCGATCATGAAATCTTTCATGGGGCTCGGTCATGACGACCTTCATGCGGCCCAAACACGAACGCTCCTCATGCGGCTCAAAAACGATGACAGGACACGTGTCCTAAAGATAATCAAATTTTGGGTCAGATCCCAATAATTTGGGACACGCGGCAAGAGAAAGAATTAAATTGATTCATTTAGATTTGCGGACATCAGCAAATCATCATGATGGGGATTTAGTGCAATCAACATTAATGACTGACATGATTTGGCATAATCGTCATTAATGGCCCAGATCCTTCACGCTCAAGATTAATGGCCCAGATTGATCATTTACTAGGCTGCCGCCACTTTGAGAATGGGCAATCATTACAAACCCGATGTCCCCCACTATTATAAATAGCAAGGTGCCATTCCCTTACAAAAGGACGCTCCCCCAATAATCAGCGAGAAAAATACACAGAGATCAATCTAGAAAGAGAGAAGCCAGAAGAGCAATACGAGGAGAGCAAGAAGAGCATTTCTTCGTCAACGCCGAGTATCTCGTCACAGGAGCCAAGGCTACGTCCGATCGTCCAAGGAGTAAGGCAGAGCTGTCGTCGCTTTTCCGAGCCTCTACCGTCACCCCCCAGAATCAAAAATAAACAATTGTACTTAGATTGCTGTACCTAGGTTTTCGTCCCTAGGCTTTCTTTGTACAAGCGAGTTTGTAACGTGAAGTAAAAGTCCAGTCCTCCCATAAAACTGTTCTGCTCTTTTATATTTCATGGCAAACAATTGGATACGGGATATGGTTGAGAAGAAGGATGTGAATTTTGAGAAGATTCATATAGATGACTACGGAGCAGAGATGTTCACAAAGGTTCTTCCAAGAAGAAAGTTCGAGTACTGCAGGAGGATCGTCGGGGTGACGACCCCCTCCATATAGTTGTGAATAGGGAGATTTGTTGGAGTGTGTAGGGTTCCCAACCTATGTAAAAAATACCCTGGAGTCGGATTGGGTATTCCTATATAATAGAAATATTCCAATAGATTTAGATTGGGTATTTCTATATATAATAGGAATACATCAATGGTTTAGATTGAGTATTCCTACATAGTAGAATACCTCAATTAGTTGTGGGTTTGAGGTTATATATACTAGGTGTTTCCTCACCATAAAATATATCTCAAAAAAGAGAGGAGCAATAGTGCTTTACAACTTTTGAGAGAGAAAGGATTCAAGACTATTGTGAATGAGAGATCGCTTCGAATAATTTTTTGACATCTCTTGTTCTTCGAAGTCTTCAATCAAATTTTCTTCTTTCAAGTGAGTTGTGGTGATCCGTTTGGATCGGAAGGAGCTTGTAGAGGGTGTATTCTCTTTATTCCATTAGTGAAGGTTCTTCAGGGTTGGACTTCGATTGTCCTGTGGTTTTTTCTATCTAGGTTTCCACATCAAAAATCTCTGTCTACGATTTGTGTTTGGCATTTTTGGTTTGTGTACTTTTGCTCGGTTCTCTTGCAGGACTCTCTGGTTTGGGGGAACGATTTCCATACTTCTTTCCCAATAGAGAGGAATGGCATGAACGTAGTGGTGGATCCTACACCACATGTTATTGAAGAGAATCAGATCCAAGATCAAATACAAGAAGAACATGGTGGTGGTGCAGGGGATGCGCTTGGAAGCCTTATTGATGATGCTTATGGAGTATATGATATGGCACAAGCTAGTTGTGAGGAGAATCGTGGCGGGAAGTATAGTTTCTGGTGATCTATTTGTTCCCGATTTTGATCATGGTAATAAGTACCATGAATACAAGAGAAAAGCAAATAAAAAATTATACCCTTCATGTGAAGATGGGCTTACAACTTTATTGCAATTATAGAGCTCCATAACTTAAAGAAGGAGTTCAATTGGTCAGAAAATAGTGTGACTGAGTTGTTGAAGTGATTGAGACGGTGGCTTCCAAGGAAAATACACTACCTGACAAGTAACCCATAATGAAGCAAATGTTAAAAGATTTGGGAATGAAGGCCAAGTGCATCCATGCATGTGAGAATGATTGCATATTGTACTGGAAGGAATATGCGGATGCAGTAGAATGCCCTCATTGTCAGACTCCCAGGTTTAAAGTTAAGGAAACCAATTCTGGAAAAGTAGGAGGAGTCACAAAGCAACCAATAAATTTTTTGAGACACTTTCCTCTAATCCCAAGGTTAACTAGATTCTACATTATACCATGGATAGCACGCCAAATGCAATAGCACAAGGAAGAAAAATCTTCTTGGAATTCTATGCGTCATCCTATTGATTCGGCTGAATGGAGGCCAATTAAAATCAAGTGGCCAAAGTTTGCTAGAGAGGGGGCATAACATTTAGGTTGCTAGAGAGGGGCATAACGTTTAGCTTGGCATTGCTATCGATGGGTTCAATCCGTATGGAGTGATATCTAGTGGTTATAGTTGTTGGCAAGTTTACGTGATTCCTTAACCTTTCTCCTTCGTTATACATGAAATCATAGTTCCAGATGATGTATTTGTTGATTCCTGGGCCGAAAGCACCGAGTCAAGACATTGACGTATTCTTAGAACCTCTTGTAGATAAGTTGAAGCAACTTTGGGTGGAAGGAGTGCCGATGTTTGATATGAACAAAGGGGGACTCTTCATTTTGAGAGTAATGTTATTGTGGGGAATCCATGATTTTTCGGCATTTGGTAACTTATCTGGTTGTGTGACACATGGTTACAAAGCTTGCCCTATTTATGCAATTAAGACCGAGTCTGAGCATGTTGGTAATATGAATGTTTTCACAAAGTATAGGAGAGTTTTGAAGGATGGTAACCCATATAGGGAAGTGAAACACGGATGGTATAAGGATGTAGAGCACAAGGATCCTCCAATACGATTGACAGGTCCATCCCTTTTAGAAATGCTTGATCGTGTCAAATATATACCCGATAAAATAGTAAAAACTACTTACAAGAAGCGAATGGCGGTTGAGGTGGATGGTAGTGAATATTTCACTGCATATGAGGATGACAACGAAGGAAGACTGACATGGTACAAAAAGTCAATTCTTTTTATTTAGAGTACTGGAGTAGTCATAAAGTACGATATACTATTGATGTGATGCACACTGAAAAATATATGGCTGAACATTTATTAATTTAATGTTTGACAAGGGAAAACAATCTTCTAAGTATGCACTGGATAAGGCTCAGAAGATACAGTGTTGTCAAGTTTTAAAAGATATAAAACTGTCGTTATGCCTTACAACTAATTTGGGCAGCCTTGTAACTATTCAACCACCCAGTTTGCATATTGAAGAAAAGTGTCCAAAAATAGGCCCATGACCTTTTTTGACCATATATATGGTAATCCTATATAAGATTGGATTTGACCATATATATGGTAATCCTACAAGGATTAGATTTTTAATATATGTAAGTCTACATAGAATTGAATTTCCAATATATAATTCTACATAAGATTGGATTTTAAGCCTACATAGGATGGGATTTCTATGGTATATAAAGGGGTCTAAAGGTTCTCCACAAAAGATACCTCCAAGAGTACTCAATGTAAGTTGTTTAATAAGTTCAACACAAGACATCTCATTGTGCTCAACTTGTTGAATAAGTTCAACACAAGAGAGCTAAAGTTGTTGAATAAGTTTAACACACACACAAAATTGAGAGATTTTTTAATCTTTGTGATAGAGAGTTCTTGAGTGCAAGGAGAGAAGTGTTGAGAGCTATTGTAATTCATTTCTTCTTCATAGTGGAATTAAATCACCCTCGTTTGTGAAAGTAGGCATATTGGCCGAACCACGTAAATCATTGTCTTTGTGGTTGTGAATTTTCTTTGAGTTTCTTGGGTTTATTTTTGCTGTGTCACAACAAATATTGAGAAGTCATATGACTATCATGTCATTATCCAATATTTGATTCTAGTTATGGTTCAACATGCATATCCAATGTTTCGTGAGTTGAAACAAGCCATTTTACAAGTAAGCTTGTACTTCAACATACTGTGCTCGAAGGTCTTAGTTCGAGAGCATGTCCAAGCTGCCAAATATATGATTGCCGAGGCATTATGCATGTTGGAACATTGTTTTCCATCACACTTCTTCGATATATATAAGTATCCACCTAATGGTGCATCTAGCAGACCAAGCTCTACTTTGTGGACCTACGAGATATATATGGATGTATCCATTTGAAAGGTAAGATATTCATCATATATATTATTTTTTCTTTGCTAATTTATTAATAATATAATTTTTTAACAAGTCTGTATTTTATGTTGATATAAGGGCTATGTGTCACGACCCGCACCCTAGAGTAAGGGCACGAGAGCGTAACAACGCCCAGCCTACGCCGCAGTGTCGACGGTAGAACGCTGTCCTAGGTCTCATGCATCTAGCAGTATAAGGATAAACAGTTTATACTCCCCGAATGGGGGTGACATAGCAGATACAGTCTCAATCACATTTAAGGTAGAGCATGATAAAGATAGATAAAATATGAAATCCAAAAGAGATACAGGAGATAGAAGTCTATGTGTCTAAGATACATAAACCCAGAAATACATCTCAAAACTTAAATAAAGTAATCCACAAAGTAAATACGACTCCCGACAAAATGAAATAACTATCTAAACAACCTCTACTGTGTCTCCTCTAGGCTAGCAGGCAATCCCAGGCCATCTGTAAAATTTATCAACATGTCCAGTCAGGACAGGAGCGAGCACAATACATCTCATGCAGTTCATATCATGTCAGGAAATATAAAGCAGGCAATAGAATAAGATACATGAAACGCTGTAAGAAGATGTACATGAAAACAGGAGAGATATTTGATAACTAGAAATATATACATGATAAGTAAGAACTGTAAGTGACTAGTGATTTAGAGTACGAGATGGCATGTAATTGGCTTAGGTTGTACATGATGAACATGAAAAGTAACAGAGTGTACATGATGGGTAAATCACATGACCATTTATACTCACCCCTACCCACAATCAATACACAAAGATCTATTCAAGTTACGCTACGGACATGATGTTTTGGTTATACAAGAAATACATGAGGAAACATGAGTGTACATGAAAGAACATGAGAGTACATGAATGTACATGTAAGAACATGAGAGAACATGAGTGTACATGAATAACACAGAAGCAAGGAATACATGATGTACATGAAACACATGTCATAAAGTATCTGATACGCCCGCTAAGGGGGTAACATCCCAAGAAGAGATCCGTATAGTACCAATCCGTGATGATAACATGACAGCATCAAGTAAAAGTAATCTAGAGCGAGAATATAATTCGTGACAAGTATGAAACGATCAGAGAATGTACTCGCCTGATAACCTGAACAGCTGATAAGTATAGGGGGTCCGACTGAAGCCACAGAGTCCTATTTAAAGCAACACAGGTTACAAGGTGTCTGGCTCCTAATTGGAACAGCACAAGTCACAACATGTCCAGAAGGGTAATATAAAGTACTACAATGCATTCTACATGAATCTAGGTCAAACTAGGCCAAAGTCAACCCTTGGTCAACTCTGGTCAACTGCACTAGTCAAACTAGGTCAAACTAGGTCATGTCCTAACCCAGCAAGTCTTACTAGGCCTAACCAAGACTATCCTAGCAAGCACACATCAATACAAGGCTATACAAGCCAACATACATCCAACTCTATATAGCATGCAATTATTCAATACTCAAATAGGCAAGAATTCACATTGGATATACACTAGGTAATCTATTACTTTAAACTATATATGTCTACACATATATATACATGCATATATTGGTATTCAACATTAGGTCTATAATCATGGCATTTCAAATGGTTATATAAACTTATATATTACAACACAATATGCTAACATATATATAATATACATACATAGCTAAGTTAACTGTATTCATAAATACTTATTTAAGAGGCTATGTGTGTGTATGTGAACATGGCAAAGGGGCAAGTAAGGGTTAAATGGGCATACATAGTGTATACATATCAAAGAGTGTCAAGTGTGATAGTGTCTATATAGTGTAAGGGGTATATGAGGTAATATAGGATTTGTGTTAACATAGAACATTACATCTCATTAACTTGTATATTGCATACATTACATCTATTATTACATTACATTCATGCTTGCATTCATTCATCATTCATTTATTCTCTTGCACTACAATATGCACCATACATTACATACTATGGAACCTACATATTCATTACAAGCCATACTTATACATGCTTACATTAGATAGGATACTTACACCTCATACATCATTTATTTAACCATTTACTCATGCTTGCATTCTCTATTTAGTTACATAATGTATATACATTAACATGGGTTAAAATTAAATAGAACATTATATTACACACAAGGGTGCACAAAATGCATATACCGAATAGTAACTCCTACTAATAATCAATACTGTACCATCTCAGCATGAATTAAAATCTAGGATTAAATTATGTTATAGATCTATGTGTTAGCTTTCCGAAACTTCAAACGGATCGCGTTTTTGTTTCCGAAAACTCCCGGAATCGCGAAAACATCGAGAACGCATTTGTCTTTCGTATAGCTGACACTCAAATAATTCTCCAGAAAGTTACAGAAAGAATTAGGCCTATTAATATATGTTTTTGGAAAGCTAACTTCAATACGCTTCTTTTAAAAAACACGGGAGATTAAACCGAGCTTTGAGCTAGAAGTTATGATATTTCTAAGTTAGGGCTGAAATTAAAAACGTGGATAAAAATCATGACGGATTTGGGTAGTTTGAGACAAAAGAACACAAGTATATAACATAATATATCAAGAACTCACTCTCTACACTAATATATATATATGAGACACTATAGAACACATCTCCAATACAAAAATATGAGATTAAACATGTAATAATTCATTCATACATAACAACAACACATAGTGTGTCCAAATTTGGGGTTTTCCCACATGGACACAACCACAACACAAAGGACACTCCTATGACCTCCAAATGGACACGAAATAGACATAAATGGAGATACAACCATGGGAGTCATTCCTATGGGTTCAAAATAGACCTATATGCATGAGAAAATGAAAAGGAGAAGGGATTTATACCTTCCGGTAGATCGAATCGAAGAAAAGCCTTCCCGGAGCGACATCGACACGTAGAGATTCCAAAAGGACACGAACGAGCTCCGAATCCTCCCAAACTTGGGTAGCTTCCTCCTTGGCTAGAATGGAGAAGGAAAGAAGAAGATTTGGTGGCGAAATGGAAGGATTTGGTGGAGAAATTGCTAGGGATTGCTCTCTAGGAATTTGGAGAAGAACAAGATAGAGAGTGTGGATGAGAATAATGAAATGAACTTGAGCCTATTCTCTCCCAAAGTGGCTGGCCATATGGGACTATTTGTCCTATTATGGTAAGGTCCAAAATGGCCCCACTAACCTATTCTATGAGTATTAGGAAAGGGCTAATTGGTTGGGGCTAAATTAGTCATTCTAAAGTCTCTAATCACACTAACCTTATCCATAATAATTAGTCTAACCTCTAACTAAAATATTTCTATCATGTGGACTAAAATTAATATCATGTGGGCCATGCCTAACTAGTGTGTGGGTCCCACTAGAGTCAAACTACCCCCGGGTCCCCGTTTCAAGTCGGATTGAGTTGAAATTCGAACCCGACTCAAATAACCCCAAAACAATATCATAAATAATAAAATAAATTTAACCCCAAAATAATATCATAAATAATAAAATAAATTTTAAAAATATTCAAAAATATAAAATGACAAAAATACCCCTATTTCTGAAAACTGGGGGTGACACTATGAAAGAGTGCAAAAACATACCAAGCAACAAAAGTTATGTGGAAGGGTCAATTTCTCAGGCATATCTTGTTTCCGAATCGGTTAGACATGCTATGGAATATATGCCAAATCTGCGTGATGGTAATCATAGCTCTAGTCAAGCACTTTTTTTAGATGAGAATGATGATGATATGTATGAGCGCTCCATTCTTGAGGGTAAAACTATCAAGTTATCTGGTGTATAATGCATACAAATTCGAAGATGGATACTCTTTAGGATAAATATACCAGAACAAAATGAATATTACAAGTGTGATATTCTTTCATATCGATTTTAAACTACATAACATGTATTTTTTTTTGCTTATATAATAAGGTTTTTGAATTTGTAGTTTGTATTGATCATCCTTGGAAGAAGGTCCTCGTGGTAAAAGAAGAGCTACCACAAAGACAGAAGTGATAGTACAATCTGAATTTATTGATTGGTTACACAAAAAGGTGTGGTGCCCTTTAATTATAAAAGCATAGTTTTAGTTATTTTTGTAGCTTTGATTAATGTATTTAAGTGGCTTGTATTAACAGATGCTGGAAGAAAAATACATGGACTCATTATTGTGGTTGTATGTCAGTAGGCCAAAGTGGGAAGCCAAAACTTATATCAAGTATAGGGTGAATGGTTATGTATTCTCTCCCCAACACTATGACGACACTCTTTCGACACAAGACAGCGGTGTTTGCATGATGCAATCACCACATTTGTTGCAAGTGCAAAAGATATGAATCCTACGGATGATGACATTACTTGGTATGGTATAATCGAAGAGATTATAAAGGTTGATTATTATGAATTTCAACACGTAGTGTTCTATTATTATTGGGTGAATATCGGAGACAAGACCAATGGTTGTAAGATTTGTCCACACTCTAACTTATTGATGGTGAACTTAAAGAAGCTCAAAAGTGTCGAGGGGGATTATGTTGAGCCGACCATTCTTTCATCAGAAGCGATTCAAGATTTTTATATAAGGGATGCGCAAAATCCCGATTGGTCTATTGTACTATGTTCTCCAAAGCATATGACTGATGGTATTGATGATTGCGCCATACCAACAAGCTTCCAATCTATTTTGAAAGAGCAACCTAACTTGGCACCACTATTAAAGTGTATTGAACCCAAATAGATTTAATATTTTGAAAACAAGGTTATGGTACTTGTTTTTATTTTAATGTATTAAAAACTATTACTATTATAGTATATTGAATCAAAAACTGGACTATACTCTACTTTATTTTATTGTTATGGTACTTCTGCACTGTAAGACTACTCATTCAGCAATCTCTCTATGTACATCAGCATCTTTATATACATTTATGTTGGTGGAAGGTATAATACTTTTGTCCTGGAGTTTGATAGCCAACTGATTGCTTATGTATGCATACCTTTTGCTTATGTATGCATACCTTTTGGTTTAGCTTCAAATTTGGAGGTATAGTACTTCTGTCCTGGGTACCCCATATCCTCCTACTTATGATGTCTTTTTTTGGGATAAATAGTGCTTGAAGTTCTATGAGAATTGAATGTTTTCTTTGCTAATTTTGTACTAAAATTTAATGCTTTCTTTATCTTGGCTACTTGTTCAATTTGTTGAGAATTGAATAATCGAATTTAGAATACCTTTGGTTTGTTCATTAAATTTTGATTACATGGAGAATCTTTTTTTAATTAGATATGGGCATTCAACGGTTTGGTTATCTCCTTGGTTGCCTAAGTTAACTTGCCTTTTTTCTTTGGAAGCAAGCACTCTTCTGCAGCTTGAATCATGAGTTCAATCTCAGAATATCCTTCTGCTTGTGCACTGGTCACTGGACTAATATGTGGGATTGGATCTCTTTTTCAGTCCCAAGGAGAAAGAAGCCTTTATTAATGACTGATCCTTAAATCTGGAGAATTTTGGGTTTGCATCTGCTTTATAGTATTGTTCCTATGTTCCTTAGGAAAGGCTACATACACCAAAGATTGGCCCTTTCCCTGTTCTCGAACTCTCTTCCTTTTTGGGTTTTCAGCAACAATATCACACTGATCAATGATTCTAGTCTAAGTTCCAAATTATGATCTTTTGAAGAAAATTTACAACTTGACTTGATATGTGCATGAAGGTCTCCCAGTGTTCTTGACTAGATATGAGTGTAGGAATATTATATGCTTGTGACTTTCTATTGTCACAGTTTTCTAGTGGTTTCTTCTATTTGCATTTCTGGTGCACAAACCCCATATTTGTAGAACTCCACGATGCATTGCAGTGACTGGAGTGCTGTTGTAGATAGAGGGTAACTGCAGTTTTAATTACTGGGACGTTCATTTATTTGTTTTCATTTATTTGCTTTTTTGCTTGTTCAATAATTTTTTTTCCTAGTGTTTGCATCATAACAGTTTAAATTCCTAGGAAGTGTATGCAGTACAGTTAAAGAAGCAACCACAGCCTACTAATGTCGGCTTCACTCTACAACCCACAAAAAGTACAAAGGTATATAAAGTTGTTTTAGTTCAACTATATACAGGCTTTATGCTTTTGGGTTACCTGAAAAAGATACGAAGGAACATCAGGTATGTAGTTCTGTCCATAGTGGTCCTAAGGTTTCTTTGTAGCCAACAGGTCCTAAATGTACTTTTTTCTAAATGGGATAAATCTCTTTTGGATAAGACATGTCCTGAATGTACTTTTAAAAAAAGTTTTGGGGTTTCTCATGTTTAAATGTTCTTTTTTAAGAGTAACTTTAAAATTATTTTTTGAGTTTTTAGCATGTTTGATTGTCATTGTTGTACTTGTTCATTCTTGATGTTTTGTGCAGTTGTATTACGAGATGTCATCCAATCCTAGGTCTAGTGCATCCGTAGGTACAAAAAACACACAAGAGTCTGATACTCCGCCCCCACCAGATGGCAAAAATACTCAATAGTTGTTGATTTGGAGAGTGCTAAGGGTAGAGATGCAGCCAAATGGAGTTCTCGCTGTGGTTCTCCAATTCATGCTCAAATTCCAATTGGGTATAAAGAGTGGAGGAAAGTAGATGACTTCTACAAGGATAATCTATGGAATGTGCTCATAGTATTTTACACATCCAACTTGTTTGTATACATTTGAACTTGTTTTTATGTTTTAGACCATAATTATGTGTTTGTATTTTGTTGTGTTATTGTGACAGAAAGAGTTTAAGATGAATGTGGATCCGAAGATTGCGCGCACCATATTGGAAAAGAAAATTCTGCAGTATCTTAGAACAGTAAAGTCCACAATACGTGCAAAATATCTTAAAATTAATGGACAACCTATTCCCAAGCATGTTGCCCTTGATAACCGTCCCGATGATATTGATAAAATTTGGTGGAAGAAATTTATAGACATCGAGTACAGTGATAAAAAGAAAGAGCAATGCAAGAAAAATGCTGAAAATAAAGCCAAAAAACCTATCACTCACACTTTGGAAAGGAAATCTTATAGTAGAGTATATGAAGAAATGGTAGTTACCTTGTTTTTAACAAATCCTAATTTAGTATTAAGTACATTATCTATCATTAATTATGATTGTGAATTCATTAATCATGATTATGCATGTAGGCAAAGAAAAATCTAACAAAAAAGCTTTCACGGGTAGAGGCTTGAAAAATGGCATACACAAAAAGAAAAACTAGGGAGGTGCTTCCATGTGCAGCAGAAAAATATGTAAATATTGTGTGTTATTGATTAGTTGTATAAATATTTAACAAGGAAAAATATTTGTTTTGCTTGATGTAGAGGGCATGGTCATAATGATATCATTTGAAGACATTTTGTAGCCTCCCTTCCAGGAAAATTTTTGAAAATATTTTTTATTTATTTAATTGAGTTAAATGGTGATTTTTAGATTTTATAAATAATTATTTTGTTAATTATTACGATAGGTGATTTTTGCTATGGTTTAGATTTGGAGTACAAGATGACTAGGAATCATGGCACGGATAGTGCAGTGTCGTGCTTTGACTAGTGTTTAGCTATGGTAGGGGAATGTCGAGCCATAGTGACGTCCTAACTAGGTAAACCAGGCTAAGTTGCGAGTTAATCCCTATAAATGATTTAATTAGTCATTTATTAATATCTTGACTTTTAGAAAACTCGGTTATATCAAACTAGTCCGAACCAAGCCCAAGGCCCATGAGGTGTTGCAGTGTGACCAAAGACGTCAGTGTAGACGCATATTGTATTGGTATTTTACCTTGGTAATTTTGGAGACAATTCTAGGAACAATTGCTATATATATATATATATATATATATATATATATATATATATATATATATATATATATATATATTATATGTGCTTGTTATTAGAAATAATATCTTATTTTATAATATAGTAAATATTTCTCCTTAACAACTATGTTGGATTTTATGAAAATTATCTAGGTTAAATATAAATATAGAAGTGTATTTACGGTATATGGAAATTAGGTTTAGTTTATATATAAAATATCAATGTATTTTATTTGTGAATTTTTGGTATATAAAATTAATGATCGGATTTCAAATATCGATTATACGTAATATTTATTATTTGTGTTTGTATTTATGGTACGTATAGGTATATATCTTTATATATAAATTACATTATTGTAGCTTGTATTAATAAGAATATATATATACTAAATTACAATATAAAATTGTGTATTGGAATTATAAATATATGTGTGTGGTGTATGTATATATATATATATATATATATATATATATACGTATATATCTATACATATCTTTATATATATATATATATATATATATATATATATAAAAAAAATATATATATATATATATATATATATAAAGATATGTATAGATATATACGTGTATATGTGTATTTATATATTACATATATATATATGTATATGTGCGTATATATGTATGTATACATATACATACGTATTTATGTGTGTGTGTGTATATATATATATATATATATATATATATATATATATATATATATATAAATAGAATAAAGAAAAAAAGAAAAAAAAAAATCTGAACCAGCCCAGCCCGCAGGCTGAGCCCAACCCAGCAGACCATCCCCCCTCAGCCCGTGCAAACCCCAGCCGAGTCCCTGTTCGTATATGTATAAGAGAGAGGAGAGGGGGTATACAAAACCCTAACTTCGATGTCTCGAACTCGCACACGAACCCACGGCGCCCCTTCCCGATGACCTGGGCGGCCCGACGGCCGTGAGGCACCGCCGGCCGGCGACAAGGCCGCGCGCGCGCGCGGACATCAGAACTGTGGCAGCAGCTAACCGCACAGGTACCCTGTTTGCCTCGACTTTTCTTCCTGAGTACTTAACCAAATATCGATCTGTAAATTTCTCTGGATAGCTGATGTAACCCCCTATCCATCCCTTCAACTGGAATGGTTTGGTTTGCCGTAGATAAATTATATAAATTCCTGAAACTTCAGGAAAAACCATCGATAACAGAGTATTAGAACTATGCTTGAGATCCATTTTGGAAGGCAAATATTTGCCGATTCCCTGATAGATTAGGTAATCTATTTAAAGGCAATTGTTGACAACATATAGGTCTGTAAATCCTTTCTTACGGAAGTCAATTTCCACGAGTGTGCACCGAGAAATCGGCTTCCCAAAGTAACGAAAAAACCTGTTTTGAAAATTGTAGAAAATCATGAAAACCAATCGACATAACGTGCGACCTGCCAATCCGGGCGACGTGGTCACGCACCGTAAGCATCGAAAGCTACGTAACGGTTTCGTGGTCGTATGGGCTTTGACGGAATTCAAATTGGTCGCGTATGCGCGACGAATTTGATACGTATCCGTCGAAATTAATCGTATCGACCTCTGTGCAAGTTTCCTAATTACTTTGTGCATGCTCGTCAGATCAAGACGAAACTTGCGCCAACAGAACCGTATCATTTTTTTGGTCCTGCATGCCAAGTTTGGTCCAATTCTGAGACAGTTGATAAAATCACCGTTTTACGGGTCCCACGGTCCCACTCAATGGGCAATTTTGTGCATGGCCCGCCGAAATCCAACTTTGGACATACGGTTGGGTTCGTATCAGAAAATCAGATCCATAGACATGTAGTTTGACAACTTTAGAGATCGTTGACTTTAGCACGCTTTTCGGTGCAAAGCGGGTCCAACGGCGGACATCGTTTTTGCCCAAAATTACCGTTTTTCCTCTGTGTCCAGAATTGGACTTAAGGACAGGCAATTATAGCTAATTTGACTATTCTAAGAATGTTGGTAACGTTTATTTCAGCTTTCGGAGACAGATGTGATGACTTAGACTGTATGGCTTACCAGTTGACGGTATTTTATTAGTTCTTCGCGCAAACTCCAGGCAAGTATACCTTGCCTCCCTCTACAGTTTATTTACATGTATATTCCTATTATTATATAGTTTTACTAGTTGGTTATTACTTGTGATTTGTATATCGTACATGCTAGTATAGCTATAGTCCTTGTACTTGGTTAGCCTTGTTAGTTCATATTGGATTGGTTCTCTCGTGTATCGTGATTGGGTCGTGTCGTGTCTTCACTTGTGTCTTGACTGAGTCGTGTTTGCAAGTCTGTGTGAGTGAACTGCTATTCCTTGTCTTTCCACAACCTACGAGTCCACACACGGGGCGAGGGTTGCCTTTGCACCTGCGAGTCCACATACGGGGCGAGGGTGACTTGTCTTGAAGCTGACCTGCGAGTCCACATTCGGGGCGAGGGTTGGTATCCATTGATCTACCAGCAGTTCATTTATGCATACTTGATCCCGTGTCCATGTTCATAGTTACCTGTCAGTAGCCATATGTCAGTTTCCTGTCTAGTTCCTGTTTATATCCTGTATATATTATTTCATGATTAAAATATTAGATAGGCATATTTTATGTATCTTGTTAGTCCTCTGAGGACCTGATGATCTCTTCAGGTTTAGCGACTGCATGGTGTTAGTTAGCAGAGCGGGATGGTAGAGGATTATGATGTATGATACAGGTATTTTGATTGTGATATTTCTTTATTATCTTCTCGTGCTTTATATTCAGTACCATGATATACTCTGCTTATTTATAGACTCATATCATTCTTGGAGTCTAATCGAACAATATGCTAATGGGCTGCAGACCATGACTCATACTTGTTCATTCATGTTTTATATGATTCCTGTGGATTGAGATATAGTTTAGAATAGACATGATACCCATGACCTTGACAGCTTATACGTACTCGAGTCGGGCTGGAGTCCGCTCGATACGTAGCTGGCTTGCTCACGGGCTCGCGTCCGAAAAGCTGGTGCGGGTCGTGACAAGTTTTTGTAGTGGCCCATGCAGGTCAGAGCATATCGTACCGGTTACGTAACTGTACTGGTACGAGCCTACGACTTTGACTAAACCCTTAGAAATCTCAATCCACGCTGCTTTAAAAATTCTTCTAGAAATTCTCTACGTCCTTGAAAACTCTATATTTGCTCTCGATTATACTTTCTTGCTTTCCGTACCATTGGCTCCCGTCCCTTTTATTTCGGGGTGACGAATGATCGTGCTGTCTAGAATTCATCAGAGATTCTTAAGTTATAGTATAATATTACTTGATTTTGAATATTGGTTGTCTGATGGATATATGGGGATTATAGATGCCATATGTCTTAGATATCTAAGGATAATGACTCTAGCGACTTGATGGAAGGTATAAAGTTTTAGTGACATACCCTTGAGGGAGTAGCGTGACCAAAGGTGGGTATAAGTCCTCAAGTATTCGAGGTTATAAAATATTTTGAGAAATTAAATTTGAGGAGATTAAGGTAATAGTAGACTTTGATTTTAAAGAATAATTATGAATTAGAATTTCGAGGACGAAATTATTTTTAAGGTAGGTAGATTTGTAGCCTCCCTTTCCGAAAAATTTTTGAAAATATTTTTATTTATTTAATTGAGTTAAATGGTGATTTTTAGATTTTATAAATAATTATTTTGTTAATTATTACGATTGGTGATTTTCGCTATGGTTTAGATTTGGAGTACAAGGTGACTAGGAATCATGGCACGGATAGTGCAGTGTCGTGCTTTGACTAGTGTTTAGCCATGGTAGGAAAATGTCGAGCCATAGTGACGTGCTAACTAGGAAAACCAGGCTAAGTTGCGAGTTAATCCCTATAAATGATTTAATTAGTCATTTATTAATATCTTGACTTTTAGAAAATTCGGTTATATCAAACTAGTCTGAACCAAGCCCAAGGCCCATGAGGTGTTGCAGTGTGACCAAAGACGTCAGTGTAGACGCATATTGTATTGGTATTTTACCTTGGTAATTTTGGAGACAATTCTAGGAACAATTGCTATATATATATATATATATATATATATATATATATATATATATATATATATATATATATATATATATATATATATATATATATATGCTTGTTATTAGAAATAATATCTTATTTAGTAATATAGTAAATATTTCTCCTTAACAACTATGTTGGATTTTATGAAAATTATCTAGGTTATATATAAATATAGAAGTGTATTTACGGTATATGGAAATTAGGTTTTATTTATATATAAAATATCAATGTATTTTATTTGTGAATTTTCGGTATATAAAATTAATGATCGGATTTCAAATATCGATTATACGTAATATTTATTATTCGTGTTTGTATTTATGGTATATAGGTATATATCATTATATATAAATTACATTATTGTAGCTTGTATTAATAAGAATATATATATACTAAATTACAATATAAAATTGTGTATTGGAATTATAAATATATATGTGTGTGGTGTATGTATATATATATATATATATATATATATATATATATATATATATATATATATATATATATATATATATATATATATATATATATATATATATATATTTTATATATATATATATATATATATATATATATATATATATATATATATAAATATATATATATATATATATATATATATATATATATATATATTTATATATATGTATACATACATATATATAAATATATATGTATGTATACATATACATACGTATTTATGTGTGTATATATATATAAATATATATATATATATATATATATATAATAAAGAAAAAAAAGAAAAAAAAATCTGCACCAGCCCAGCCCGCAGGCTGAGGCCAACCCAGCAGACCATCCCCCCTCAGCCCGTGCAAACCCCAGCCGAGTCCCTGTTCGTATAGGTATAAGATAGAGGAGAGGGGGATATACAAAACCCTAACTCCGATGTCGCGAACTCGCGCACGAACCCACGGCGCCTCTCTCCGACGACCTGGACGGCCCGACGGCCGCGAGGCACCGTCGGCCGGCGACAAGGCCGCGCGCCGCGTGGACATCAGAACTGTGGCAGCAGCTAACCGCGCAGGTACCCTGTTTACCTCGACCTTTCTTCCTGAGTACTTAACCAAATATCGATCTGTAAATTTCTCTGGATAGCTGATGTAAGGTCAAACTGGAACCGTGCCATCTTTAACCCCAGCTCTATCTCTTGTTTTGGTTTTGTGCCCTTTAGGCATCTCTTAAGGGATGACCAGTATCTTTCTTTCTGGTTTGACACCTCTTGGAAACCGAAAAAAGATATAACAGAGTATTAGAACTATGCTTGAGATCCAATTTGGAAGGCAAATATTTGTCCATTTCCCGACAGATTAGGTAATCTATTTAAAGGCAATTGTTGACAACATATAGGGCTGTAAATCCTTTCTTACGGAAGTCAATTTCGACGAGTGTGCACCGAGAAATCGGCTTCCCAAAGTAACGAAAAAACCTGTTTTGAAAATTGTAGAAAATCATGAAAACTAATCGACGTAACGTGCGACCCGCCAATCCGGGCGACATGGTCGCGCACTATAAGTATCGAAAGCTGCGTAACGGTTTCGTGGTCGTGTGGGCTTTGACGGAATTCAAATTGGTCGCGTGTGCGCGACGAATTTGATACGTATCCGTCGAAATTCACCGTATCGACCTCTGTGTAAGTTTTCTAATTACTTTGTGCACGCTCGTCAAATCGAGACGAAACTTGCGCCAACAGGACCGTATCATTTTTCTGGTCCTGTATGCTAAGTTTGGTCCAATTCTGAGACAGTTGATACAATTACCGTTTTGCGGGCTCCACGGTCCCACTCAACGGGCAATTTTGTGCACGGCCCGCCGAAATCCAACTTTGGACATACGGTTGGGTTCGTATCAGAAAATTGGATCCGTAGACATGTAGTTTGACAACTTTAGAGACCATTGACTCTGGCACGCTTTTCGGTGCAAAGCGGATCCAAAGGCGGACATCGTTTTTGCCCAAAATTACCGTTTTGCCCTGTGTCCAGAATTGGACTTAAGGACATGCAATTCTAGCTAATTTGACTATTCTGAGAATGTTGGTAACGTTTATTTCAGCTTTCGGAGACAGATGTGATGACTTGGACTGTATGGCTTACCAGTTGACGGTATTTTATTAGTTTTTTGCGCAAACTCCAGGCAAGTATACCTTGCCTCCCTCTACAGTTTATTTACATGCATATTTCTATTATTATATAATTTTACTAATTGGTTATTACTTGTGATTTGTATATCGTACATGCTAGTATAGCTATAGTCCTTGTACATGGTTAGCCTTGTGTAGTGCCCCGTCCCTACATCGTGTCCCGTTGTTCGTCCACGGGGTGCGCGAGAAAGGAACACTGTCGCTATCGACTCGTTCGGGACCGATAGGTCGGGATCGATCGAATCGATCGAACGGGAACGGTTGAATTAAGATCCATTCCCCGTTATGGAATAGCTTCTTCGAAACTAAGTCCCATATTCAGCGGGCTGCGCCTCAAGGATTGACTCTGCGGCTGAGTCGGGAGAGACCTCCCGTTGCTCTGCTTTTCACGCCGCTTGCGTTGGTTTTGGCTTTGTTTTCTGAATGCATTTTCGTAAATGTTTTCGATGGTTTTCATGGCTTACATTTCGAACTTCGCATTCGTATCGAAATTCCTTGAATAACACAGTATTCTAATCGGTTGCTTGTGCGATTTCAGGTGATCGCGTAGGCAACGTCTAGCACGGCCAACCAGTTTCTCGCCTCAAGTAAATACTAAGGTGAGTGGCTGACCCTTCTTCCCTCGACCCTCTTCTCTAATACATTATCAATACTAGACATGTGCTATGCTAGAGGTAATGCAACGACATGAATGATATTTCGATGAACGGTCACACGACGTCCCATGAACACGAACTATACAGATGCTTGTCATATAATATTATCGTGCTTGCAATTATCAAATCATATAGAACCGTGCTAAGGAAGGATGAATCGATTAAATGAATGTCGCAACGATACTATAAGATGTGCCTTGAAATAACAAATTAACTTAGCACGGTCATGGACAACTTGTCGACAAGGGCGATTGTTTCTTCGGACGGTATCCCGAGGCCACGGGACCGTTCCGGCCTAGGAAGAAACACGGATAGCTATGCCAGATGCATGCCACGGTAGGCAGTGGCTTTCAACGGGGCTCGCTACCTGCGTTGAAGGACCTCTATCTACCAAGCTATATGTCCAGGATGGCTTGTCGTGCCAGTGACCTTCACGAACGCACTCAATTACGTATTATTATTATCAACATGATAGGGAAGAACATGGTAAGTTTACGCTATGATGGCACGCTCTGCCGGGGGTAAGATCTATCGTCATTATATGGTTGTGCCTTCAAATATAAGTTTGAATTGAGTAGGATGGCTAGCAACTTCATTAAATATTGGCATGCACGCTCACTTTAATTCTTCAACAAATGAGAGCACGGGATTTAAATTGCCACGCACCAGCACAAAGTGTAAAGTGCTGACCCTCTCTCTCAACAGGTACTCGGGACCAGGATAGCATGCCAAGGAACTGAAGGCGACGCTCCTTTCTTTTGAAGCCTTGCCGGTGCGAAGGCTAACTCTGCAATATTTTGAAGAGTCCAACCCAACCGCATCATGAGTCACAAAGTCTCGCCGATCCCAGGTCTTAGAGAGTCGTTTTGATGTTTGTAAAAAGTGATATAAATGTATGGAATGACTATCTCATCGATGTCGGTTGTAAGCCCGCGAGGCCTCTTTTGTAATCGAGTCTGTAACCTACTTATTATCAATGAAAATGCAAGTTTCCTTTTCTAAATGAATGTGTTCAATTTCTCTGCGTACTCTTATATATGTTGTTGTTTCGGATAACCTTATGAACCGTCTTGTGCAAGCGCAACTTAGGCTTGCACGGCATCACGCCCCGGGGGACGACTATCGATTTTACCGAATCGGGGCGTGACATAATGGTATCAGAGCACGGCTTTACGTCCTTGGCCTCCAGTGTCGAGTTTTTAGTCTCAAAATCGTTGGCCTCGTGTCGATGAGATATGTCATTCCATACGAGTGAGCCCGCAATAAGTTTGGTGACTAATGTATTTTGCCTTCAAAATCCCTGAAGGCACATCGGTGAACGTGGCGGCGAACGAAGAAAGTGCTTCGAGCGGCTCGCTCGAGACCCGGACCCTCTAACGATGCCATGGAGCGGATGTTGCGTATGCTGGAAGCGCAACAATGACAAGCTGAGGAAAGTCAACGCCAGAATGAGCAACATCGACGACAGACGGAGGCACGTCAAACTCAGTTCGAGGCCCGATTCGATGCACAAATAAAGTTGCAACAGAAGCAGCTTGATACTCTCCAGAAGATCGTTCAGACGGTGGTGGCCAACAACAACTTCGCGACAACACATGCCGTAACCGAGCCTGCGGCCAGACAAAGCGAAGTCGATCCGGAGGCACCCGAGCCTACACATGCAACACCGAGAAGTTCCAACTTCGACGTGTCAAAATTAACAAAGAGCTGTCGTACTTCCTTCAACGGCACGGAAGATCCCTCCTTGGCGATCGACTGGTTGGAGGAACTGGAAGACAAGTTCGAGCTTCTGGGCGTCGAAGAGTCCAAGAAAGTCGCATGCGCTCAACTTCTACTCCGGTCGAACGCGCACGACTGGTGGGCCGTGCAAAAGCGAGCGATCAGACGCGACGACGAGACAGCGACAATTTCTTAGGCCACCTTCTGTGAGGCGTTCGAGATCGAGTACCTCCCCGAAGCCGTTCGACAAGAGAAGGAAAATGAATTCATGCAGCTAAGGCAAGGTGTCACGACCCGTACCCAGTGTAAGGGCACGAGAAGCAACGAACGCCCAGCCTACGCCGCAGTGTCGGCGGTAGAACGCTGTCCTGAGTCATAGTATCTAACACAATCTAAAATAAGCTCCGAATGGAGAGTAATAATAAGTAACTCAATCACAATACTAAGATGGAATAGAAGAATGAATCTCAAGAGAGTCACAGATAAAAATTCTAGGTGTAAAATCACCAGAATAAAACTCAAGTACAACTCATAATGTCTCAAACAGAAATACAAGTAAGTACTAAGTCTCAGCTAGACTATAGGCAAGTCCTCAGCGACTGTGGGATCCTCCTGAAGGTCCACGTCGTCAGTGTCATCTAAGCCAATGCCATAATAAGTAGGGCAGTACTCCTCATCAATACTTGTAAAAATTTCAACATGCCCAGTCAGGACAGAACGAGCACATATCTCTCACAACAGTTCATATCAGGAATGGACATATAAAGCAAGCTATAGAAAACTATACATGAATCGCTGTAAAGAGAATAAACAAAAGAGAGAGACTATAAATGAGATATAATATGATAAATAGAGAAATGTAACCTTCTACGTGATTTAGAGCATGAATTGGTTATGTAAACGATTTGGGTTGCACATGGATACAGCTATGGAGTGCACATGGATACCTACTGAAATAATGATCACATAACCAACTACACTCTCCCTGCCCCCAATCAATACACAAGGATCAATGCATGTTATGTTATTGCACATGGATATCAACTACTGTATACATGAAGCTCATATGGTCATGAGTGTACATGAATAACATATGAGTGTACATGGATAGATATGAATACATGGAGTATATGATGGCCACGATAAAGTACATGAACATGACATACTCGATGTATCCGAGAGGATAACATCGCATGAAAAGATCCAGAGGGTACTAATCCGTGTGAACATCGTGTCAGCATCAAGTATACTAGTCTATAACAAGAGAACATATCCAAAGAAGTATGAAAAGATCAGAGAATGTACTCGTCTGGCAAATCGAACTGCTGATGGTGAGGTGTAACTAAACTGGGGCAATGTAAACCTATTTAAAATACACACATGTCACAACCAAGTCTACAATATCAAGAGAAATAGCTACAATGCAAGACTACATACTTCTAGGCCCATTTTGGTCAAAGTCAACCCTCGGTCAACTCTGGTCAAACTTGGTCAACGCTGGTCAAACCTGGTCAAACCTGGGTCAACTAGTCCGTCTACTAATTTTTAGGTCATACACAAAATTTCAGGTCATTCGGAGTTCGTTTGAGTCAATTTGGATCAAGTTTGACCTAAAGTTGACTTTTGTCAATTTGGTCAACTTGTCGGCCAATTCAACTAAACTAAGCTCGAAATGACGAACCAAATCTGTCCTAGGGCTCCTATAGTCATATACACAACTACAATCTATTTAAGAGAATTAACAAGCATATATATATATATATATATATATATATATATATATATATATATATATAAATATATATATATATATATATAATACAACCAAAGCCCAAATCTAACAAAAAGTGATGTGTGCGTGTGTGTGTACTGGTGCTTACTGAATGAGGTAAATTCTGAGATTAAAACAGCAACACAATCATAATATATCCCAAATTAATATACTATTATATACATATATTTACAATCAAGAAATTATCTATATATATACAATGCTCAAAAGGAAAGTAATACCAATGGTTTTTGAAATAGGTTTAGTGAATCCAAATCTGGAATTAAAACCATCTCGACCCATTCTTAACATGTATGTATTAGCAATGGGTTTCAACGGGGTTTTATATATATATATATATATATATATATATATATATATATATATATATATATATATATATATATATATATATATATATATATAGAAAAGCATAAATACTCATAATTGATGGAAAATTATGAAACAAAACCAAAAGTTGGTTCCCACAAATCCGAAACCTCATATACGTCCTGAAAACTCAGATTTTGTAAACTAAGAAGTTGGAAATCAAAATATCGTATTTAACTCAAAAATCGAAATATCATATAGATCTCAATTTTATCCAATTCAATGAAAACCCGATTATGCTTGAAAAAAAACAAACAAATAGGTGATGATCCCGCGGATCACTTCCCACAAGTTCTAATTATCATATATGAACTAACAATTCAGAAAATACGGACTAAAAAGTCAAAGATCGAAAAATCACATTTATATTCAAAACTTTGAACCCGAAAAACTCAATTTTGACAAAACGACTCAAAACGCAAAATACACCAAATCAACCCGCGAAACTTGGCATACACGCTGGTCTCAACCTACGTGATACGCTCGGGCACTCTCGGGTTCGAAATCGTGTCCGTGTCGTGTCCACAGAACGTGTATCGAAATTTCCCGATACCGCGTGGTACGCGTGCGTTCTCGCTCATTTGAGCGCCGCACACGCAACGAAATGCCACGTGCTTGTGCACATAGCTGGGGGGTCCTAGGATAGGTCTAGGACATGATGACACGGCAACACGCTTCCTGAAACAGCGCACGCAGACCCACGCACCCGCGCGGCCTGCTGCGCGCGCGCGCGCCCGCGCGCCCTCGTGCGCGTGGTGCCGGCCTCGCTGCTCCCTCGTCGGGCCACGCCACGACTTGGGGTTCGTCCTACGGGTCGTCTAGGTCTAGGTCAACATGTCCCGGGTCCTGGAACGGGTCTTCGTTGCGTCGCGTGCGCGCACGCAGTCCGTTTCCGAGACAAAAATTAGCCCGAGTGCACAGTGTGGCTGACCAGTGCACGCGCGATTTCTCCGCGCTCGCTCGACGAAACGTCATGAAATTTTACGGACATGTGGGCAGAGGTTGCCCCTACGTGCTCGTAAAATTTCACGTAAGACGGAGCTCTGTGCGTCGAGTTATGACGCACAGACTATAGGACGTGCACGGGACCGTGCACGGGATCTCGTGCACGCGTGTCCGTGTCCGAAACGTCTCTGAAAAGTCATCGATTTCCAATCCATCTTCACGAAAGTTTATTGAAATGATATTATCTAAACATCCATGAAGTCAGAATTGAAAAACAGCAACTTTCAATCCTAAGCGGTATTTCGTCGAACACGTGCCGTAAGGGACCGACACGGGCTCGATACCTCCATCAAACGGAGTCGAAATACCACCAAATTTCGTGGGCAAGGCTAGGGCACCTATATGGATGCAAAAATGAAGAAAAAACCAGACTTGCAATGGTAGATTAGGGTTTTACCTATTGAGTGTCAAAACTCAATGATCGGGGATCCTCGGTTGTCGTGTCAGCCGATTTCCCACTAGCAAAACCTTCCCTCTCCACTCCAGAAATGGTCCATTAGATCCTCCTCACCTCGACGAGCGCAATGGAGTTCGTTTGGGAAGAAATGGACTCCGGATGAAGGAAAAAGTGTTTTGGAGAGTTGGATCTCTTAGGGTTTCTTTGTGGAGGCTACAAACTACAAATGAATGCAACAATGGGAGGGGGTACTGCTGTTGGGCGGCCAAGGGGGGGTTCTCTAGGGTTAGGGTTTCACTTGGTCCAACTCTTTCTCAAGTAGAAATGGGCCCAAGTCGAAAAGCTCAAAGGCCTACATGCAAAAAGGCTAATTAAATAATTAAAAGCCTTAAAAAATAATCTAATGCACAAATTAAATTCTAAAAATAAAAATAAAAATTCTAATACATGGTTAGGCCCCTATACATGTCCACTAAGGTTAAACCGGTTGCTAGTACAACACAAGTCAACCTATTCAGAAAATCACATAAAGGCCAAAATGGCTAAAAATCAATTCATCACTCTAAAAATTTACTAATAAAATCTAAATTAATTCTAATGATAATAAATCTAATTTCTGATATAGCATTAAGGTTCTAGGTCATGGTTGGCTAAGGTCAAACTACCAAGTCACCAGTCTGCAACCAATCAAATCATACTGCAAGCAATCCAATTAATAAATAGATAAAAATAAAAATAAAAATCATAAAAATTGAATTAAATAACAATTACTAAAATACCCTTGAAGTTGAAAAGTGAGTGTGACACAAGGGAATATGACGGTGCGGCAGTATGCGGCGAAGTTCAACAAGTTAGCCAAGTTTGGTGGAGAATTCCTGCCCTCCCTGGCGAGTCGTGCTTGACGGTTCGAAGTGGGTCGACGACCATCCATCTACGCCCATGTGTCTGTTCCGTAATACAAAACGATGGGGGAGTCTCTCAACCACGCCCTCCGCCTTGAACGCCAATATCCTCCAGGTGTTGCCGGCGCTATGCATACCTACAATCACAAACGCCCTAACCACGCGGGAGGAAACAACGTGACCAAGCGTCCGAACAACGGGCACCAGGGCGGACATCAGGTACGGAACCAGGGACCTCACTGCACAAAATGCAACCGGAACGGACATCTCGCCGTCGATTGTGAAGTTCAAAATGGCGGATGTTTCATTTGCGGAAGAAGGGGTCACTTTCATGGAGATTGTCCGAAGCGTAGAAGAAACAACTTAGACGCGCCTCAGCATCCACAGCACCGTCCGGGGAATCAAGTTCCGGCACCTCGAGCACCTCAATCCGCACCGCAAAATGGCCAAGACCGTCGCCCCAATGCCCAAGGCCGCGTCTACGCCATGACTCGAGATGAAGTGCTTGCGTCAGATACGGTCGTGACAGGTATACTTAGTTTCAATAATGTACCTGCTCGTATACTATTTGATTTAGGTGCTTCCCATAGTTTTATATCGACGAATTTTGCCGCCGAGCACAAATTTCCGATAATATCATTAGATCTCGACCTTAGCGCAAGCACACCTTCGGGCACACCAATACTCACTAATTTAGCTTGTGCCGACGGAATTATCTGTATCGACGGTCAAAAGATCGGTCTTGACGTGATAGTCCTAGACATGAAGGACTTCGATATCATTCTGGAAATGGATTGGCTCGGGCCGTACAACGCAACCATAGACTGCGCCAGAAAGACGGTCACCTTCCGCATTCCAGGAGTGCCTGAATTCTGCTTTTCGTGTGGTGAGGCATCGTCGACCTGCATGCTGATTTTGGCGATTTCTGCTCGGAGGATGTTGCATTCTGGGTGCGAAGGCTATTTGGCGTCCGTCCGAGACATGCGACAGGATGGTGCAAACACGGGTCAGATCGACGTTGTGGCAGAATTCCCCGATATGTTCCCGGACGAGCTACCCGGCATGCCCCCCGACCGAGAAATCGAGTTCAGCATCGATACATTTTCCGATACTCGACCGATTTCCAAGGCCCCGTACAAAATGGCTCCCGTCGAGCTGAAGGAACTCAAGGTCTAGTTACAAGAGTTACTCGATAAAGGGTTTATTCGGCCTAGTATTTCACCGTGGGGAGCGCCCGTGTTGTTCGTGAAGAAGAAGGATGGGTCCATGCGTCTGTGCGTCGATTACCGAGAGCTGAACAAGGCCACCATCCGGAACAAGTACCCATTGTCCCGCATAGACGACTTATTCGATCAACTGCAAGGCGCCTCGATATTTTCGAAGATTGATCTCCGTTCGGGCTATCACCAACTCAAGATCAAGTCAGACGACGTGCAAAAGTCAGCCTTTCGCACTCGGTACGTCCACTACGAGTTCCTGGTGATGCCATTCGGCCTGACGAACGCCCCTGCCGCCTTCATGGATCTTATGAATCGGGTATTTCGACCCTTCCTTGATAAATTTGTGATAGTCTTTATTGACGATATTCTCGTCTACTCAAAGGACAGGACGCAGCATGCATAACATCTACGGGCCGTGCTCCAGACAATTCGAGAAAATGAGTTGTACGTGAAGCAGAGTAAGTGCGAATTTTGGCTAAGCAGCGTATCCTTTCTTGGTCACATCATTTCGTCCGAAGGCATTGCAGTCGATCCGAAGAAAGTGGAAGCTGTTGCTGATTGGAAGCGGCCTGCATCTGCTAGTGAGATTCGAAGCTTTCTTGGTTTGGAGGGATACTATCGACGCTTCATGAAAGACTTCGCGAAGATTGCATCGCCACTTACTCGCCTCACTCAAAAGGGAGTCGTGTATGAGTGGTCGGATGACTGTGAAGCTTCATTCCAGGAGCTAAAACAGCGACTAATTTCGGCACCTATACTCGCACTTCCGGATGGGCCAGAGGATTTTTAGATATTCAGCGATGCTTCAGGCCAGGGCTTGGGATGTGTGCTCATGCAGCGAAACAAGGTGATATCCTTCGCCTCCAGACAGTTGAAGCCGTACGAGAAGAACTATCCTACGCACGACTTGGAGTTAGCGGCGATTGTGTTCGCGTTGAAATTATGGCGCCACTATCTATATGGCGTGGCATGCGCGATCTATACCGACCACAAGAGCCTCAAGTATCTCTTCACCCAGAAGGAATTGAACTTGCGACAAAGGCGCTGGCTCGAACTGATCAAAGACTATGACTTGACGATCGACTACACTCCGGGAAAGGGAAATGTGGTGGCGGATGCTCTGAGTCGAAAGTATCTTGCCTCGCTATCCATCAACCGTAGACTACTACAAGATCTAGAAGAAATGGGCATCGATCTCCGGGTTCGATTCAGGGATATACGGTTGGCGCAGCTGCAGTTAGAGCCGAGTTTGCTGGAAAAGATCATGGCCGCTCAGAAGGATGATCTGTACCTGAAGAAAATGCGCGAGCGAATTTCGACAGGTAGTGCGACCGACTTTACGGAAGATAAGACCGGCGTGCTGAGAATGAATGGCCGACTATGTGTTCCGGATGATTCAGAACTACGAAAGGAGATAATGTCGGAGGCGCATTATGCGAAATATACCTTGCATCCAGGCAGTACCAAGTTGTATAAGGACCTTCGCACGACCTTCTGGTGGCACGGGATGAAGAGAGATGTGGCGCTCTTCGTGTCGCAATGCATGGCCTGTCAGCAGGTGAAAGCTGAGCATCAGCGACCGGGCGGGGAGATGCAGAACCTTGCCATTCCAGAGTGAAAATGGGATCATATCACGATAGACTTTATTGTTGGCCTGCCGAAGACACCACGGGGGAGCGACGCCATCTGGGTCATCGTCGATCGACTAACCAAGTCAGCGCACTTTATTGCCATCAAAGTTACTTGGAGCATTGATCGCCTGGCACAGATTTATCTTGACAAGATAGTACGGCTGCACGGAGTTCCAGTATCCATCGTCTCTGATTGGGATTCACGGTTCATATCACGGTTCTGGAGTAGCCTTCAGTCGACGCTGGGTACCAAGTTGCAGTTTCGCTCGGCTTACCATCCTCAGACCGACGGCCAAACGGAGCGCATTAATCAGATTCTCGAAGACATGCTACGACTCTGCGTAATTGACTTCAAATCAAGCTGGAACGTCCACCTACCGCTGGCAGAATTTGTATACAACAATAGCTACCAGTCCAGCATCCAAATGGCGCCGTATGAAGCTTTGTACGGCCGGAAGTGCAGATCGCCCATTTGCTGGGATGAAGTCGGGGAACGGCAGATACTCGACCCGGAGCTGGTGGAACAGACTGTGGAAAAGGTCAAGCAAATTCGGGAAAGACTGAAGATTGCACAGAGTCGGCAAAAGAGCTACGCCGACACCCATCGAAGACCGCTTGAGTTCCGGGTGGGCGATCATGTGTTCCTGAAGGTGTCGTCCATGCGAGGAGTTACTCGGTTCGGCACGAAGGGAAAGCTGAGTCCGAGATTCGTTGGGCCGTTGGAAATACTCAAGCGGGTCGCCCCAGTAGCCTATAAAATTGCCCTACCGCTGGTGCTTGAAGGTGTGCACAATGTCTTCCACGTCTCCGAGCTGCGGAAGTACATGCACGACCCTAGCCACGTGGTGGATTTTGGCCAGCTGGAGCTAAAGTCCGACTTATCCTACGTTGAAGAGCCAGTTCAAATCTTAGAACGCAAGGATAAGCTGCTGCGAAATTGGGCGATCCCTCTCGTTCACGTACTCTGGAGGAACCATGCGGCAGAAGAGTCAACATGGGAACTCGAGTCAGAGATGAAGGAAAAGTTTCCTTCATTGTTTTCATAGAGGTAGGTTATGTTCTTAAGTTTCGAGGACGAAACTTTTTCTTAGTTGGTTATGGTGTAGTACCCCGTCCCTACATCGTGCCCCGTTGTTCGTCCACGGGGTGCGCGAGAAAGGAACACTGTCGCCATCGACTCGGTCGGGACCGATAGGTCGGGATCGATCGAATCGATTGAACGAGAACGATTGAATTAAGATCCATTCCCCGTTATGGAATGGCTTCTTCGGAACCAAGTCCCATATTCAGCGGGCTGCGCCTCAAGGATTGACTCTGCGGCTGAGTCGGGAGAGACCTCCCGTTGCTCTGCTTTTCACGCCGCTTGCGTTGGTTTTGGCTTTGTTTTCTGAATGCGTTTTCGTGAATGTTTTCGATGGTTTTCATGGCTTACGTTTCGAACTTCACATTCGTATCTAAATTCCTTGAATAACACAGTGTTCTAATCGGTTGATTGTACAATTTCAGGTGATCGCGTAGGCAACGTCTAGTGCGGCCAACCAGTTTCTCGCCTCAAGTAAATACTAAGGTGAGTGGCTGACCCTTCTTCCCTCGACCCTCTTCTCTAATACATTATCAATACTAAACATGTGCTATGCTAGAGGTAATGCAACGACATGAATGATATTTCGATGAACGGTCACACGACGTCCCACGAACACGAACTATACAGATGCTTGTCATATAATATTATCGTGCTTGCAATTATCAAATCATATAGAACCGTGCTAAGGAAGGATGAATCGATTAAATGAATGTCGCAACGATACTATAAGATGTGCCTTGAAATAACAAATTAACTTAGCACGGTCATGGATAACTTGTTGACAAGGGCGATTGTTTCTTCGGATGGTATCCCGAGGCCACGGGACCGTTCCGGCCTAGAAAGAAACACGGATAGCTATGTCGGATGCATGCCACGTTAGGCAGTGGCTTTCAACGGGGCTCGCTACCTACGCTGAAGGACCTCTGTCTACCAAGCTATATGTCCAGGATGGCTTGTCGTGCCAGTGACCTTCACGAACGCACTCAATTACGTATTATTATTATCAACATGACAGGAAAGAACATGGTAAGTTTATGCTACGACGGCGCGCTCTGCCGGGGGTAAGATCTATCGTCATTATACGGTTGTGCCTTCAAATATAAGTTTGAATTGAGTAGGATGGCTAGCAACTTCATTAAATATTAGCATGCACGCTCACTTTAATTCTTCAACAAATGAGAGCACGGGATTTAAATTGCCACGCACCAGCACAAAGTGTAAAGTGCTGACCCTCGCTCTCAACAGGTACTCGGGACCAGGATAGCGTGCCAAGAAACTGAAGACGACGCTCCTTTCTTTTGAAGCCTTGCTGGTGCGAAGGCTAACTCTGCAACATTTTGAAGACTCCAACCCAACCGCATCATGAGTCACAAACTCTCGCCGATCCCAGGTCTTAGAGAGTCATTTTGATGTTTGTAAAAAATGATGTAAATGTATGGAATGACTATCTCATCGATGCCGGTTGTAAGCCCGTGAGGCCTCTTTTGTAATCGAGTCTGTAACCTACTTATTATCAATGAAAATGCAAGTTTCCTTTTCTAAATAAATGTGTTCAATTTCTCTGCGTACTCTTACATATGATGTTGTTTCGAATAACCTTATGAACCGTCTTGTGCAAGCGCAACTTAGGCTTGCACGGCATCACGCCCCGGGGGACGACTATCGATTTTATCGAATCAGGGCGTGACACCTTGTTAGTTCATATTGGATTGGTTCTCTCGTGTATCGTGATTGGGTCGTGTCGTGTCTTCACCTGTGTCTTGACTGAGTCGTGTCTGCAAGTCTGTGTGAGCGAACTGTTATTCCTTGTCTTTCCCACAACCTGCGAGTCCACACACGGGGCGAGGGTTTCCTTTGCACCTGCGAGTCCACATACGGGGCGAGGGTGACTTGTCTTGAAGCTGACCTGCGAGTCCACATTCGGGGCGAGGGTTGGTATCCATTGATCTACCAGCAGTTCATTTATGCATACTTGATCCCGTGTCCATGTTCATAGTTACCTGTCAGTAGCCACATATCAGTTTCCTGTCTAGTTCCTGTTTATATCCTGTATATATTATTGCATGATTAAACTGTTAGATAGGCATGTTTTATGTATCTTGCTAGTCCTCTGAGGACCTGATGATATCTTCAGGTTTAGCGACTGTATGGTGTTAGTTAGCAGAGCGGGATGGTAGAGGATTGCAATGTATGATACAGGTATTTTGCTTGTGATATTTCTTTATTATCTTCTCGTGCTTTATATTCAGTACCATGATATACTTTGCTTATTTATAGACTCATATCATTCTTGGAGTCTAATCGAATAATATGCTAATGGGCTGCAGACCATGAACCATACTTGTTCATTCATGTTTTATATGATTCCTGTGGATTGAGATATAGTTTAGAATAGACATGATACCCATGACCTTGACAGCTTATACGTACTCGAGTCGGGCTGGAGTCCGCTCGATACGTAGCTGGCTTGCTCACGGGCTCGCATCCGAAAAGCGAGTGCGGGTCGTGACAATTTTTAGCCCTATAAAGGTTATTGTCACATTTTTAACCTTGTGAGGGCATGGTCATAATGATATCTTTAGAACAGATATTTCTAAAAGGAGAGAAATTCTAAAAAGAAGAGAGATTTTGATTTCGAAACCATAATTTGTAAGCACATTCAGAGACTTTCTTTCTCTTGTTTGGAGGTGACTGGATTTGTTATTTGTGCTATCTTTGACTTTGAGTGATCAAAGTGCCACCAAATCCCAACCTAACCACCAATACAAATTGCCAAACCACTCATGCCAATTTTTAATCAACTGATTTGAAAAACTTTCAATCATTCTAGTGATAAGATCTTATGTTGCATTGACACGGATATGGTAAGGACACAAATACAAAGACATATGGGCAGTTATTTTGATGTGTCTTGCTGTGTTTTTGAGTGCCCAGGTCGTGTGTTCAACACAGATACAATGGTGCCTAATTTTGTAATGTTCGTGTATAGTGACTTGAAGAGCATTTTGTATCAAATTATCAACCTATGCCAATTCTTTCTCCCGGTCCAATTTGACCGATACGTTGACACGAAGAAAAACTGGTTTTTCAACACATTATCTTGAGGATTGGTCATGATGGTGGCATGGATCTTTCTTGTCTGCCAATTAAATTACCTATGCCAAATAATGGCCATCTAGTCTAGTTGAGATACAGAACTGTAATTCTTAGTGGTTTTGTTTTTAAAGGTCTGGTTTTGATTGTAAAGCAGTTAGATGGTACCAAATTTTGACAGTTGCCAAACCAAAATCCTTTTTGTGAAGAACCTAATTTACAGAAGCAAATATTTGAAAAAAAGCCTTTCTGGAGAATATAGCAGTCAATTGAAACTATCACGACCCGCACCCTAGAGTAAGGGCACGAGACGTGGGTACGTCCAGCCTACGTCGCAGTGTCGACGGTAGAACGCTGTCCTAGGTCACAACATCTAACAATATAAAGCTAAACAGTTTATACTCCCCGAATGGGGGTGACATAGCAGTAAATAAACTCAATCACAACTAAGGAAGAAGAAGCACGATATGATATAGAACTCAAAGAAAATACAGATGATCAAATAGTCTAAGATAACATCTCAGCAGATATCCAGAATACAAGTCTCAGCTACTAAATATGAAAGAATATATACAACCCAGATCTCAAGACAGAAATAACGTCTAACTACTAGTCTCAAGACAACATAAGTAAGATAAAGCCTAACTAAGCTAGTCTAGACAATAGGGGTAATGTCCTCAGCTAGAGCTGGGTCCTCCTAAGAGTCCAGCTCACAAGTATCGTCTAGGGCTGCCCCGTAGAAGGTATCCACACAGGCCTCCTCCTCGTCCTCTGTAATATTTTCAACAGGTCCAGTTAGGACAGGAGTGAGCACAATACATCTCAACAGATCATAGCAGGTTAGAAAATATAATCATGCAGTAAAGTAAGATACAGGTACTGAAGAAATACAGTATGTAAACAGAGAGAAATGTAATAGAAATATCTACTATAAATAGAGACTAACAGTGGCTAGTGAGTCAGAGTACAATATAGACATGTAAATGGCATAGGATGATTCTGATGCTACACTATGGAAGATTCTGATGCTGCACTACTTGGATAATATTCACATGTCTACTTCTACTCCCCCGTACCCCCAATCAATACACAAGGATCCAGCCAGGTTATGTTATGATTCATGTAACGGCCCCCGAAGGGTGGTACATGATAGTCCCATAAATGGGGATTCTGGGAAGCCCAATAAATGGGAGGATTCAAGGAAAACTCTGTGATCATGAGAGTACATGTCACAAGTGATCAATGAACCTTGAAGCATAGTGATACGCCATGTAAGTGAAACGCACAGAACATGTAGTACCCGATGCTCCCTGAAGGGATAACATCTCAAGAAGGGATCCATATAGTACTAATCCGTGTGACCAACGTGACAGTATCAAGTAAAATAATTTAAAGCAGGAAAATAATTCTAAGCAGGATATGAAATGATCAGAGAATATACTCGCCTGGTTTCTGAGTGTCCGGATGAAATGTACTGTCCGAGGAGAGGTGTCTGGCTCCTAATCAGAACAGCACAAGTCACAACAAGTCTAAAATGATAACAAGATGCAATTCAATGCATTCTAAATGAATCTAGGTCAATCTAGGCCAACAACTCTTGGTCAACTCTGGTCAACCCTAGAAGTCAAACGAGGTCAACTATGGTCAAACTAGGTCCAACAAGTCTAAATTAGGTCAACAAGCTATTCTAGGTCTAAAACAAGTCTAGGTTATGTTAAACTAGGGTTAACAATCATTTTAAGTCCTAACAAGTCTATATTGACCAATACACTACTATACTATACTATACTAACATCACACATTGCATTCATAGGCTATACATGGAAATCACATAGTACATATATATATAGGCTACCTATATGTATACCATACATACATATATATATAATATATATAATGGTACACACACATATAGATATATCCACATATATACATAATACTTTATCCACATTATATTACATCTATAAAGCTACCTACATACTTATATGCATTCCATAATACCTATAGACACATACATATATATATATATATGTATAAAGAGGATTAGAAAGAGGAGTGAGAGTGTGCAAGGTGTGAGTATACAAGTGTGTTCAGCAAACAGGGAAAGGAAACAATTTCAAGAAAAACAGTATAGCGTGTGTGTACAGTGATGTGAATCATGGCATAGTGTATATAGAGTGTCAATGTGTACATGGCAAGTAAGTGTGTGTGAGTGAGTATGTGAGAGGGACATAGGAACAGTGAAGTGGAGTGTGTGTATACAATGTTAACAGTGAAGAGTGTGTACTAGCTATGAGTGAACCTGGAAATAGGAAAACTTAGTTAATATCAATTGAAATCTCAGGTAAACTGAGAACTCAACAGCTTTCAGCCCCAACATTTTAAATCCCCATTTTGAAATCAATTATCAACCAAACAACCCCAAATTCAACCCATAGCTAGATTATAAGTAGGAGAATAACATTAGGGTTTTTAATCAATATTTAACAGCATTTAAATGGGTGAAATAGATTGCCAAATTTCGAATATGAAAACTGGGAATACTACTTAGTATCAGAAATTAGGTAAAAGAAAAATTGACACATAAATACAACCCAAATACGAAATTAAAGGTTGGTAATTAACATATAGGGTGTGCACGTGTCATAGGAAGTGTCTCGTGTCCACCACATCGAGACACGACATGTCCACACGAATAAAACCATTCCAGTGCACAAGATACTACACAGCAGTGCACTATCTCGTACACAAGTGCACGCGTGTCGTGCACTCGACACAGGCCAACCCAGGCCTCGTGCTCACCAACCTAGGTTCGCCTAGGATAGGTCTTCGTGTCCATCACCCTGATTCGTGTCCTAGTGCGTCGTGTCCAGAATACTAGGGCCGTATCAGTGGCGACTGAACGCGTGGCGCGTGTCAGTGAAATACCAGTGCACGAGCTCGTGCTCGCTCGACACGAAACGGGGACACATGAGACTCGACACACATGGTATCAGTCATCGCCCCATCGTGTCCAGTGAGTGTCACGTGTCCACGTGTCCTACAGGGGGAGGAATTGACCCCGAGTAGCAGGTAGAAAAAATTGTAAAGCTGGACGCGCGCGCGGGCGTGTCCATGTGTCCAAACCGACACGACACGAGACCAAATCTACCTCAGTCCATCAGAAACATGTAAGCCACAGTAAAATATGATTTCCTATTCAGAAACTTTCCTAAAAATAATTCGAAATGCCCTTTGGGACATTTCATCAAACACCTAAACCCATGGGCTGATACGTGTCCAAATGGGACACAAATAGGACACGAAATCCTACAGAAATCTAGGGTTAGCTAGGGGACCCTTAGATCTAGGTCATTATGCAATAATAACAGTATCTAACATAGAGTTTTAGTGATTGACCTAATGGTGTCCAAATACAAAAAAAGCTTCCAATAGGGGTTGTTCTCCTTGCTAGCAAACTTCTTCAAATTGCTCACAAACTGAGATTGAACACCACAAACAGCAAGTATTCCTAAATTAGAACCTATTGCAATTGATTTGAGGGAAAAAGGAGATGAAATGGAATTTCTATGGATTTATGAAGATGGAGACTTACCTCTTTCTAAAACTTGAGAAATTCTAAGGAGGCTAGCCCTAATTTCTAGGAGACTATTTATAGGGTGGGAATCCCTAGGCTAAGTGTGGCCGGCCACTAGTGGATTAGGGTTAGGTTAGGTCACATGGTATTGGGCTTTGGGCCTCTATGTGTTTAAATCACTAATCATGACTTGTGAAGTCACAAGTCATTAATCAATTCTCTATTCTAAATCCTATTTCCAAATTGATTCTATTAACTAGAATATGGTTAACTTAATTTAACCTAGGGTTTCATAATCTAACCAAGTCACAAAAACTAGGTTTAGGTTCTAGGCTAGTCTACAAGGTCCAAACTAGTCTCAAATCAACATACCACTTATCAGTTTAATTAATCAATATTAAAATCACATAAATTCCAATAAATCTAAATAATTCACAATAAATCCAAATAAATCCCAAGAATTCAAAAATGACCAAAATACCCTCAAGCTAGAAATGTGGTAGTGATAAATCTACCCTCCTTAAAAGAATTTCGTCCTCGAAATTGAAAGGCGAAATGCAACTGATGAGAAGGATAGAAAGTACACCTCACGGTCCAAAAAGATATGGGTATCGCTCGCGCATCTCATCCTCCCGCTCCCAGGTAGACTCTCCTGGAGAATGATGCCTCCATGCGACGCGTACCAAGGGTATCACCTGGTTCCTCAGAACCTTCTTCCGTCGATCCAGTATCTCCACTGGCTGCTCTGGATAGCTGAGAGAAGGTCCAACCTCAATCTCCTAATGATCGAGCACATGGCTAGGATCAGCCACGTACCGGCTCAACTGTGATACATGGAATACGTTGTGGACCCCCACTAGTGCAGGTGGTAAGTCTAGCCTGTATGCCACGTCACCGACTCTCCCGCTGATAACCAAAGGGCCGATGAAGCGTGGGCTAAGCTTCCCGCCTCCACCAAAATGTATCGTACCACGAGTCGGAGATATCCTCAAGAAAACCTGGTCTCCAACCTAATCACAAGCAAGGTCTCAATTATTAAAAAAAATTAAACATGATCAAAATCACAAACAAACAACCTAAATCTAATCCTACTCTAATCTGTACCTCAAACTCCAACGACCTCCGGTGGCTTTCGGCCCAGTGCCGATGTCTGTCCTGCGCCACGCGAAGTCTGTCCCTGATGAGCTTCACCTTCTCGACTGCGTCAACAACCATCTCTGGCCCCAGTAAAGCTCGCTCACCAACATCATTCCAAGATAAGGGTGTACGACACCTACGCCCGTACAGAGCCTCGAAAGGTGACATCTCAATGCTGGCCTGGAAACTGTTGTTGTAAGCAAACTCCACCAAATATAGATGACCCTCCCAGGAACCTCCAAAGTCCAAAACGCACGTCCGCAGCATGTCCTCAAGTGTCTGAATAGTCCTCTCTGACTGTCCGTCCATCTGGAGGTGGTATGCGGTACTAAACTTGAGCTGAGTGCCCAAGCTAATCTGCAGACTCCTCCAGAAATGGAAAGTCAAGCGACTATCCCAATCTGAGACGATACTGACCGGAACTCCATGAATCCTGACTATCTGCCGCATATACATCTCTGCAAGCCTCTCTGTAGACGTACCCACCTTGAATGGCAAGAAGTGGGCCGATTTGGTCAACCTGTCAACGATGACCCAAATCGTATCTTTTCCTCCTGGTGTACGTGTCACGACCCGCTCCCGAATAATCGGACACGAGTCGGACACGCCCAGCCTTCGTCGTTAGACACGACGAAGTAAGCTGTACCAAGCTAGGAAAAACTAACCAGATAAACATGAAAGTATAGAATCACAACATCTAAAAACGTATCCCAGAATGATCACCATAATCCACAAATCCAGATATCATAATGTACCAGAATCAACAGGAATAAAAAGTGCTATGAACTCTAAAGTCAATATCTCAAAGTAAAGCTAAGTAATCTAAACCTGAAGCCTCAAGCTAAGCCTCATCCTGCTCAGCTAAATCCTGGGCTCTGGCCCATAGAGTAGAACAATGTCCTGCAAGCATACCTGCAACATATCCTATTCAGGAGCGGAGCAAAGTACAGTTCTAGGTAATGAACAAGACATCATGATATGAAAGTACAAGAGAACATGGTATGTAAAGTACAGGAAAGAACATGGTGAATAAGCACATGAAAGAACATGGTACATAAGAACATGAAAGAACCTGATATGTAAGAACATGAAAGAACATGGTTATCTCAGGAATCACAGGAAATAAGTACAAGGTATATCTCCTGCATGTGTGTACTATATTTGAAATATAACTAATTATGTGACCGGCTAGGGGTAAGCACAGGAAAGCACCTGAAAGCACATGAATGGTACGGCCTAGGACCCGCGTGCACGATGCGGGGTCTAAGCTAAACACAGCTGAGTTGTTTCTTGGGTTTGGTCACATAAATAGTATATTTCTCCACCCCAGGTACAAGTAATAAGAACAAGGAACATGAGCACCAGAAAATACATGACGTGTTGTAATGTGTCAATCAAGAAAGCACAGGATATAATGAAATGCACAAGACCATAGAATGTACTTGTCTGGCTCCGAAAAAGTACTGGAAAACAATGTAGCTAGGTGTCCTCCTATTTTAATAGGTACAAGTTGATTAATATAAAAATATAGTTCTAACTTGGTATCTTGTAATTCTAATATTCCTAACCACAAGCTATGATATTGGATTAAGCCCAAATATCAACTACTCAATATTAAACTCCCTACAATTTACTTAAGACTATTAGTTATACTATTCACTAAAATGTAAAGGTAACTAACATGGTTTGAAATAGGGACCTACCCTGTTAACCATACCATTTCCTAAACTCAAATTAGTCTAAAGGAAATACTTATTCCATAATATTGAACTTACATGCATGTGCATTTATATAAGATTATTTCATCTGTCATGTACTCCCTACCCCACATTACTTATTAAGCCTGCTCTCAAGATACCCTATGACTGTTGTTACTACAAGGTTATAAAGAAAGCATAACCTGGAAACTGATTAGCAAAATTCAACATTGCATATGTACTTCTCAGTTTTTCACTGAGAATTACATCTCAGGTTCACACCAAGGTTTAGTAATGTACCTATCCCCTGCTACCAGGTCAACTAAATGAATTGAGCCCAAAGGACTAAAGGCTTGGCCATACCCTGCTAACAGTAAGCTGAGGAATAATACACTGTTCATCACAGCCCTATGAATTGATGGCAGCAAATGTAGGAACAGCAGTAATGTTGGGAACCATCATTCTAATGTCATAGTTCAAAGCATCCTAACTGATATCAACCACCCATTGGTACCAGATGCCAATACACCCAAATGTTCTAAACTCTATTAGTCCATATATTGCTCTTGAAGCCCAGTCATACACCTAGGTAATGCCCAGGTTCATCCATCATGATAGATTCAAGTCCATTGACTGAATCAGTTGCACAACATCTTAGATTCAAAATAAACGAAACCAGCATTGCACAGACATTAAAGTTCAATGCAATGAACCAAGGTATTGCACAGGTATTAGGGTTCAATCAATTAAACCAATATCTCTCAGGTTTTATAAATGAGTCAAGGATAATGTGGTTCTCAGAACACATTCCAGCTACTGCTGTCCCATATTCAATTTTACTGAGTGCAACTTTTGCAAACATGAAGAAAATAATAAGAAATTCTTGGTAATCCATTCTCAGGTTCGACTGATTAAACTCTCAGTGTTAGCTGAGAGAAATTCTCAGGTTTCCCTGGGAATCAATCTCAGGTACAATAGACTTAATCTCAGGTACAATGAGACTTAATCTCAGTTTGCACTGAAATGCTCCCAGTGTTAACTGAATTTGTTCTCAGCCCAACTGAGATTACTTCAGGCTAACTGAGGTTAACTCCCCTATTTTCCCAATGGACCAGGCAAGAAAATATGTCATAGTACTAAATATAAGATTCCAGGTTCAGAAATTGTACTGAAAATAATATAATGCTTGCAAGGAACTTGTAAATTCAGCTGATTCACCTCAATAGGCTGAACTCCAAATACATACCCAGGTTCAGCTGAAAGCCATCTCATGTTCATCTCAGGTTCACTGAGATGTCCACTGAACCCAATCAGTGATATGAAGTCCCAGATTCATGGACTAAATCAGAATACTGTAAATACACTATTTCCTTGTACACCCCAACCCTCATTCACACACTCGACTAAATCCTCACTACACAGGATTATTGCTAACACAGAAATTCAAATTCAATGGCTAGTGCACTCGGCTGGCCTTTCCATGAACAAGCCAAACTCTACTGACTCGACCACATACAATCCGAAATCATAATGGATCGACCAAACTATCACACTGCTCACTGAAAAAAACAAATCCAATTCAAATCTACAGAAAACACGAGTCAAGGATCAGAACAGCTTACCAAATCCTTCGATCTACTGACCTTCAAAGCTGATCTAACCGAAACAATATTTGAACCTGGATTGAGTGAAGAAATGCGAATCAAAAATATTATCGAGCCAAAACTAATTCGATTCATCTAACCATGACTTAGATTCATAAATCACTCACCGAAATCTCGAGTCGAAACTGAGAAACGCAACTTGTGAAGAACGTCAGTGATCTCCAAAAGTAGGTCGAATCCGCTTGCTCTAGAATTTCAGTTTGAGAATCAATTGAGGGGTTCGATTTCAACAAGGGAAAGAGAAGATAGGAGAACAATGGAGACTCACCAAAATTTCGAAGTCGTCGAGAGGAGATCGACGACGATCCACTCCTGCAGTTGATCGGAAGAGTGATGCTGTATGCACTGCTGCACAGGCGCTGCTACTGAAGGGGTCTCCACCTCCTCGTCGCCGCTCGTCGCCGTCGAAGTCGCCGCTCGAAGTCGCCGCTCGAAATCGCCGTCGTCGATTTAGGGTTGCTCGGGAAAATTGGGGACGAGAGAACAGAAGAAGAAAGGAGATGAAAAAATATAACTCTGAATAATTCTCTCTCTTCCCAGCTCGGTTATAAAGAAATGTTGGCAAATTTGCAGAAAACACCCCCCGCCCGAAAAGTTCTTTAGTAAGTCCCTCCGCCCGAAAATATTTATAAAAATAACCTCTGCCTTTTCATTATTACAAAAATGCTAAAAAAAATAGTTAAAACTTTTAAAAAAATGAGGGGACCACAAGTTGGTTGTAACAACTTTTCAATTTTGAAAATTTGCTCCTAATTTATTTCCCTCTAAAATATCAATCACCATATTAAAATAAATAAGAATTAACTTTTTATTTGAAACCCAAATAAATCAATTGCTATTATAAAATCAAAAAAAAAATTTCTCACAAATCGGGAAGTGGAGTTACAGTACGCGGCAATCCAGATACGAAATCCATAGTGATATGCTCTCATTTCCACTCGGGAATGGGCAGCGGCTGCAACAATCTACCGGGCCTCTGCCTCTCTGCCTTGACCTGCTGACAGACCAAGCACCTAGCTATGAAGCAAGCTACCTCCCGCTTCATCCCGGACCACCAAATATGCTCCCTCAGATCTCGGTACATCTTGTTGGCACCCGGGTGTATAGAGTACTGAGATCTGTGGGCCTCCTGTAAAACTTGCTCCCTGAGCTCTTCGCTGGGCACACATAACCTGGAACCGTGCCGCAAGGCACCATCCTCTGCAAGAAAAAACTCGCCATCCAGCAATCATGCTCGAACCTGCTCTCGGAGACACCACAGAGCAACGTCCTCAAACTGTGCCAACTTGATCCTCTCCACCAAGTCTGACTGAATCTGCATGCCCCACATCTGCATCTGCACTCCGGGCACGATCACCTCAATCCCCAGGCTCTCCAAATCAGCAAGCAAGTGACGGTCCATGGTCAAACACATGGCTTTCGGATACCTACTCAAGGCATCGATAACCATATTGGCCTTCCCTTGGTGATACTGAAGTGATATGTCGAAGTCTTTCATCAACTCTAGCCATCTGTGTTGCCTCATGTTCAGCTCCTTCTTAGTGAACACATACTTTAAGCTCTTGTGATTTATAAAAATCTCCACCCTCTCTCCATACAGATAATGCTTCTACAACTTCAGAGCAAATATCACTGCTGCCAACTCCAGGTCGTGGGTAGGGTAGTTCTTCTCATAGGGACGTAATTGCTTAGAAGCATAGACAATCACCTTTCCATGCTGCTGTAAGACACAACCCAGCCCCTTTCCTGAAGCGTCACTATAAATAGTGAATCCTCCCGATCCTGAAGGCAATGTCAAAATCGGAGCTGTCGTAAGCTGCTTCTTCAACTCATCAAAAGCTGCCTGACACTCCTCTGACCAAACGAACTCAGCATCCTTCCGGGTCAACCGAGTCAACGGCTCTGCAACCCGGGAGAAATTCTGCACAAATCTCCGATAATATCCTGCCAGCCCCAGGAAACTCCTGATCTCTGCCACTGAAGTCGGCGCTGCCCATGCCTCAACTGCTACGATCTTCTTGGGGTCAACTGAGATACCATCTCCAGTCATCACATGCCCCAAGAAGTCCACCCGGTCCAAGAAGAACTCGTACTTGGAGAGCTTCCCATAAAGTTGCTCCTTCCTAAGAGTCTCCAGCACTATCCTCAAATGCTCCTCGTGCTCCTCCTCAGTCTTGGAATATACCAAGATGTCGTCAATGAACACCACCATAAACTGATCCAGGTACTGGTGGAATACCTTGTTCATTAGGTTCATAAACACTGCTGGTGCATTGGTTAGCCCAAACGGCATAACCAAAAACTCAAACTGCCCGTACCGCGTCCTGAAAGCGGTCTTGGGAATATCCTCCCTCTTCACCTTCACCTGGTGATATCCAGACCTCAGATCAATCTTGAAAAATACCTGAGCTCCGCTCAACTGGTCAAAAAGATCGTCGATCTACGGCAGTGGGTATCTGTTCTTGATCGTGAGGTTGTTGAGTGCCCTATAATCAATACACATCTGTACTGAACCATCCTTCTTCGGCACAAACAACACTGGTGCACCCCATGGCGACGAACTCGAACGGATGAAGCCCTTGTCCTGCAGCTCATCCACCTGCTTCTTCAGCTCCACCAACTCACTATTGTTCACTCGATAGACATGCTGAGAGATGGGTTCCGCTCCTGGAACCAAGTCTATCGAGAACTCAATGTCTCTGCCTGGTGGCAATCCAGGCAACTCCTCTGGAAAAACATCCATATACTTTGCTATCAAGGGGTGTGGAATCGCCTGCTCCTCAACCGAGACTCCGCAGAAAATTCTGCTGCTCTGCTCTGCCTAACGTCTGGAGTACTCAAACTCTGGCTCCTCCAGCACTCTGAAGAGAACTCTATCCCCTTTACAATCAATGCTGGCATGGTGCCTGCTCAACCAATCCATACCGAATACTATATCGTAGTTCGACAATGGCATTATGAGCAGGCTTACCTCCAACTCACGGCCTCCCAAAACAACACTCCGACCCTTACAAACATCACTCACGAGGATAATGCCACCCCCGGTCGTGATCTTGTAAGTCCTAGGCAACGATTCAGCTATGATACCGTGTCTAATCGCAAAAGATACTGATATGAAGCTATGCGAAGCACCGGAATCGAATAATGCAAAAGCTGGGCTGGAGTCGAGAAGAACCGAACCTGCGATCAGCTCTCCTATCACCTCTGCATCTCCAGCCGCCATGGCAAAAGCTCGCCCCTGCTGGCCTCCCCTGGCCTGCTGCTGGTGCTGGACGAACCTCTGTTTTTGTGTCGGCAGGGCTGGTCCCCTCTGCTGGCCGGCTGGAGCTCTGACTGCTCCTCCCTGAGCTGCTCGTCCCATGTGACACTCCCTCATCTGGTGGTCTGCTGAACCACACACTAGGCACTGGCTCAGCCTCTTCCGGTACTCATTGATGACATGCCCGGGCTTCTTGCAGTAAGCACAAGTGATAACCTGTCTCTGGCCCTGCTAGTGCTGTCTCGACTGCTGCTGCTGGTGAACTGGCCTCTTCTGGATCGGCTGCGGCTGGAACTGCCTCTGCTGCTGGTGCTGAAAGTGGGGCCTCTTGGCCTGGCCTCCGCTGCTGCTGCCTCCAACTGGGTCTCGCCCCCTCTTGAGCCTAAGCTCAAGATCATCCTCAGCCAATAAGGCTCCCGTCTAGATCTCCTCAAAAGTGGCATCCCTGTTGCCCTTAGCCAAGGACTTGACCTCCTTGACCAGACCCTTTCGGAACCTCTGGGCCTTCGCCGTCTCGCTCAAGCCCTCTACGAATCTGCCGAGGCGGCCGAACTCCCCAGCATACTCCTCCACTGACAGGCTCCCCTGAACCAAGCTCTCGAACTGCGACTCCAAGGCTCGAAGCGCTGAATCTGGAAAGAACTTCTTCTTGAAGAAGCCCTTGAACTCCTCCCAAGTCTGCCCAGCTACCCCCACCCTGGGGTCTGACTGATACCAGGTGCGAGCAAGATCTCGCATCCGGTTAGCTGCTGCCTCAATCTGGAGATCTGCCGGTATCCGGGCCAGGCGGAAGATCTCCTCTATATGCTCGATCCACTTGTCAGCATATAGGATCCCCTCTGTCCCCAGGAAGTCTCAGGGGCTCATCTTCTGGAACTGCTCTATCCCCGGTGTCCTCGGCTGCTGAACCACTGATCGAGCTGCGACCGTCGTAAGGGCCAACTCCATGCCCCTGTCATGTCGAGCCTGCTGCCGGTCCATGAACTGCTGGAAGTAGGAGAACATCTGTGCCGCATCCACGTATCCTGTAGGCGACGGCTGCTGGAAGGGCATCTCTGCGATGACTGGGTCCTGCCTCCGAGCCGGTGGAGGCATACCCCCTGCTGCTGCTGCTGGAGCCTCAATACTAACAGAGGTGGCAGGAGCTGCAGTCTCCTGGCCCTGTTGTACTGGCTGAGAGGTAGCAGTCCCTTCTATAGCATCCCCATGAATGGTATGCTGCGACCGAGTCTCTACCATCCTGAAGACAGACCAACAAGAGTATCAATTTCTGAGAAATAAGAGAAATAACAAAGGTGGACAGTTAAAATTCAAAAGAATCAGCTGACAATAAGGATTAGATGGCAATAAAAGAGTTTTTCCTAATGTGATTGAGTACCTTGAAAACTAATGTCCTATATCCTACTGCAGGCTGCAGTGATACTCTGGTTCGAATACCACTACACTTCTAGTTTAGACATGCATGGGCCACCACTAAAAATGTGTCACAACCCGCACCCTAGAGTAAGGACACGAGACGTGGGTACGTCCAGCCTACGCCGCAGTGTCGGCGGTAGAACGTTGTCCTAGGTCACAACATCTAACAATATAAAGCTAAACAGTTTATACTCCCCGAATGGGGGTGACATAGCAGTAAATAAACTCAATCACAACTAAGGAAGAGGAAGCACGATATGATATAGAACTCAAGGAAAATACAGATGATCAAATAGTCTAAGATAACATCTCAGCAGATATCCAGAATACAAGTCTCAGCTACTGAATATGAAAGAATATATACAACCCAGATCTCAAGACAGAAATAAAGTCTAACTACTAGTCTCAAGACAACATAAGTAAGATAAAGCCTAACTAAGCTAGTCTAGGCAATAGGGGTAATGTCCTCAGCTAGAGCTGGGTCCTCCTGAGAGTCCAGCTCACAAGTGTCGTCTAGGGCTGCCCCGTAGAAGGTATCCACACATGCCTCCTCCTCGTCCTCTGTAATATTTTCAACAGGTCCAGTCAGGACAGGAGCGAGCACAATACATCTCAACAGATCATAGCAGGTTAAAAAATATAATCATGCAGTAAAGTAAGATACAGGTACTGAAAAAATACAGTATATAAACAGAGAGAGAACTGTAATAGAAATATCTACTATAAATAGAGACTAACAGTGGCTAGTGAGTCAGAGTACAATATAGACATATAAATGGCATAGGATGATTCTGATGCTACACTATGGAAGATTCTGATGCTACACTACTTGGATAATATTCACATGTCTACTTCTACTCCCCCGTACCCCCAATCAATACACAAGGATCCAGTCAGGTTATGTTATGATTCATGTAACGGCCCCCGAAGGGTGGTACATGATAGTCCCATAAATGGGGATTCTGGGAAGCCCAATAAATGGAAGGATTCAAGAAAAACTCTGTGATCATGAGAGTACATGTCACAAGTGATCAATGAACCATGAAGCATAGTGATACGCCATGTAAGTGAAACGCACAGAACATATAGTACCCGATGCTCCCTGAAGGGAGAACATCTCAAGAAGGGATCCATTGTCACGTCCCGCTCCCGCAGGAGCGATCGTCCTCGCTAAGGCGTGATGCCGCACGGGCCTAGTTGCGCCCGTGCAAAGCTAAGTCCAGAAACGGCCGATTTGAGCTAGGCTACAGAGTCGCACAGAGTGTCCCCATTTGCAGCGGAAAGTAAATGAACACAAATTGGAGCGAATTCAACTCTTTATTGATATTCAAGAAGTTTACAAGCGGCGCTAGGCCGATATTACAAATCGCTCAAGCTCTCTCTCTCTGAAACATAAAAGGCGTGCCAAGTGGCTTACAAGATGGAATGATTCATGGCGATGTTCTAATACATTATGTCATATATATGGTGCTCCAGCTCCTTGCAACACTCCAAGGCTCGAGAGATAGCTCCGCGCCTTAGCACGTTCGAGGGAAGCTCCGCACCCGCCGACGTTTCCTGCTTCCTGCAAGCAGACTGTGGGGTTATCAGTACATTGTTATGCACTGGTGGGGAGGCTAGCTCGCCCACAATGCTATCATTACCAAACACGTTCCATTTACTTTTGTGCATCTCTATCATTCATTGTCTTTCTAATCTTGCCTTATAGTCAATTTTATGGCATATGTCATAATCTATCCCGTGTTGCCAAATTCAAGTGTCGCATGGAAATACATGCACGACTTACCCATACTTAGCGTCCGGCCTTCCCTGTCCAACGTAAACCAAGTTAGTCAACAATTCATATGAAATAACTTAACGTAGTTCATGAAAGCATTCAATGTAAAGTGCGTGTCCTTGCCTCGGGTTCTAGCATGTCGTAGGCACGTCTTCTAACTCGTTTGCTCGAAGTACTCTTGATCGTTTTGTGTGTTATATTCAAGCCTATTCAGAGGGTGCTTTGTACAGTTAACTTAGACTACTTTGATTTCAATGCAAGGACTTGCACGTGGATTGCCACCAGCAAAGCCCACTTAAATCTATATGCACCGGTCGCTGGCATCACAAGCCATTTTGGACACTTCCAACCGTGGTATTTCTCAACTTAGCGTAGGGTGGGACTGGCACACACCCCGTTAATCTCTTGAACTACCTCAGCACTTACGTCCCCCGGGTGGCCAAGTCTGCACCCAGGCATGCCCGTAAGCCTCGACTTGGTCTGCCTAGGCCGGCCACGATCCTCCCTTTGATCATGCCGTGGAATCCGTATCACCCGTGCACGGGTCCGTCCACGACCATTTCATATTTTATCGTCATAGGCTAACCCTTAGCCACAATGCGTTATCGACCAGGTTGGCGTCCGTGCAGCACGGGTAGCGAGCCCCGTTGCACGTGCCCGTCACACCTGTCGCTAACTATTTCTTTCTTTCTTATCTTTTATTCATTCTTTCTTTTCTTTCTTTCACTTGTCCGTTTGTTCATCGATTCATTCACGTATTCATTCTTTCATTCGTTGATTCATTCATTCACTTATTTGTTCATTCATTCATTCATACATTTTGCAACTCTCCGTGCGGGAGTCGCCTTGGCGACCCATCGGTCCTATAGTCTTTCAATGTTGCTAAACTCTACTCGGAACGACTATGTTGATAGTCTCTCCGTTTCATTGTTGTAAACCATTCATTGTTTTCATTGTTTGAACGCATCAGAGACGTAAACGTAAGCTTGTGCCTTAGCACGAGCGTGGAGCGCGGTGCGAGAGTTCTCACAATTTCCATGTTCTTTTCCATATTCTATACAAGCATACAAGATGGGATTAATCCCTTAGCTAGGTGCGTTGGGTCATTTATTAGCATGCACGGTGTTATCGCCTAGCGATTTCAGTGATAGTGTCCGTATTGTTATGTGTCTAGGCTAAGCAAAGACGGGTTTATCGGAGCCACCCACCTTAGCGATGTTCGCATCGGCCGAGTGATACTCCGAGCGCGACTTTGATAGTCTAAGTCTGGATTCATCTTTGATGGGCCATTGTAAGTCTTGCATCGATTCGCATCGATACTTCATCGGGTCGACGCAACTCTTCGAGTCGACGGCTCGTTTGAGTCGTTGTACTTGCCGTTTGAATCGACGTTCCGCTAGGGCAGAACGGGTCATTACATCCATATAGTACTAATACGTGTGACCAACGTGACAGTATCAAGTAAAGTAATTTAAAGCAGGAAAATAATTCTAAGCAGGATATGAAATGATCAGAGAATGTACTCGCTTGGTATCTGAGTGTCCGGATAAAATGTATTGTCCGAGGAGAGGTGTCTGGCTCCTAATCAGAACAGCACAAGTCACAACAAGTCTAAAATGATAACAAGATGCAATTCAATGCATTCTAAATGAATCTAGGTCAATCTAGGCCAAAGTCAACTCTTGGTCAACTCTGGTCAACCCTAGAAGTCAAACGAGGTCAACTATGGTCAAACTAGGTCCAACAAGTCTAAATTAGGTCAACAAGCTATTCTAGGTCTAAAACAAGTCTAGGTTATGTTAAACTAGGGTTAACAATCATTTTAAGTCCTAACAAGTCTATATTGACCAATACACTACTATACTAGACTATACTAACATCACACATTGCATTCATAGGGTATACATGGAAATCACATAGTACATATATATATATATATATATATATATATATATATATATATATATATACATATATAGGCTACCTATATGTATACTATACATACATATATATATATATATATATATTTTTTTTTTTTACATAGTACATATATATATATATATATATATATATATATATATATATATATATATATATATATATATATAATGGTACACACACATATAGATATATCCACATATATACATAATACTTTATCCACATTACATTACATCTATAAAGCTACCTACATACTTATATGCATTCCATAATACCTATAGACACATACATATATATATGTATAGAGAGAAATAGAAAAAGGAGTGAGAGTGTGCAAGGTGTGAGTATACAAGTGTGTTCAACAAACAGGGAATGGAAACAATTTCAGGAAAAACGGTTTAGAGTGTGTGTACAGTGATGTGAATCATGGCATAGTGTATATAGAGTGTCAATGTGTACATGGCAAGTGAGTGTGTGTGAGTGAGTGTGTGAGAGGGACATAGGAACAGTGAAGTGGAGTGTGTGTATACAATGTTAACAGTAAAGAGTGTATACTAGCTATGAGTGAACCTGGAAATAGGAAAACTTAGTTAATATCAATTGAAATCTCAGGTAAACTGAGAACACAACAGTTTTCAGCCCCAACATTTCAAATCCCCATTTTGAAATCAATTATCAACTAAACAACCCCAAATTCAACCCATAGCTAGATTATAAGTAGGAGAATAACACTAGGGTTTTAAATCAATATTTAACAGCATTTAAATGGGTGAAATAGATTGCCAAATTTCGAATATGAAAACTAAAAAAACTGGGAATACTACTTAGTATCAGAAATTAGGTAAAAGAAAATTTGACACATAAATACAACCCAAATACGAAATTAAAGGTTGGTAATTAACATATAGGGTGTGCACGTGTCATAGGAAGTGTCTCGTGTCTACCACATCGAGACACGACGTGTCCACACGAATAAAACCATTCCAGTGCACAGGACACTGCACAGCAGTGCACTGTCTCGTGCACAAGTGCACGCGTGTCGTGCACTCGACACAGGCCAACCCAGGCCTCATGCTCACCAACCTAGGTTCGCCTAGGATAGGTCTTCGTGTCCATCACCCTGATTCGTGTCCTAGTGCATCGTGTCCAGAATACTAGGGCCGTATCAGTGGCGACTGAACGCGTGGCGCGTGTCAGTGAAATACCAGTACACGAGCTCGTGCTCGCTCGACACGATACGGGAACACATGAGACTCGACACACGTGGTATCAGTCATCGCCCCATCGTGTCCAGTGAGTGTCACGTGTCCACGTGTCCTACAGGGGGAGGAATTGACCCCGAGTAGCAGGGAAAAAAATTGTACAGCTGGACGTGCGCACGCGCGCGTGTCCATGTGTCCAAACCGACACGACACGAGACCAAATCCACCTCAGTCCATCAGAAACATGTAAGCCACAGTAAAATATGATTTCCTATTCAGAAACTTTCCTAAAAATAATTCGAAATGCCCTTTGGGGTATTTCATCAAACACTTAAACCCATGGGCTGATACGTGTCCAAATGGAACACAAATAGGACACGAAATCCTACTGAAATCTAGGGTTAGCTAGGGGACCCTTAGATCTAGGTCATTATGCAATAATAACAGTATCTAACATAGAGTTTTAGTGATTTACCTAATGGTGTCCAAATGCAAAAAAAGCTTCCAATAGGGGTTGTTCTCCTTGCTAGCAAACTTCTTCAAATTGCTCACAAACTGAGATTGAACACCACAAACAGCAAGTATTCCTAAATTAGAACCTATTGCAATTGATTTGAGGGAAAAAGGAGATAAAATGGAATTTCTATGGATTTATGAAGATGGAGACTTACCTCTTTCTAAAACTTGAGAAATTCTAAGGAGGCTAACCCTAATTTCTAGGAGACTATTTATAGGGTGGGAATCCCTAGGCTAAGTGTGGCCGGCCACTAGTAGATTAGGGTTAGGTTAGGTCACATGGTATTGGGCTTTGGGCCTCTATGTGTTTAAATCACTAATCATGACTTGTGAAGTCACAAGTCATTAATCAATTCTCTATTCTAAATCCTATTTCCAAATTGATTCTATTAACTAGAATATGGTTAACTTAATTTAACCTAGGGTTTCATAATCTAACCAAGTCACTAAAACTAGATTTAGGTTCTAGGCTAGTCTACAAGGTCCAAACTAGTCTCAAATCAACATACCACTTATCAGTTTAATTAATCAATATTAAAATCACATAAATTCCAATAAATCTAAATAATTCACAATAATTCCAAATAAATCCCAAAAATTCAAAAAATGACCAAAATACCCTCAAGCTAGAAATGTGGTTGTGACAGAAACCTAAGATTACTTTTGGATTACATTGTACAAGAATATGTGGTGTCCCAAAAAAAAGAAGGAATCTCTAACTTTTCCATTCATTTGGCCCCAAATTTGAAGTATGAGGATTGACACAAGAATCCTGATCCCTCACAAATTACTTTCTGAGATCAACTACCACCTGCTGCACTATAATGTTCCTTGTTTGTCCATGGCCAGTTATGTGCAGTCCCCACCATCTACCAAAGTTTGGTTAGGTTCTTTTAACAAAAGTGGCCACATATTTCACATACTTGATATAAATCTAAATCTATAATGCTGCATTGTGGATAAACTCATTATATCGACTCTAATGAGTGTTTATAGTAGATGCCTTAGCCTTAGTAATATCTATTTTGATATATTATTACAGTGTCTTATATAATTTGGACTAAACCTTATAATTATGCAAATGCAGGCACAAATTGAAGTGGCAGAAGAGAGGCAAAAAATACAAGCAAGTCTTAATGGTAGTGATGGTATCACAAGCTTAGAAGACTTTGAAAAAGATTCTATTGCCGAAGTTTATGGGTCTAGAAAAAAGTGTTATTGTAGTGCAATCAGCTCTACCTCCTTCGTGAGACAAGTGAAATGACACAAGCTACAAAAGCAATAGCCGGTCAAAAAGACATCAAAGTCCTTCGTCAATGGAAAATGGAATTACAAAACCATGTGACTGATGCTATAAATAAGTTTAATTCCATGACTTTTGCCTTTATGAATGTGTATCAGAATATGCTACAAAATATGAATATGCAACAAAATCAGTTCGGAGGTAATGTGACACCGAGGGCTGAAGTTGCCTCCAACACAGAGCATACTCCAGTTGATCCAAAGAATTTGAACTCTTGTTCCAATATCCATGGTGACAACGTTGCTAGCCATAAGCTCCCAACCAACATTGGTGGATCATCTTCGAAAGAGAAAAAATGTATTATTACTTTCAAAGAATTTGGAGGAGGTGGCAAAGGGATATCTTGCATCACACAGCACTTGTCATCAGAGGAAGTTGCTACAAGACGGGGAGCACATTGTTTGGGTGACGGAGGTAGTAGATCCAGAAGCACCAATTTTTGATGGTCTTCAAAATGGCCATTACAAACTTTGTGATATAGCTGATGGAGGCTTCGTGATTTGGCCAAAGTATCGCTTGCAAAATTTGTAGGCTTTTTTACTTTTGACATAATTGTTCAAACTCTATTAAACTTTATTTTGTTTAGATCTTATTAATGTTACTAATACGTTCATGAAATTAAATTATTTTGGATAATAGTGTTTCTTACTTATTTGATGATGCATAATATGATTGGCAGTATGGAATTTGAATTACAGGTTTGGGTCGATATAAACAAATCTTGACGTTATGCCTTGTTTTGTAACTGAGAAAAATAGTTAGAAATCTATAATTTCTAACGATTTTAATAAGCATTGTAACATGTTTTTTTACCGTTAGGATGATTTATTTAGCAACACTTTTTCAATGTTAGGAAAGTTGATTTACCAATATTTTTTTACTATTAGAAACTTAAATTTACCAACGGTTTTTCCCGTTACAAAATTTATTTTCCCAACGGTATATTACCGTTAGGGAATTCTATTTCCCAATGGTTTTTTACCGTTAGGATTTTTTCCTAACGGTAACAAACAGTTACAATTTGTGTTAGTAAATTTACCTACGCCATACATCCAACGACAAAAAGTGTTAGAAATTTTTTTGCTAACGCTTATAGTCATTAGGAAACGGTTGTTTTGGTGTAGTTTCGTGCTACAGTTATGATATTTTGTTGGTCATTATTCTTGAAGGAGATGCGATTGTGATTATTCTGTTTGTCGTTAGTTTCGGATGAGCTACGGCTGCTATGGCACCTGTGTCTTTTAGCCCAAGTGTTGAACATTATCCTTGATGTTCATTTCATGTAGTTGTTTAGAAGTAGAGTACCTTATTCCATTTTTTTATGCATGTTATTTACTGTCATAGTAGGCATATTTTTCTGTATCGTGTTACATCCCTATGAGGGTCTGGTGATCCTCTCCAAGTGTGTGTATTTTCTTGACTTTTTGCAGGAGTTCCAGCCAAGATCGTGATCTTCTCATTCCTATCGAAAATGACATGCTCTTGGATCACGTTTGTTGCTTGTACTCTTTATTTTGCTATTTTCGTCCTTCTAGTTAAATGCTTGGTAGTGGATTTGTCTCCATCCAGCAACTTGTACAATGACATATCATATTTGATTCTATAATGTCTTTATTTTTTTATTTTTGTGGATGAGATTTAGTAAACCATAGATATCTTTATACTGTATTTACAGCTTATGTATATTTATTATACGGCTGGTATGTTACGTTCATAGTCCTACATATTTTGGGACTAGGATGTTACATGTTTTTGTGGTGGCCGATACAGGTCTACGAATATATTGTTTGGTTACATCACTGTACCAAGCAAGCCTGCATATAAGATTAGAGTTTAGGATCTCATCCACATGCTTGATCTCCTTTCTTGATTCTATTTTTGAATTCTCATTTGACTGCCTTGAATTGCATCTTTATTGATTCCTTTTCTACCGTGAGTCTAATTTCTCGTACGATAGACGTTAGGAAGATGACTCGTACTAGGTATATACTCTATTGTTCAATTATACTATTAGTTGAATTCTTGTAAGTTGGGTAGCATGCCTCACAACCTAGCATCCCATTGACCCATTAATGAAGTACAATTGAGTAGGCACTGAATATATGCTAGTGTAGGAAGATAGATTTACCTAGACTATAGAGCTTTAGAGGTCCATATCGCATTTGGTCGACCAAAGCTTTAAGACAAGAAGATAGTAGGACAACTGTAGAGACACAAACATCGGACGAGTCCTAGATTTTGATGAACTTGACCTATTTATACTTTTTTCATCATAATCTCACGTACTTATATTTTTGGACTATATTGACTGATGCTGCTATTATAGCCTAGTTTTACAAGCTTATACTTTTATCGAGCTTGTTCAGGACATATTTTATTGGAGAAGTCCACTAACATATTGTCTAATTAGAATCGGTGTATTATGGTTTGGTCAACCTTAATTCACTTGGTTTGCTCTTCATATGGCTATTCTACGTGGATTGAGATATTGTTGACTCAGCTTATTAGACAAATATACTTGCCCTCTAGATAGATCCGAGCATATCGTATTGGTTACGTAACTATACTGATACGAGCCTGCGAATAGCACTCTACCAAAATAGGATCTCAACCGTAACTACTTTGACAACTCTCTTTTAAACTATTCAATTGCCTTTGAACCCCTTATTTGCATTCGATCACATCTTCTTTGAAATCCTTATTATTTTTCATCTTCACCTATTACAGAAAGAAAATTGCTCGTGCTTGAGGGAAAATAGACACAGAGTGTCCCCCTTAGTTTGACATACCACCTACGGTCATGATAGTTATATATACACAAGTGTAGTTAGCCATCAACTAATCCATGCGACTACATCCTCATCTTGAGTTACTCGTCCTTTCCCTCGACCCTAGATCTATTATTATGACCTTCTAATCGTTTGAAACTTGAGAATGATTAGAATCGTATCCTTGACCATACCCCAATCTAGGAGACTAATTTTCTCTCAAGGAACCACGCGCGTCTCATGAGTCTCTACTTATTCTCATCTTGATCTACTTAATCCTTAATCTTTTTATTTCGTACGGTAACTAACAACTCTCATTCATTACCCAAACCCTTACCATGACCTCTGAACACAACCATATTAAATTCCCCCCAATCTATTTACTCATTAAAACTCTTTCATGATTCATACAACCTTGTTTCTTAATATTTTCCCTTGCACGAAGATGAAAATCAAATCATAACACCCTTCAGTTAGAACTGAGTTAGATTAGAAAATTCCATAAAGGATATTAGTGGTATAGTTGGAAATGATGACTTACGAATATGAGACGTATACAAGATTGGGTTATATGTGAATTTTGGGATAAACATTAATTGAAGAAGTTAAGAAAAAACTTCCATGTGATAGTTTTGATGATATTAGATTTCAAGGTTAATCAATTGTTGAAGGTGGAATTTTTTTTGCATTCTTGATGCTTTAAAGATTAAATTTTTATGATGACTAGGGATATGAATTTCATATTAAAAATAAGTTTGATTTTTGCACTCGACTAAATTGATTGGAATTTATTAAATTTCAATTTTTGAAGAGTTTTAATATTTTTAAGGATTTTAAAATTTTATAGAATATAAATTTTGAGATGAAGAGTTGAGAATAGAACAACATTGATGATTTGGTTAAAGCACAAATTCGAGGATTATGACAATATCAAAATGCGAATTTGAATATTGGGTTATTGATAAAAATTTTGATGGAGAAAATTCTTACCTATTTTAAGGTTACACTTTTTGATGTTAGTGGTTATTGAATTTAGACACTGAATGGACATCATGTATGCGATCATCTTCTAGACTATACACATTGATTTTATTTTTCTAGTTATTCAAATTGCATGTTTTCGTTAAAACGTTGTTTTCATCTCCATGCTCAATGTTTTTTATCGTGTTTTCGTATTAAAAAATTTCTTCTACCTTCTCAACCATACCTACCCTAGTTATTTCTTAATTTCGAGGACAAAATTTTTGTAAGTTGGGTAGGATGTAAACCCCTTAAAATTTTACTATATATTTTTTAATTTTTATTTTGGTATTTGTACGTCGAATGCGAATACATATATACAAAGTATTCATTTTTATACAAAAGTTTTATTATAGATTTTTATACATAAAATTAATATATTTTATGAAATAATATAATGTGAATATTTTATCTTGTTTATAAAATGTGTCACACTAAATTTTGTCAAACTTTATTTTATTAATATATAAATATAGGTAACAGTTTCGAAAATAATATTTATCCAAATTTACTTTAATTTATTTAGATAGCATCGAATACTATTTAAATTGTTTTGAAGATATTAAAATTTATTTTAAAATTATTAGTATGATCAATTATTGATTAGATTTATCTAGTTTTAATTCATTGATTTAAATTTTCTGATAAGTATCAAATATGGCTTAAATTATTTTGATAATATTAACTATTAATTTGAACTATTATTCAATATTTGATAAATATTACATTGATTTAAATTTTCTTGCTTCTGAATTATTGGCTATTATTGACACTACTTTGATAATATTAGTATTACTCCTGATAGGATCATTAATTAATATCTAGAACTATTATTGATTATAATTAAGATCTGATTAATCTACTTTAGACATTAAATATTATTTTAAATTATTGGTATATGATCATTTAGTATATTTTGAATCAATTATAGATTTGGGATTAGATTAACTTAGTTTTGAATATTTATTTAAATTATTATTGTAACCAAATAATATATTTAGATTTGATTGATTTTGTTTCGAAATTATTGATTATTATCTTTGACCAATAAAAATATATTTGCCAAATTAATTTCTATAAGATTTTGGATTATAAAAATATGATTTTAGATTATGTATGGTAACTAAATATTGGATTAGATTTGATTAATTAAAATTTAAACATTTGTTTAATTTAAATTTATGGAAAGATTTGATCATTGGTTTCTTAATCCATATATATTTAGGAAATATCTATCTATTTAAGGAAAGCTTTTTCCCCTTCCAATCTAATCCTAATTTAATTAAGTAATAGCTACTCGTTATATATACCCTATTGAACTTATAAACATCTATCATCTTTTCCTTTCTCAAATTTCTCTTTTTTCGTCCGAAATAGCCCAAAATTCGTCATAAATTCAGCCTTATTTTTTAAAGGATGTAGCAACTTCGAAGGGTCATAACTCCTAACTCCGGATTATGTTTGACCTCCAGTTTTTTTTGAATCGTATTGATATTAACTTCGATAATCTATAATTTATTCTAGCAAATTTGTAATATATTTTTCTGTAAAATTATTTGAGTGTCAGTTGTCCGAAAATCGACGCGTCCTACTATTTTTGAGATTTCGGAAGATCCCGAACTCGGTTTTGTGATCCGTTTGATGTTAATAAAATCTGACATGATGATCTATAGCATGCATAAAAATTCAGAAATTAATTTTAAAGTTTAAATTTAATTTTGGGCTGATGTATATTTATATTATTTCGTGGTATTTAAAATAAGCTTTTGACCTAAAAATATTATTGTAATATTTTTTACCTAATTAAATTATAGTTTTTTCTCTAAAAATGATATTCCTAGATTTTTAAAGTATTTTTCTAAAATTATTTTAACTAATAAAAATGGTAATTTCCAAATTAAAACTTATTTTCAAGTATGTATTTATCCAAAATATTTTGGGGGTAATAAAATAGTTTTTTCAAGTATTATAAATGTTTTTCTAAAATAGTATATGTATTATTTACACCATTCCCATCGATTCTCAATCCTTACCATGACTAATTTATTTTCTATTCTCTTGCGAAACTGGACTTCCTTATATCGACCCTATCTAATTGGACTATTTTGGACTCGACGGAACAGTCTGTTCCATCATCGGATGCTATCTTGTGAACTTTTAACACCGAAGTCAATTATGTGCCATCTTGATTATCGTACCACACCAGGCACCACACCTGACAAATATACCTTGCCGAACTGACAGTAATTCTTGCATTTCCTATATTATTATTATTTTTTGTCTTACTTGATTACATGCTTCTCATGTTCATGCCATTGCTATTTTTCTTTTACGTGCACGTTCGTTATTTTTTGATTCTATATATCACTGCTATTTCCTATATAGATCATGATAGTGTTGCTTAGTCATATGCTACATTCATTTGATATGTCTTGACCTATTACTTGTATTTGACTTGAGTTGACTTGACTGGACACCTATATAGTTCATTGAGACAGAAAGGACAGTTACTAGTCATGCGGGCTGTATGATAGTATTCTGTTGGCCGATAGTTCAGATGAGCTTCGGTTGTGTTGATAATTCTGTTGGCCGTTAGTTTCATGTTACAGTTGTGATATTTTGTTGGTCGTTATTCTCGGAGAAGATGTGATTGTGATTATTCTGTTAGTTGTTAGTTTCGGATGAGCTACGGTTGTGATGGTACCTGTGTCTTTTAGCCAAAGTGTTGAACATTGTCCTTGATGTTGCATTTCATGTAGTTGTTTAGAAGTAGAGTACCCTATTCCGGTAATTTCCTTATGCATGTTATTTACTGTCATAATAGGCATGTTTTTTCTGTATCTTGTTATGAGGACCTGGTGATCTCTCCAGGTATGTGTGTTTTCTTGACTTTTCGCAGGAGTTCCAGCCAAGATCATGATCTTCTCCTTCATATCAAAGATGACATGCTCTTGGATCACGCTTTCTACTTGTACTCTTTATTTGTTATTTCCTTCCTTCTAGTTAAAGGCAGGGTAGAGCATCTGTCTCCATCCAGCAACTTGTACAATGACATTTCATATTTGATTCTATAATATCGTTATTTTTTTGGAAGAGATTTAGTGAACCATGCCTATCTTTATACTCATTTATAGCTTACGTATATTTATTATACAGCTGACATGTTACGTTCCTAGTCCTACGTATTTTGGGACTGGGGTGTTACATATTTATACTCATGTTTATGTAAATTCTGTGTCCAAGCTATACTTAGGTGCAAATGACTATATTAGTTATTTATGTGTCTAGTCTTTATTTTATGCATATCGGCTTTGTGTCAGAGGAATACCTTATGATTGTGGGATATTTTTATATCTCCTTTGGCCATGACACTCACAATACATGATTGAGACATCCTGTAAGGGGCACGGACTGGGTATCTAACTGGCCATCAATACGTAAGAGACATGTGACAGATAGATACTGTGACTGCTATGATTATAGTATTAGAGACTTAAGCAGTTATAAAACTGGATAAGTTATGGACATAACTTGGTCAGTATGGAATTTTGGGGGAGTACGGTCACTATTGCGTATGGGACAAATAAATTGGCAAACCATAGTCTCCAGATGGAACTATGAAAATTGATGAGTTGTAGATGCCCTCGAACGTTCATGGATTGTTATGGATGGATACAGATGACTGGATGACAGTGTATGTCACGCCCCGCTCCCGCAGGAGCGATCGTCCTCGCTAAGGCGTGATGCCGCACGGGCCTAGGTTGCGTCCGTGCAAGGCTAAGTCCATAAACGGCCGATTTGAGCTAGGCCACAGAGTCGCACAGAGTGTCCCCATTTGCAGCGGAAAGTAAATAAACACAAATTGGAGTGAATTCAACTCTTTATTGATATTCAAGAAGTTTACAAGCGGCGCTAGGCCGATATTACAAATCGCTCAAGCTCTCTCTCTCTCTCTGAAACATAAAAGGCGTGCCAAGTGGCTTACAAGATGGAATGATTAATGGCGATGTTCCAATACATTATGTCCTGTATATGGTGCTCCAGCTCCTTGCAACACTCTAAGGCTCGAGAGATAGCTCCGCGCCTTAGCACGTTCGAGGGAAGCTCCGCACCCGCCGACGTTCCTGCTTCCTGCAAGCAGACTGTGGGATTATTAGTACATTGTTATGCACTGGTGGGGAGGCTAGCTCGTCCACAATGCTATCATTACCAAACACGTTCCATTTACTTTTGTGCATCTCTATCATTCATTGTCTTTCTAATCTTGCCTTAGGGTCAATTTCATGGCATATGTCATAACCTATCCCGTATTGCCAAATTCAAGTGTCGCATGGAAATACATGCACGACTTACCCATACTTACCGTCCGGCCGTCCCTGTCCAACGTAAACCAAGTTAGTCAACAATTCATATGAAATAACTTAACGTAGTTCATGAAAGCATTCAATGTAAAGTGTGTGTCCTTGCCTCGGGTTCTAGCATGTCGTAGGCACGTCTTCTAACTCGTTTGCTCGAAGTACTCTTGATCGTTTTGTGTGTTATATTCAAGCCTATTCAGAGGGTGCTTTGTACAGTTAACTTAGACTACTTTGATTTCAATGCAAGGACTTGCACGTGGATTGCCACCAGCAAAGCCCACTTAAATCTATATGCACCGGTCGCTGGCATCACAAGCCATTTTGGACACTTCCAACCGTGTATTTCTCAACTTAGCGTAGGGTGGGACTGGCACACACCCCGTTAGTCTCTTGAACTACCTCAGCACTTACGTCCCCCGGGTGGCCAAGTCCGCACCCAGGCATGCCCGTAAGCCTCGACTTGGTCCGCCTAGGCCGGCCACGATCCTCCCTTTGATCATGCCGCGGAATCCTTATCACCCGTGCACGGGTCCGTCCACGACCATTTCGTATTTTATCGTCATAGGCTAACCCTTAGCCACAATGCATTATCGACCAGGTTGGCGTCCGTGCAGCGCGGGTAGCGAGCCCCGCTGCACGTGCCCGTCACACATGTCGCTAACCATTTCTTTCTTTCTTATCTTTTATTCATTCTTTCTTTTCTTTCTTTCACTTGTCCGTTTGTTCATCGATTCATTCACGTATTCATTCTTTCATTCGTTGATTCATTCATTCACTTATTTGTTCATTCATTCATTCATACATTTTGCAACTCCCCGTACGGGAGTCGCCTTGGCGACCCATCGGTGCCATAGTCTTTCAATGTTGCTAAACTCTACTCGGAACGACTATGTTGATAGTCTCCCCGTTTCATTGTTGTAAACCATTCATTGTTTTCATTGTTTGAACGCATCAGAGACGTAAACGTAAGCCTTAGCACGAGCGTGGAGCACGGTGCGAGAGTTCTCACAATTTCCATGTTCTTTTCCATATTCTATACAAGCATACAAGATGGGCTTAATCCCTTAGCTAGGTGCGTTGGGTCATTTATTAACATGCGCGGTGTTATCGCCTAGCGATTTCAGTGATAGTGTCCGTATTGTTATGTGTCTAGGCTAAGCAAAGACGGGTTCATCGGAGCCACCCACCTTAGCGATGTTCGCATCGGCCGAGTGATACTACAAGCGCGCCTTTGATAGGTCGACGCAACTCTTCGAGTCGACGGCTCGTTTGAGTCGTTGCACTTGCCGTTTGAATCGGCGTTCCGCTAGGACGGAGCGGGTCATTACATAATACACCACTCAAAACAAGTCTCGTCCTCGAGACTTCCTGAGTGCAGGTCATCCTACCATTCCTTAACTCGTGTCATCGTGTTTTATAGACAATTCTATCGAACAGCTCCATCGTTCGATGTCATCGAACCATGCTCGGTACCTTTCCAAGTTTCGTGTCGCATACGTTTGGTCGATTTTTATTGGATAACTTTTCATTCATTTTAGAGTTGATGGCACTTATTCAATTCAAGTGTTTCTTCGACTCGGTTGCTTTTTTGACATATCATGGGACTGAAACGGTCGCACGAGGTGCGTTGAAATTCGTCAAATGCGAGTGTCGTAGGCTGAGGCAAACTCACTTTCATTTATGCGCATCGCAACACCCACTTGCAGCTGCATTCGAGTTCATCATATCGCTGAGTTTAGATCGTGCACGTATCCCAAGCGTCCCTCGAATACGTACATTTCAACCAAGCTTAGAGACTAGCGAAGTCGGACAAGCTACTTGTGATAGTTTTGATTTGTCGATCGCTCTGCTAACTTCGATTTAAAACCGAACTCATTTGTGTATCACATATCGTTTTTCTCGATCCTCGAGATGATTCGATTCGCTTCTCAAGCGTTATTGTCCACGAAATCAGTATGATTTCTTCTTAGCAGGGTCGACAAAGCCTAAGTAATTTTCGTCCGATTCAAAACCAAGTATTGCACCATCATCAAGTTTTTTTCTTCCTATCAACGATTCAATTTGTTATTCCAACTTTTACTTGCGCATCATCCATCCCTATCATTCCCTTCGTTTGGGGCCAATCTCGTCGTCGTTCACGCACACTCCCAGTTCTCCGTCCTACTCTAAGTCTTGTTTCCCCCAAGTCTATCGTCCGTCCAGACGATACTTTAAATGCCATCGCACAGGTTCAATCACTCGGCATAGGGTCGTCCGCCTATCCGCTAGGTCAGCTCACAAGGTCATAGTTACACGTCAGGTCCGTGGCTCGTCGCGCAAGGTCGTTGCACGATGCTCGTCCCAAATCCTATGGTCAGACCATTTGTTCGCTTGTACGGGAGTTTCTACCCAAGTTCGTTTCACTCAAATTTTTAAACATCGAGCATGATCACCTAATTCGCATCAAGACTTACGTTGCACATATTCAATTTCGTTCAATCACCAGTTCTAACCAATTCATGTATTCGATCACGAGGTCATCTAGCTCGACAATACATTGCGCCCCAATCTTACGCGAGTCCGATTATCCACGGCGGTTCATGAATCACCATGCAACGCTCCCGCGGAATAATCATTCTCATCGGGGCGTAACTCTTGTTTGAGTTTTAGACTAACCCATTCTCGATACGCGGATTGGACCTACTCAATCCTCAAGTTCAATTCCAAGCACACAATTTCATTCTCGAGTCCATCTTCGCGTCAAACCACAAGTCAAAGCAATCAGATTGCCACACCATCCAAGTTCAATCACTCCCGCTGTATGAATCACCATATCAGTGCTCACGCGGAGTGATCGTCATAATTCCGATGCGACGCATGTGCGAGGCTGGAGTTGCGTTCGCATAAGACAAGAATGTCAACGTTGTGGTTGTCAACGAAGCAAATCCAAGCATTCACATTTTCATCCAAACCAAATCAATTCGATAGTTAAACCGTCATGCGTTCAACTAGAAAATCCTCGAGCCAAATCTATCTTTCCCTCGACACATCTTTAACATCCCAAGTATAGCATCCAACGGAACAATAAAATTTGCACGATCGTCATTCGCAGAGTCAGAGTACCCCCGAGTTATCGCATATCGATCTTTGATACGCCTCAATACCATCGACGATATGCGTAACCTGACGATCTTCCTTTGCAACCGATTTCGAGTCGTACATTGATGCTGTTGTCCGAGTTGGATATTCCACAATTTCCTCGATATTCAAGATCAAGTTCTACTGCTATTCCTCAAGCTAGTTTCAAGATCGTTGTTCAAACTCAAGTCACAATTCATTTGAATCAATCCGAAATCGTACGCGCGATCCTCTAAGTTTCCTCGATCAAGACCATTCATTTTCATTCATCGTTCCGAACCATTTTCTAACTCGCGTTGCCCATTGACAAGTTGTCCGAACGACATCTCGTTTGGGACACACGAAGTCACGATCAACTAAGCGTGACGCGTTCTAAGGCTCTGTGCGATCGCATCGCCTCGCCGACATACTCGTTCTATCCGTAAATCCTTCAGTCTCGCTCGAACAATTTCTATAACGTCCATACACCACTCAGGGTTCGAGCCACTCGACCAGTCGTCGACACTCATTCTTATTCTTCTCCGAACCTATCCCATACACCACTCGGATTCAAGCCATACGATCTAGTCCTCAATCACATTTGCGTCATGCTCTAAGACATCCTTCAGATTCGTTCGACGAATCTCTAGCGTAATCGCTCACGTCGTCTCGACGTACTAAGTCGTTCGCACTAATCCTCAAAATCCAAGCCAATCTTTCGGGTACGCCTAAGCGTTAACTCGATAGCGTTCCTATCGATAAACACTCAAAGTGTATCGCCGTTCTCGATCGAGCGATACTCGATATCGCTCGCAACCCGATTGCACCCAAAAGTCGAGGTACGCAACATGCGACACAACTTAGCCAGAAGGCCGTGTGCATAGCTATCCCGTGCGGACTATATTCGAGTTTGCATGCTCACCTATTCTCGTTCGAGCGATAATCGATCTCACTCGCCACTCGTTTGCACCAGAAGGTCTAGGTGCGCGATACTCTACACAACTTAGCCAAAAGGCTGCGTTCATAACCATCCCGTTCGAACTATACTTTGGTCTCGTGTACTCGTTGCTGTCAGCGTAAGCTCATTCAAGCACGTACTGCGTTTGCTAACTCTTAGCATCGGTTCCTTCCAACTCAAGTACGTCGTGGTTCGGCATAAGGGCCTTCGCCTATCGATCCCTTCAACCGAGCACTTGTACGAGCTTTTGAAAATATTAGACTTATTGTATGGAACATCCCAAGGCACAACGAGAGAGAGAGAGAACGTACACTTCTTTTGTTTCAAAACCGAGCTTTCAAAACTGAAAGAATCGAAATGAAGTCCAAGGACGTAAAGCCGTGCTCTGATACCAATCTGTCACGCCCCGCTCCCGCAGGAGCGATCGTCCTCGCTAAGGCATGATGCCGCACGGGCCTAGGTTGCGCCCGTGCAAGGCTAAGTCCAGAAACGGCCGATTTGAGCTAGGCCACAGAGTCGCACAGAGTGTCCCCATTTGCAGCGGAAAGTAAATAAACACAAATTGGAGCAAATTCAACTCTTTATTGATATTTAAGAAGTTTACAAGCGACGCTAGGCCGATATTACAAATCGCTCAAGCTCTCTCTCTATGAAACATAAAAGGCGTGCCAAGTGGCTTACAAGATAGAATAATTCATGGCGATGTTCCAATACATTATGTCCTGTATATGGTGCTCCAGCTCCTTGCAACACTCCAAGGCTCGAGAGATAGCTCCGCACCTTAGCACGTTCGAGGGAAGCTCCGCACCCACCGACGTTTCCTGCTTCCTGCAAGCAGACTGTGGGGTTATCAGTACATTGTTATGCACTGGTGGGGAGGCTAGCTCGCCCACAATGCTATCATTACCAAACACGTTCCATTTACTTTTGTGCATCTCTATCATTTATTGTCTTTCTAATCTTGCCTTAGGGTCAATTTCATGGCATATGTCATAACCTATCCCGTGTTGCCAAATTCAAGTGTCGCATGGAAATACATGCACGACTTACCCATACTTACCGTCCGGCCTTCCCTGTCCAACGTAAACCAAGTTAGTCAACAATTCATATGAAATAACTTAACGTAGTTCATGAAAGCATTCAATGTAAAGTGCGTGTCCTTGCCTCGGGTTCTAGCATGTCGTAGGCACGTCTTCTAACTCGTTTGCTCGAAGTACTCTTGATCGTTTTGTGTGTTATATTCAAGCCTATTCAGAGGGTGCTTTGTACAGTTAACTTAGACTACTTTGATTTCAATGCAAAGACTTGCACGTGGATTGCCACCAGCAAAGCCCACTTAAATCTATATGCACCGGTCGCTGGCATCACAAGCCATTTTGGACACTTCCAACCGTGGTATTTCTCAACTTAGCGTAGGGTGGGACTGGCACACACCCCGTTAGTCTCTTGAAATACCTCAGCACTTACGTCCCCCGGGTGGCCAAGTCCGCACCCAGGCATGCCCGTAAGCCTCGACTTGGTCCGCCTAGGCCGGCCACGATCCTCCCTTTGATCATGCCGCGGAATCTTTATCACCCGTGCACGGGTTCGTCCATGACCATTTCGTATTTTATCGTCATAGGCTAACCCTTAGCCACAATGCGTTATCGACCAGGTTGGCGTCCGTGCAGCGCGGGTAGCGAGCCCCGTTGCACGTGCTCGTCACACATGTCGCTAACCATTTCTTTCTTTCTTATCTTTTATTCATTCTTTCTTTTCTTTCTTTCACTTGTCCGTTTGTTCATCGATTCATTCACGTATTCATTCTTTCATTCGTTGATTCATTCATTCACTTATTTGTTCATTCATTCATTCATACATTTTGCAACTCCCCGTGCGGGAGTCGCCTTGGCGACCCATCGGTCCCATAGTCTTTCAATGTTGCTAAACTCTACTCGGAACGACTATGTTGATAGTCTCCCCGTTTCATTGTTGTAAACCATTCATTGTTTTCATTATTTGAACGCATCAGAGACGTAAACGTAAGCTTGTGCCTTAGCACGAGCGTGGAGTGCGGTGCGAGAGTTCTCACAATTTTCATGTTCTTTTCCATATTCTATACAAGCATACAAGATGGGATTAATCCCTTATCTAGGTGCGTTGGGTCATTTATTAGCATGCGCGGTGTTATCGCCTAGCGATTTCAGTGATAGTGTCCGTATTGTTATGTGTCTAGGCTAAGCAAAGACGGGTTCATCGGAGCCACCCACCTTAGCGATGTTCGCATCGGCCGAGCGATACTCCGAGCGCGCCTTTGATAGTCTAAGTCTGGATTCATCTTTGACGGGCCATTGTAAGTCTTGCATCGATTCGCATCGATACTTCATCGGGTCGAAGCAACTCTTCGAATCGACGGCTCGTTTGAGTCGTTGCACTTGCCGTTTGAATCGACATTCCGCTAGGGCGGAACGGGTCATTACAGTGTATGTACACCACTAGCCTTTAGTTAAGTGGGTTATTCGAGTTAGCCTGAATCCCACTCATGCGTGTGAAAGTTGTCATCTAAATTGCACATTTATGATGTTAGAAACACCTTTGTACATATGTGTGATTTTATTTCTGGCATGCCCCACTCCCAAAATACGCGAAAACGAGCCACGTGACCACGGCCAGCTGCGTGTACCATGGACTCTTGCCCAACGATATACGTATAAGTTGTCTATAGTTCGGTATTCTAGTATGCATAACCTATGATTGGTCTATTATTGTATCTCAATCCACGAGAGTAATAAAAGCAAAAAATAACATATAATACTAAAGTTGGCCACCCGATAGCATTTATGTTCGAATATGTCTGAAACAATAGATCATGGACATACAAAACTAAACTCATAAGAGTAGAAATAGCATGGGTAGCACATGTCGCTCCTCATGAAGAAGGTACTAAAAGAAATACGAAAGATAAATATAAGTGATACAAGGTGAGGGTACCCACGGTTGCTCGGGTACTGGTGCCTCAACCTAACTTCTCCGTGTCTTTGAAGCTAAAAATTCTCAATTCTCTGTCGCTCACTTCCCCAAAACCTTGATACACAAATCTAGCCCGTCAATTCGGGGAGAGCGAGGGTCCAAAGGAAGCCGCACTTATAACAGTACATCAAACACAAGTGGATATAAATATAACTGTCCTGACTAACAATACGAACATAAAAAGAGCAAGCTACATCAAGGTACATGTATGAAATAGATACAATGTAACTAAATACGGGAGTTAATAAATTTAGTATGAGGATCATACCTGCATGCGAATGTACCCGCATGTGAGCTACATAAAATAATACATATATATGAAATGAATGTAAATAATGAAACATCCAAGTATCATAGTAAATCACTAATGTGAAACATCAAAGGAAATCAAGTTGTCCCAAACCAAGAAATCATATAAGATCATCACGAACTATGGTTCATGCTAGTTGTTCAAAAATACAAGTCAAGCAAGTTGTTCCAAAACAAAATCATGCAAGCTGTTCCATACCAAGATTCTCTCAAGTTCTAACTACCAATCAACATGAAATTCTAATTACAAATTAAAGAAGACCCGACAAAGTAAAAGTTACTGTGAGTACGATCCAAAACAAAAGGGAAAAATATGGAAGAAACGAATACATATTTATTATAAAAAAATTCAAAAATTTCGCCAGAGTCTCCTTTGTATTTTCTATGTTCACACACCTGCAAAACCCCTAAGAAACATTATATCCAACACCATATCTCATTCACGTCAACGGCACAACCCACTGGACTCACAAACCCATATCCACACAATAATCCAAGTCGCGACGCAACCCGTCGGACACACTGACAAGCCGGTACCACAGAGGCCAAGTAAATGAAAAGAATGCAAGTAAATGAATGTAAGAATATATTGGTAATCTCAAGCATATAAGAGTTTAGATATCAAGAAAGAGAAAGATGCATGGTAAATAAGAATCCGACTACAAGTAAGATACGAAATCTAAGTAGAGATGCATACATCAAGAAAGGATAGAACAAGTGTGATGTTTAACTAGCATGCAAGGTAAATTATTTTAGACTAAAGTTGTGAAAAATAATTTATTATCTGTACTATTCTAGATGAAAGCAAATAAGTAGAGGTTATTCAATTTTTTGATTATTCGGTTAACTTAATTAGGCATTCTTTCCGAATCCTATTTATGATAATGACAAGTGCAAATAAATTTGAGTTTAATGCACTATTACGAGATGCAAGTGATCACTCGCCTTGGAGGTGTAGAGCTCAACCGCGTCTTCGATCATGAGACTCCAATCTGCTCCACGTTCAACCAATAGCGTATCCACAGGATCCTTGGGTTAAAGGAACTATCATAGACCAATACCAAAATTTATAAAAAAATTGAAAGAATTATATGGATAGGTTATGCAATATACCAAGTCGAAGATTTTAAAATTTTGGCAGCCTTTGCCGAGACAGGGGGTTGGCAATATGCCTTTTTATCCACACCATAATAGGGAATTCCCTTGCTAGTCCGATCGAAGAGGCAGAGCAAGGGACGTTGTCGACATGATGGTGTAACGGTGAGGCCGAGGAAATCTCACTGGAAATTGACGACAACAGAGCTCGAAAGGGGTTCTGCTAGGTTGTGATGTCGAGTAGATGGAGAAGCTAAGCCCTTAGGGCTCGAGTTGTTGTCGAAGTCGTCGACCAAATCTGGATGTCAAAGAAGAATGGAAGAGTCAAAGGAAGGGTCTCCAAAAGCTTGCAAGGATGGAGCGACAACCGACGGTGCTGCGCCGATGTGGGGTAGCTCGGACGTTGGCTGATCGGGGAACTGACGGGGGTTCGACCAGGCTACTAGCAGCGATGTGCGACGTCGAGACCAATATCACTGCCTCAGATGTAGCGGTTGCTGCTATCCACGACATGAAAGTCGGGATCAAGGAGATGTCCTCCTGGATTCGGTCGACCAGCGAAGGGGGTCGATGCCTGGGGGAGTGCGCACAGTCAGGCCGAGAGCATCGTGCCAGCCGCGCGGTCGTCGATGGTTGCACACGCGGTGCCAGGGAGTTGGGCCACAGAGGAGACTGCAGAGGAGGCTGAGTTCAAGATCCTCTTCAGAAATTAAAAAAGAAGAAGATTAGGGTTAGGGTTAGGGCTCGATTCTCTTAGGAGAGGGAAAAAGAAAGAGAGGTTGAAGAAAGGATTTTTGGTTTAGAAATATGGATTGTGGCTGCACACAAAAAGAAGGAAGAAGGGATACAAGTTAGGGATTCCATATTATCCATTGGATCCATGATCCTATGGCTATGAATAAAAGATGGAAGAATGAGAAGAATTAATGATGTTAAGTCCCCTTGGAATCCAAGGGGGGTCATGAACAAAAGGAATTAGTTAAAGGATGTAATCTTTGGCTACATGGTTTAATTAAATGGCCTGGACCCGAAGGTTAAAGAGATTGGTCTGATACACACCCTAAAATCTAGGGCTACTAGAAGGTGAAGGAAGGTGTTCTCGTCAGTCCTAGGTTATAGGTTAGGCTAATCGAGGTTCGAACCATGCTGAGAATCGATGAATCTAAATAATGAGTTGAATATACCATAATTAACCAAGCCGTCATTCAACACTTATAAAAGGGGGATTTCTAAGGGTTACACACACGCACAAATTTAGGTGGGTCAACTAGATCTCAACCATACCATAAAACCTAGAAAAATAGTCTATCATACACTACATCAAAATATCGCAAATAGTAATATATAATACGATTATCGAAAGAAGTGGGGATTACAATTTAAGTATTATAGCATGTACATTATGTATCTTCGTACATTGCATTGTGGACCTGGTTTTCCTTCCAGGTTTAGACGATCAGGACTATCCTTAGGTTTACGGATCTGGATTAGAGTCATCCTTTGCAGACGAAGAGGTTGCACCTTTCGAGTTTCCATGATTATCTTTTAGTTGCTTATCACTTTAGTTTGTCTATCGTACTTGGACTTATCTTATTTCATTTTAAGAGACTGGACTAGTTCTATGCTTTCAGTTTATTATAGTCGTTTGGTAATGGATGTCTCCACCCGATTATCTACTTTGCTGGACTATTTTTAGAGTTTTATCGTTGCTGCTTGTCTACTAGTTCATTATCTTTACCGTTAGATGAGATAATATAGATTGTGACCATGGTTTCTATATGAGTTGGTATAGTTCATTTATAGCTAATTATGATTTGTAGGTTCCATATATTGGAGTAGCCTACGTTTGCATGCTCGTTGGCATAATCACGTGCTGGTCCTACATATATTTGGGACTAGGACGTGACATTAGTCATCCATTCGATCATACTAACTGTCACGCCCCGCTCCCGTAGGAGCGATCGTCCTCGCTAAGGCGTGATGCCGCACGATCCTAGATTGCGCTCGTGCAAGGCGGGTTCCATAACGGCCGATTACAGCGGCTGCGACGGGGTCGTCGCACAGAAGTCCCATGCAGAGACATTGATTTATAGCAGCGGAATTAAAGAAGAACACATGAACACAAGTCATTCAAAAGAATCTCTTTTATTGATATTGAATACAAGATTACATCTGTGGGCGCAAGGCCAAATTACAATGTCTCTCGTGCTCACTTTTCTCTCATTTACAAGTCACTCTGCTCTCTCTCATCTCTCGATACAATACTTGAATCCAGCGGAAGTTTCGGAAGGCGATGTCCATACATTATGTCCCGTATAAGTCTTCGAATCCATGCGGCCGCACGCTTCGAATCGCCAAGGAACTTCGTGCCTCGACGCATCCAAGCGAGCTCCGTGCCACGAGCTTCTACCTGTGCCTGCACATGAAACACTGTGTGGGTGTCAGTACCACTGTACTGGTGGAGTGAGCTCCTCGCCCACCCATACAAAACCTACACGTTTCATTTACTTTGTGCAACATAAACCCTTTTATGATTGTCTTTCTATTCTTGCCTTAGGATCAGTTTTAGGACCGGCGCCTTAGCGCAACTTGTGTATCGGGACCATCCCGTGCTTGCAATGTCAACGTTAACTCATACTTGTTACTAGACCACCCTTGTGCCAACAACGTTAACCTATCAAGTCGTGTTCGCCTTACGGCCATAATCAGAGACGCAACTACACGAAGGACTCCATTTCCTTGCCTCTAGACCTTTCTCGTGCTTGCATTGTCGACGCACCGACTTATACTTATCTTTCGTGCCAAACTCTGGGACGTAACGACTCGGTCGTGCCATGAACTCGATTCGTGCATCGATAACTCTGAGGCAACGCCTCCTCGCTTAGTCTTACCTATACTTGTGTTGTGACAACGCGGCCGTGCCTCATATTTCGAGGTCGTGCCCAGCAACTCAACGTAACTTCACACAACTAGCCCTACGGCCCTTCTCGACTTAACTCGCAACAACTCGAGCCTAACTCATGCAACTCTATGCCAACAACTTAACACTCGACGCCGCCTCTCGTGCCGAAGCACGCTGCCTTCGCTGTAGCCAAATCTTAGGCTCAGACATTGTGTCTTTCTAACTCATACATATTCAACTCAATCCAAAGGCACCCACGCGGATTGCCGCCCGTGCCGACACATCTATATGAAAGGTCACTGGCATTGACTAGCCATAGTGGACATAGCCTGGCATTCGGGACCCTTGCACCGCCGGTTGCGATCCTCGATACAAGTCCCCAACCTACCGGTTGCTTCATACCCAGCTCGGCTATACCCTGTTTCTTCCTAGGCCGAGTCGGTCCCGTGGCCCCGGGTTGCCGCTCGAAGAAACCATCGCCCTTGTCGACAAGTTGTCCATGACCACGCGCCTACGCTAACTTCTAGACTTAACGTAATGCATGGTCTCATCATCATCACTTAGTTCCTTTGCTTTACTCTTTCCTCTTTTCACACTTCTTTTGCAGAGCCCCAAACCAGGGTTGCCTCGGCGACTGAACCACAGTCCCAACATATTTCCTCTCGGCGACTAACCATCGCTTAGACTTAACGTTCTTTGAACTCAGGGAACAGTTACTGCCTAGTCTTCCAACTTAACTTGAACATAACGTGTTTCCTTAAGTATCGACCGACCGTGGATAACTTTCCACTGAACCAACCGTGGCTCGTGCCTCTAAACCGACTCGTGTTCTACGCAACGCTGTCGCCCAAGTCATACTTCATATGACGGGCCTTGGGGTCGTAGGACTATTTATCTTGACAACCGCAGAATGAGCGGGATAGCACGTAGAATAACTTAGGTCGACCGGCATAACTTTGTCTAACTCACTCAAGCCTACAACTTAACCCAAGGGACGAGCAAAGGCTATGCCAAGCCTTGCGGGACAGTACCGTACATGCTTTAGCAAGCATTTGTGCGGGCGATGCCTATGACTTAGGCTAACTCTCAGCTTTTGCACCGAAGACCAACTTTCCTTCTCCCAAGCCACGGGACGAAGGACCGAGTGTCATTTTCAAAGCACGCCGTGCACCAACTCTAAGCCGACAGTAGGACGTTTTCCATGTTCTAACTCGATTCAAACCGTCGGGATTATTCCCTTAGCTATGTGGATGCGTAGCTTTTATTATCAAGCCTAACTTGTGCAAGTTGAAAACACGATTTATTATGTGAAGGCAAAGATGAGGAGAGTTCACCGAAACTATCCCACCTGAGCGATGTCTCCGAGCAAGCCGTTGCAAGGCTAAGGCCGAACGCCGTCGGCGTTTCGATTCCTCCGATTGACTTTGCGGGACGGGGCACTACATCATACACCACTCAGAACAAGTCTCGTCCTCGAGACTTTCCTGAAGGCAAGTCATCCTACCATTTCTATGGCCGAGACTAATTCGTACACATTTCGCTTACGCGTTTCCTCGATTCCGAGCCACGCTCGCACGACTATCAATCTTTCCGTTAACATAATTTCAAGATCTCGACACACTCCCATCTTTCAAGCCTTGCTTGAACTCGTCGTATCACTTGGCTGGATCGTGCACGCATTCCAAGCGTCCCCAAAATACATGCATTCAGCCAAGCCGCATGATAGAGAATTGTCATTCTCACTCGAGTCGCATCGTGCACATACCCAAGCATCCCTGAAATATATACATGTCAGCCAAGCCTCGTGAGCTGGGTCTCCTACATTCGTGATTCACGCTATCCATCCAAGCCAATCCTCAAGATCAATCCTTCGATTGATAACTCATGAAACAGGGCGTCTCGCCTAACCGCTAGGCCATTTCTTTTCGAGGCTAAGTCAATGTCAGGATTGGAATCATAGTTCCCCAACAATAATGCCAACACTGACCCCAATTCTAGGGTCAAACCAGAGTCGATCATACGGGGTCTTCTACCCAAGCTCGCGTCACTCAAATTTCTAAACATCGAGCACGATCACCTAATTCGTATTACGGCACGCGTTGCGTATATTCGAATCCCTTCAATTCACCAATTCTAACCAATTTATGTATTCGATCACGAGGTTGTCTCGCTCGACAATACGTTGCGCCCCAATCTCACGCGAGTCTGATAATCCGCGGTGGTTCATGAATCACCATGCAACGCTCCCGCAGAATAATCATTCTCATCGGGGCGTAACTCTTGTTTGAGTTTAGACTCATTCATTCTCGATACGCGGATTGGACCTACTCAATCCTCAAGTTCAATCGACAAGCACACCAATTCAATCTCGAGTCTATCTTCGCGTCAAACCACAAGTCGAAGCACAAATTGTCGTACCGTACAAGTTCGACCACTCCCGCTGTATGAATCACCATACCAGCGCTCACGCAGAGTGATCGCCCTAATCGGCGTGACGCATGTGCGAGGCTGGAGTAGCACTCGCATAAGACAAGAACATCAACGTTGTGGTTGTCGACGAAGCAAATCCAAACATTCCAATTTTTATCCAAGCCAAGTTCGATAGTTCGATCATCATTTATTCAACTTAGAAAATCCTCGAGCCAGTCTATCTTTTCCTCGACACATTTTTAACATTTCAAGTATAGCGTCCAATGGAACAATGACATTTGCACGACCGTCATTCGCCGAGTCAGAGTGCTCCCGAGTTATCGTATATCGATCTTTGATACGCCTCAATACCATCGACGATATGCGTAACCTGACGATCTTCCTTTGCAACCAATTTTGAGTCGTACGACTGATGCCATTGTCCGAGTTGGAAAATCCTCAATTTTCTCGATACTTAAGGTCAAGTTCAGTCGCTTTTCCTCAAGCTCGTTTCAAAATCGTTATTCAAAACTTAAGTCACATTTCCTTTGCATCAATCCGATATCGCACGTGCGATCCTCTAAGTTTCCTCGATCAAGACCATTCAATTTTATTCATCGTTCCGAAACATTTTCTAACTCGCGTTGCTCGTTCACAAGTTGTCCAAACGAGATGCTCGTTCGGGACATTCGAAGTCACGACCAACTAAGCGTGACGCGTTCTAAGGCTTTGCGCGATCGCATCGCCTCGCCGCCATACTTGTAATCCTCAATATTTACTCGAACAATTTCTAAGACGAACCATACACCACTCGGATTCGAGCCACTCGACTAGTCGTCGACACTCATTCTTATTCTTCTCCGAACCTATCACATACACCAATCGGATTCAAGCCATACGATCTAGTCCTCAATCACGTTTGCATCGTTCGCTAAGACATCCTTCAGATTCATTCGACGAATCGCTAGCGTAGTCGCTCACGTCGTATCGACGCACTAAGTCGTTCGCACTATTTCTTCGAAATCCAAATCAATCTTCCGTGTACACCTAAGCGTTAGTCCGATAGCATTCCTATCGATAGACACTCTAAGTATATCTCCGTTCCCGACCGAGCGGTACTTGCTATCGCTCGCAACTCGTTTGCACCAAGGGTCGAGGTGCGCGACGTGAAACACAACTTAGCCAAAAGGCCGTGTGTATAGCCATTCCGTGCGGACTATATTCCGAGTTTGCACGCTCAATTGCTAGGGTCGACGTTGGACTAATTAGGCATGCACGCGACTTGCTAACATTAGCACACATTTTCTATCGAGTCAAGTTTGCAACGTTCGGCACAAAGGCCCTATCGACGCATTTGGCAACGGCCTACCGATGCGTTAGATTGAACGCTTGAACGAGCTTTCGAAAATATTTAGACTTATTGTATGGACATGCCGAGGGACATTTGAGAGAGAGCGCACCAACGATAACAACTTGCGGAAGCAACAGAGTTTTGCGGAAACATCGAAGTTAAAGAATTCAATCGACGGTCCAAGGACGTAAAGCCGTGCTCTGATACCATGTCACGCCCCGCTCCCGTAGGAGCGATCGTCCTCGCTAAGGCGTGATGCCGCACGAGCCTAGATTGCGCTCGTGCAAGGCGGGTTCCATAACGGCCGATTACAGCGGCTGCGACGGGGTCGTCGCACAGAAGTCCCGTGCAGAGACATTGATTTATAGCAGCGGAATTAAAGAAGAACACATGAACACAAGTCATTCAAAAGAATCTCTTTTATTGATATTGAATACAAGATTACATCTGTGGGCGCAAGGCCAAATTACAATGTCTCTCGTGCTCACTTTTCTCTCATTTACAAGTCACTCTGCTCTCTCTCATCTCTCGATACAATACTTGAATCCAGCGGAAGCTTCGGAAGGCGATGTCCATACATTATGTCCCGTATAAGTCTTCGAATCCATGCGGCCGCACGCTTCGAATCGCCAAGGAACTTTGTGCCTCGACGCATCCAAGCGAGCTCCGTGCCACGAGCTTCTACCTGTGCCTGCACATGAAACACTGTGTGGGTGTCAGTACCACTGTACTGGTGGAGTGAGCTCCTCGCCCACCCATACAAAACCTACACGTTTTATTTACTTTGTGCAACATAAACCCTTTTATGATTGTCTTTCTATTCTTGCCTTAGGATCAGTTTTAGGACCGGCGCCTTAGCGCAACTTGTGTATCGGGACCATCCCGTGCTTGCAATGTCAACGTTAACTCATACTTGTTACTAGACCACCCTTGTGCCAACAACGTTAACCTATCAAGTCGTGTTCGCCTTACGGCCATAATCAGAGACGCAACTACACGAAGGACTCCATTTCCTTGCCTCTAGACCTTTCTCGTGCTTGTATTGTCGACGCACCGACTTATACTTATCTTTCGTGCCAAACTCTGGGACGTAACGACTCGGTCGTGCCATGAACTCGATTCGTGCATCGATAACTCTGAGGCAACGCCTCCTCGCTTAGTCTTGCCTATACTTGTGTTGTGACAACGCGGCCGTGCCTCATATTTCGAGGTCGTGCCCAGCAACTCAACGTAACTTCACACAACTAGCCCTACGGCCCTTCTCGACTTAACTCGCAACAACTCGAGCCTAACTCATGCAACTCTATGCCACCAACTTAACACTCGATGCCGCCTCTCGTGCCGAAGCACGCTGCCTTCGCTGTAGCCAAATCTTAGGCTCAGACATTGTGTCTTTCTAACTCATACATATTCAACTCAATCCAAAGGCACCCACGCGGATTGCCGCCCGTGCCGACACATCTATATGAAAGGTCACTGGCATTGACTAGCCATAGTGGACATAGCCTGGCATTCGGGACCCTTGCACCGCCGGTTGCGATCCTCGATGCAAGTCCTCGACCTACCGGTTGCTTCATACCCAGCTCGGCTATACCCTGTTTCTTCCTAGGCCGAGTCGGTCCCGTGGCCCCGGGTTGCCATTCGAAGAAACCATCGCCCTTGTCGACAAGTTGTCCATGACCACGCGCCTACGCTAACTTCTAGACTTAACGTAATGCATGGTCTCATCATCATCACTTAGTTCCTTTGCTTTACTCTTTCCTCTTTTCACACTTCTTTTGCAGAGCCCCAAACCAGGGTTGCCTCGGCGACTGAACCACAGTCCCAACATATTTTCTCTCGGCGACTAACCATCGCTTAGACTTAACGTTCTTTGAACTCAGGGAACAGTTACTGCCTAGCCTTCCAACTTAACTTGAACATAACGTGTTTCCTTAAGTATCGACCGACCGTGGATAACTTTTCACTGAACCAACCGTGGCTCGTGCCTCTAAACCGACTCGTGTTCTACGCAACGCTGTCGCCCAAGTCATACTTCATATGACGAGCCTTGGGGTCGTAGGACTATTTATCTTGACAACCGCAGAATGAGCGGGACAGCACGTAGAATAACTTAGGTCGACCGGCATAACTTTGCCTAACTCACTCAAGCCTACAACTTAACCCAAGGGACGAGCAAAGGCTATGCCAAGCCTTGCGGGACAGTACCGTGCATGCTTTAGCAAGCATTTGTGTGGGCGACGCCTATGACTTAGGCTAACTCTCAGCTTTTGCACCGAAGACCAACTTTCCTTCTCCCAAGCCACGGGACGAAGGACCGAGTGTCATTTTCAAAGCACGCCGTGCACCAACTCTAAGCCGACAGTGGGACGTTTTCCATGTTCTAACTCGATTCAAACCGTCGGGATTATTCCCTTAGCTATGTGGATGCGTAGCTTTTATTATCAAGCCTAACTTGTGCAAGTTGAAAACACGATTTATTATGTGAAGGCAAAGATGAGGAGAGTTCACCGAAACTACCCCACCTGAGCGATGTCTCCGAGCAAGCCGTTGCAAGGCTAAGGCCGAACGCCGTCGGCGTTTCGATTCCTCCGATTGACTTTGCGGGACGGGGCACTACACTAACTGACCAATTATTTGAACTATTAAAATATGCTTGTTCTCCTCTAATGACCATGTTCCATAATCAATTTCATTTAACAAACTATAATCCTAATTAATAATTATACTAAGAGCTTGCTAATAAATTTCAAGTTTTATTTCCACATATAACTTCATTATGCATTCATATTGTGCGATACTAACTAAAATAAACACTAATCTTAAAACAAAAATAATTACAAAACTTCACAGCAGCAATATAACAAACAACTTACTTAATTGGACCAAAATAGCTAAGAACTTTATTCAAATCTTCAAACTAGAGAATTAACTTTGATCATAGTTGATTGGACCAAAATAGCAAATGGACAAAGGAATAACTCTGCGAAGGTTTATAGATCAAACCGGAGCATAAAAACTCTCAACTATTCTGATGAGAAAAGCATCGGTGAGTATAACTATTTAATCTGAATACTATATCATATGCTACTGGAAAGACATTGTGCCTTAAACTCTCAACTATTTCGATGAGAAAAGCATCGGTGAGTATAACTATTTAATTTGAATAATATATCATATGATTCTGAAAAGGCACCGATGCCTTTGTCCTTATGCATAGGGCAACAAAAAATTTGTAAAGCATAGAAGACAGTGATCAAATCCATAATAGGCAATGACCAAAAGTGAATCAAATAAGTCATGTATCCTTCTTGATTGCATGTCCTGCCGATAATAGGTTCCGTAAGGACCGCCTTAGGCTACAGTTTCTTCCTATGCAACGTGAACCGGTGGCAGAGCACGACCTTGGGTCGGCTATGCTTTGTGACGATGAGGAACACAATGGCTGCAAATGTGAGCATACATATGCCGCCGTAGAAATATCAGCGACATTGGAGTCCATGGAGGTGAGGTCCCCGTCCGAGGCTACAGAGACCATCTTCTTGACATTGACGGTGGAGGAAGAAGAAGATTGGTAGCCATCTGAGCATGGTGCTGATAACGTATTAGAAAAGTAAGAAAGAGAGGGAGATTATGTCATTATAGAAAGATTATGATTTGTGTGTATATTACATTAGGTAAGATATGGATAGCCACTATTTGTGGTTATCCACGAATGACTATTTATAATAATATTAACAAAAAAGAGCATAACGCTTGTAGCTCATGTGAAAAGCAGCATGGACACCAAACGGGATCGACAGAGTTCGAGCCACCAAACCGTAAGTACGTGCAAGTGTATGCGGGTTGTAATAAAGAAACAAAACAAAAAAGAAAAGAGTAAAAGCACAATATATAATCTGAAAATTGCTGAGATACCCAATTTTGGGGTTGATTTTTATGAAAAACCTACCCGCATGGTGGATTTTATGAAATGTCCAGAATTATATATTTTCACGTTAAATATTCCAAGATTCCCTTTAGATGCTCTGTATTTACAAAATTGCTATTTTGATAATACCATAACTACCCCTTCGCACAAATGTTGTTATATATATGTATTTGAATTCACAAACTCAGATTTGGATTGCGATTTTCATCTTCTTCTTCTTCACGAGAGATCTGAATTCCATTGCTCTCATCTTCAGCAGAGATCACAAAGATCATTCGTAGTTTACTGTACTTTTCTTCAGTCGAACTCCGATTATCGGTCATCATCATCATCATCTTTGTGGAGAGATTTGAAGTTTTATGGTGATTAGGTCAATTGTGGAGAGAAGATCTTCTTCTCCTTCTTCTCCATAAGAGTTAGCATCGTTTTGAAAGAAGAACGAAAAACTCTTGAATCTTTATTACTGACAAATTTTTTTATACAAAAAAAACAAAAAATTAGGTTTCTGTCAACTGTTCTCCGTCATTTTAACACGGAGAATGGTCATTCCCCATGATTTTAACACGAAGAATGACCGTTCTCCTGCATTTTAACACGAGGAATGGTCATTCTCCGTGATTTTAACAACGGAGAATGGTCATTCTCCGTGATTTTAACACTTCATTCTCCTACATTTTAATACGAAAAGTGGTCTTTCTCCGTTATTTCAACACGGAGAATGACAATTCTCTATGATTTTAACACGGAGAATGATCATTCTCCGTGTTAAAATGACGGATAATTGTCATTCTCTGTGATTTTAACAACGGAGAATGGTCATTCTCCGTGTTAAAATCACGGAGAATGACCATTCTCCTGTATTTAAACATGGGAAGTGGGCATTCTCCGTCATTTTAACACGGAGAATGGCAATTCTCCGTCAATTTAACATGGAGAATGGCAATTCTCCGTGTTAAAATGACGGAGAATGACCATTCTCCGTCATTTTAATCACGGAGAACGACAATTCTCCGTCAATTTAACACGGAGAATGACAATTCTCCGTGATATTAACACGGAGAATTACCATTCTCCGTGATATTACCACAAAAAATGGTCATTCTTCTGTATTTTAACACGGAGAATGACTATTCTCCTGCATTTTAATACGGGGAATGGCCAGTTGAAACTTTGGAGGGCCATAACTTTTGACTGAGATGTCGAAACGAGGTCCGGTTTGTCGCAAAAGGAGCGTATTTCCGAGGAGCTTGAGATAAATAGCTTCATCATTTGTCGGTCATCTGAAATTTTAGAAACGCAAAAAAAATGATGTTTGGTCCTCCATTTTAATAGTTTTGCCGTTTGTCGGCCTTTTCGAAATTTTTCGACGAGTTTTTGAAGTAAGGTTTTAAAATTTTGGAGGAGAAAACCTAAATTCGAAAGTGAGCAGCGTATGGAAGAAGAGGAAGAATCGAAACATTTTTTTTGACGAGTAGGTTTTGTGGGTGTTTTCAATAAATTAGAAGGACAAAAATGTCATTCCAAATCCTTTTATATATTTTTCGCTAATACTGGGCACGTGATAAAACATTATTTTGTGGTGGATTTTTTATAAATTTTTTGCGGTTTTTGGACATTTCATAAATTTTTCCATTCTAATTTGTATCTATCCTTCCATGCAAAAACCCTCTTGTTCAAAATCTCTCCACTTGTTGACGCAAGCAATACGTGCCGGCGCCCTATCAAAAAAGACACTCGACTATGGTGTTGTGTCCCCAAGAGAGCGAGGGAGAGTATTCAACTCAATCACTTCCTTCCTCTCTATAAACCTGCCACTAATTGAAGTCCATGGCACTCCTCCTCCCCCTCCCACCGCTCTCCTCCTTCCTGCACTCGATCATTCCCAATGGCGCTCTCTGGCGACTCGTCCTCCGCTCCGGTCCAGCTGCCCGCCGTGGAGCAGATTGTGATCGACATCGTGGAGGCCACCGAAGAGGAACAGCTGCTGCAGTGCAGGATCTGTCTCGAGAGCGACGGTTCCGCTCCTTCCAAACCCTAATTATTCCTCTCTCTCTCTCTTTTTTTTTTTTAGATTTGTTGCCAAAACATTGATCAGTTGTCTTTCCTTGTTCAGGGAGGGATTTCATTTCTCCTTGCAAGTGTAGGGGAACTTCCAGGTACGTCCACCGCGACTGCCTTGACCACTGGCGCGCAGCAAAGGTATAATTCGCCCGGTCTGAAAAATAAAATAGAAATAAAACTGTTTTGATGGTTACGGTTTTATGAGGTGAAAAATAAAACTGTTTTTTTTTGTTAGGGTTGTATGATTTCGATGAGGATTGTTGAACTTTGATGCATGCAAATGCATTTTGATAGGGCTGATCGTTCGTATAATTCAATAAATCAGGAGTTGAAAATTTACTGACATGCAATTCTATTTCTTGTTGTTCGGTTGCATGAGTATTTCTCTTTTCCCTATTTTCGAAGTTTAGCATATGTCATGTTAATTATTGATCTTATTTTTGTTACATTTATATATGGTTCCTGTTGAAATCTCAAGGCCTTTAGATGAGGATTAAAGTTGCATGCGTGTGAGTTCATTAATTTAGAGTGAAGTAGTAAGTAGACGTGTAGAGCTGATATATATATACTTGTTTTTTTCCCCAATCGTTCTATATATTATATGTTGGCTGTAAAGTTGAGTCAGGACCTGTTAGGTTCCAAGGAAATGAACTTGCATGTAAAATTTATAAGTCAAGGAGTTTTAAATCATGGACTTGCAATTCCAATTCTTTGTTGTTTGGTTTGCAAGGATAATTTTGTTTTTAGAAGGTTGATGAATATTCACATGGGCTTTTCAAGGATCAAAATATATATTTAATTTATTCCAAGAATTTGTTGTCACACATTCTGTGACTACATTGTATAGAAATGGGAATTGAAATCTCAATAGAATTGGAATTCTCCTGCTAACCAAAATGACAAAGTTTAGGCCAATTTATGTCATGACTTGACAATTGGAGGGCAGTAAGTAAATATGACCACTCAGTTGATTTTTTTTAAGTGAAGTGACAAAATTTCCATATTAATTGATGGGCCTGTGTCACTATGTTAGGAAAATTGAATGTGGTTCCTATTGAAAATTGGAGCCATGTACCCAATTAGAAGAAGAATACAATTGGAAAGTCAAAATTCATGTTAATGCATTTAAGTGCTGTTCAGATACTGGAAGTAGGCGGTTGTGGAGCAACACAGAATCTGTCATGCACCCTCATTAGGTTGTTGGGGCATTCCATAGGTTTTGGATGAACTAATGGCATATATTTGTCAATCAATTGGTTACTTTGTATTAGCTCAGTACTTTAAACCCTAATGAAGAAAGGACTAAAGTCAGCTAATTAAATCCAAAGCACGACAATGCAATCAAACATCTTTTGGTTTTTACCCCCGGCTTGCCAATGTGAGGATGAAGTAATTATTCCACTTCCTCATAATGAACAAAGCTTCGACGCAAGGGTGGATGAGAAGTCAGATGCAAGCGAGGGAAGCAATAATTTTGTAACCTCAAAAAGCATATCATTTGTTACCCTTTAATGTAACTGGCACCACACACTAAGTAGGGTATGATACCCTTCATTCTTAATTAATATGTGCAACTTATTAGGGCCTTATATATTTCTAAATGTAGTCATAAGGACAAAAACAATTGGATAAATCATCAAACATGTACACCTAAAGTTGTTTAGATGGGTGTAAGGTTCATAAATATTGTTCTTCATGAATGAAATGGGACGATTAGTTGCTCAGTTTTTGAATTGCATTTGAGTACAGCATTTATAGCATAGCTTACAGAATTTTCCTGCAACAAGACCAATGAACTTTTTGTGTGATGAACTAAAATGTCAAAAAATGAACTCTTGTATTGATGATAGGTCAAAATATATGGTTTTTGTGTCTTACTAGTGTCAACCGGCAGGCAGATTTGTATTTTTTACGTTCCTTTTTCTGAATTGAATAGGAGAATTCTTTCATATATCCCGTTGAGGACATAGTTGAGTTATAATATAATAGATTGCCTCAACTTTGATTGTACTTCAGTGGATATTGGGGATTCTGTTTGGAAAGCCTCTTTGTGGCAGAAATGTATAAGCCAGGTCTCACCTCCTCCTTTTAGAAGTCTGCAATACTTCACTAGTTTCACTGGTTTGAGAATCAATTAGTTTAACAACGTTTTTTATGGTAGGTAGGATGTGGAACTTTGGGTATGCAAGGGGAGTCGTGGTCTTACTTATAAACTCCTTTCTTATTCTATTATTTGTGGCAATTTGTTCTCTAGACAATCATCTGGAATCAAACACTTGGCTTTCTTGGACCATCAAAACAACAGAGGTCATGAAGTTCAGAAATTTGGAAAGGAAAAGGAGGCTGAGATCCTTATACAAGGGATGATGCATACAAGATGAGAAGGAGAACGATCTAACTCAGTCTGGTTTCAAGATTTTTAGAACAACGAATTTATTTTGAAATCATATTTATAATATCAGGACTGTGTCATTCTGAATTTCAAATTATATGAAGTCTATTTGAGGGTGTCTGAGATCTCACAAGGCCATTGTATTGAGGACATTCTCAGTCTTTTTTTTATCTTGGGGGCTTATCTGTTAATATTCGTCATCTCAATAATGTATTCTAGCATAGCCTATTTAGAAGCAGGACATCAAAGTTGTGAGTTTTCAAGTGTAAAAACTTGATTATATTGGAAATGGGACATGAGTGTCTAGTATATAGAGATCTAAAAGTAGTTGATATGGTGGACTTCCAATGAATTGTTGATGCATCTGAAATCTCTAGGTGTATATATACGCATAGGTGCATCCGTCTCAGAATCATATATCTAGACCAATTTCTCTCCATGATAAATTTGAATAAACTTCGTGTTTGCTTTCATGATATTTAGTCATGTGCATGCAGTGATGTCATTATATTCTGATAATCAAACGCGTTTATGGAGTTCTACAGAATGCCATCAATTCCTAGTGTGAAATAATATATCAAGCAGCCTAAAACTTGTAATTACTAACACTAGTTCATCTAATAAAGGAATTTCCGTAAAAATGCAGCTTAACCTTCATTTCACTAGTCCCTTAACTAAAGGAATTTGTTTAACAGTGCAACTTATCCTTCATTTCACTATTCAATTCACTTTTTATTTCAAAATAAGTATATTTGTTTTCTTGGTTAACAATATAGATAGGAATTTGACTCTAACTTGCCAGGTTTAATTGATCTTCTCATCAAATTACTTTGATTCGGTAGTCAGAGATGATTGTTATTTGGCAGTTCCTTACTCTTTCTTTCTCCAGATGCCTTCACCTGATAGGCCTATTACTGGAAAGAGGAACCTGATTGTTTAGGAAATTTGAAGTTTTGATCCTTTGCTTTATGAAGTAACAATTATTTACGTTGTGTATAACTTTCCACGTATTGATGCCATAGTATTTACATAATCCTACATCTTTGGGCAGTTCTTATTTCATTTGTACTTTGTAGTAATGTTGTTGTAGATTCTATTGCTATTCTTTGTTTACATGCTATGAGCTTTGTTCTAGGATACCTTGTAATGATTTTGTTCCATATTCTATAGGAAGGGTTTGCGTTTGCTCATTGTACAACCTGCAAGGCACCTTACTACTTGAGGGTCCAGATGCATACAGACAAGAACTGGAAACTCTTGAAGTTCCGTTTTTTTGTGACTCGTGACATACTCTTCGTCTTTGCGGCATTTCAATTTGTAAGTATTATGACGAAGCCTTTAGCTGATTTGTTCCCCTTTTTCACCATTATAGATTTCTTTTTAGATTTCTGTTTCGTTTTTTCTCCTTTCAAATGTCATGATCAAGTCTTGCAAGTGCACAGATAATTGCATTATTGGCATATCTGGCGTATACAATTGACGGCTATCAACAATTCGCTCTGCAACTCATCTTTGGCATTGACAGCGTAATTAGTTTCTACTATATATGTGGTAAGTCTGAAAAACAGCCAATATATTGATCATTTTTTGTTTATGATTAATCTTTTATTTAACATGTTTGAGGTGGCAAATCTTACTGTTGCATAATATGAAGTCTGTCTATCCTACAGATTGATGCATAGTTGCTGATCTATGCGCACTCTATTTCATTTATGTTTTTTTTATTGGTGGGATGATAGTTCATTATTTTTCATAACTTAATTTGTCTAACATATGCAGTGTAAAAGCCACTGTGAATTTGGGTTTGTTGTCGTTGTGGGTAGAGGCACACCATTTTACTTTAAATTTTTATATGAATGGGTTCTTGCTTTAGTCGTACTTGAGCTGTCACTTTTTTCTTTATTCGTAAATAACATTTTTTTATTTATTTCATTTTTGGAATGTCCTCTTTCCTGTGATAGTTTATCATCCCTGATTCTTTTGCTTGAAATGCCTAATCTTTTTTTTTGAGAGAAAAGGTGAAAGGATATACCTTCCCCCATTATTCATTAAAGAGTGGTTTAATGAAACCTCAAGTAAAGAGTATTACAATCCCAAAACAAAGTAAAAAAGTCTCCAACAAAGGAGCTAGTAAAATGCATAGCAATAACAAAAGATGACAAAACCACCGAGAGGGTGGTCAAGTGATAGCACTGATAAGGGAGGGGAGGAGTGGGCATGGTTTCGAATCCCAAAATAACACAGCTGTTTTGTCCGATCCATTTGCACGTATCTATATTATCTGAAATGCCTTATCTTTTCCTGAGAAGATGAACAAGTCTTCTTTTTCTGTGATATTTTTTTTCAGTTTGGGTTTCTTTCTTGCCCCCTTCTTCATAGATTGAAATGATGCAAAAAGAAGGAGATGGGCTTATATATTAGTGAAATGAATTTTTAAATGTTTTTGCATGAATAAGACTAGAGATCAATGAGAAAAGAGCGGAGAAACAAATGTAATTTAAGTTTATTTAGATATCCGACTCGTAGTTGGACATTTGCACCAAATTAATTGGTACATCTTTATATAGGCTTCTAATAATAAAAAAAAGAAATCCTTTAAGGAAAGTTTCGTAATAATCCTCCACAAAGATTCCTAGTACTAATTGTATTATACACATTTATCTCAGAAAAATTCTATCTAATCTCTAGAACTTAATTAAGATTCCAAAATACGTTCTCTATAATAATTTTGAGTCATCTATTTATCTGAACTTAAACAAAACCCATGAAATAGCTATGAACGAAAATAAATAACTTTGGTAACTCAAATATGTGGACCCAATAAAATCAAATTTAGTCTAGGATTAGTTTTAATCGTTCCAAAACTAATCATGAGGTTATGTTTAACTGAAGCACACCACTTTTGGCCCTCGAACTTGATATACTGGACATCTTCTAGATATGATGTATGATGCCTTCTTGTGATATAGGAATGTGGCAAGAAGGTATGTTACATGCTTGGTGGTAATGCAGTCTATAAGCATTGGTTAAAGAGCATTGGCTCATGCATCGTGTTTGACTTGATACTACAATCATGGCTGTCGGAAGAGAATGTGACCCTCTGACCTAAGCATATCCTTTGACTAAGGTATTAATACTTGAAAAATAGCTTCGCTCCACCAGGCCGACTTGATAGGTATGTCCCTTCTATACAAGCTTCAGGTTGAGCTTGTCAACCATTTCTTGTGGCAATGTTCTCTCATAATTTTAATTGTTGACCATTGCCTCCTCCAGTAAAGAGGTTACTAAGATGAGCACCATAGGTCCCTTGTATCTTGAAGATGCTTACTCCCCTAATTTTAATTGTTGACATTTGCCACTAAACATTCATAACATGTCATGTTATCAATGTCAAAGCTTTCATCCACTCCAGCTACAATAAGTTCATCAAACTTGTTTTGTCAATAAGTAGACGCGTATTAGTTGTGCTTTTGTATTGTGACATACACGGACTCTTGTTGTTTGTTCTAGAGCCTAGAAGGTACAGCCAATTTGTTTGTTATAGAGCCTAGAAGGTACATCCAATTAGACAGATAGTGTCAATGGTGCGGAATGGATGCGAATAAAAATCAACAAATTAATTTGAATTAAAATAAGTTCATTTAAGTCTCTACTAATTTCCAAATAGTTTCTCTGTCGCCAAAATTAATGGTTATATTAGGCAAGAGATAATAAGCTATCATGCAACCTTAGATTTTATAGAGAATTTATTCAAGTTACTACGAACTCAAGATAATTCTCTATTTAATATGCAGATTGATAACCACAAATCCCATTTTCTTTGATTTTGTAGAAGCACTCAAATTACGAGTGGATCAGCAGTTTATTGATAGTATATTGGATGATAGATGCAGTAGTCATACTTACTTGATTTAGACTGAAGGGGGAGACTGTAATCGAAATGTCGAGGGATTACCCGAAGGGGGGAGACTACTGCTGCTGCTTGGGGGGGGGGGGGGGGGGGGAAGGAACTGCTGCTGCTGCTTCACGCTGCTGCTGCTGCAACTATTGTCACTGCTTTGGCTGCTACTGTTGCCGCTGCTTTTGCTGCTACTACTGCCGCTGCTTCTGCTGCTACTACTGTCGCTGCTTCTACTGCCTCAGCGGCTGCTGTTGCTGCTGTTTCTGGAGGTGGGAGGAAGGGGTGGGGGCTAAGAGAAGTTTAGAAGATGGAGGAGGGAGGGGCTATCTCAGCCATAGGAAGGTAGAGTTCAGAAAAACATTCATTTCATTTATTATTCATTCAATCATTTATTGCCAAAGAAACATTCAGCCCATCTATATATATGCTACTCTTCAAAAAAAAAAACTAACAAACTAACAACTTCAACCTATTTTTCAACAACTAAACAACTCAACAACCACACAACAAACTCCTAAGGAATAGGTAAAAAACAACAAAAAAAACTGAATTTGATCCATTCAACTAATGTTCTCATCAATTCTCCCAGGGTGAAAGAAATTTGACTCTGACGAATGACTCCTATAGCTACTGTCGAAGTTAAGTTCTAATCCATAATGAGATCGTGTCGCGTCGTCTTCTACGTTGGTAGGTTTTTGTAATTGGGGGCCTAAGGTACTCATCAATTCTCCCGGGGTGGAAATAATTCGACTCTGGCAAGTGACTCCAGACCCGGAATCACCCGAATCATCGTTCTCACTGGGGCGTGATGCCGCACGAGCCTGGAGTTGCGCTCGTGCAAGGCAAGATGACAAGTTCTCAAATGGTTATCTTTAAGTTGAACATTCACAACGAAAGAAAAACAGAGTATACAAAACGATTCTCTTTATTGATATTCGAAATCAGATTACAAAGGCTTTCGATAGCCCAACGGAATTTGCCAGATTGGCTACAACACTCAGGTTCTCTCTTGCCCACAAAGGATTTTGCCGTTCCATACATCATGCCTTCTATATCTCGGCCGCATCAATCCTGTCGCGAGTCCGAGCGTCAATGCGATCGCACGCTTCAATACGCTTCGGCATTCCAAGCCTCAACGCGTTCAAGCAACGCTTCGCCGCAAGCAATCCATTCTCTGCACCCTGCATGAAGCTGGTGGGGGATCAGTACGTTCGTCCTCGCATGTACTGAAGCAAAGATCTTCTTTCCAAACCGACATTTTAATATTTATGTTGAATCATGCAACTTAGCTTATGATCTTGCTATGTTCTCCTTAGGGTCAATTTCATGGCATATTCGAAAGCGTAAAGCATGTTATCATAGCAAGCATGTTATCGAATTGAATAGGCAAGCAGGCATTCTCGTGTTTGATTCGTGGCGCAACTTAGCAATATCGACGCACTCGCCCTTGCACCGACGCAAGGTGAATACGCCTATATGTTTTCCCTGTCATGTTATAAGTGCTCTCTATTCAGAATCCGTCCATGCAGGATATACGCATACCTTGCACTTCCAAACCCATCGCCCTTATCTATATGAAGGTCACTAGCTTTTCGGGCTAGAGTGGACTTATATTTATCGAATCGAATATGTAAGACGACAATCACTCAGTTGTGGTTGCTAACCACAATCAGAGGATCCCCGAAGTACTCGTGTAAGTGGCTTATCACATTCACTAGACAGTCGCTACCCGTCTAGTCGAAGTGCACCAACAATACCGATTATCGCAGTCCCTCCTAGGCCGAACGGTCCTAGCGCTCTGGTGATCACGTTCGAGGGAAGAAACACCCGTGCACGGGCAATAGTCTTTAAGTCCATTTGACCATGCAACGCATCTTATCTTTCAAACAACCAAGCAAGTTCGCTTATCTCTATTTCAATTGGCACAACGCCCGAATGTCCTCAACGAACGCCCGAAGGTCGTGGACATTTCGAAAGGCACCATGCCGCATTATCGTCTCGTATTTCTTCCGTTAACTTTCTATGTTCTTACGTTTCAAACTTCGTTTTAATGTTCAATGGCATCATGCCTCAACTCAATGCTCGTCAACCGAACGATCCGAAGGTCTCGAACACCTTTCGAGGCATTATGTCATATACGACAGTTCCGCCACATCCATGCCACAACTGTATTCTTCCGCAACGAAGCCATCTTTTATTATCCCGTGCACGTAGGCACGTTCCGACCGTATTCCGATGTTCTATGATTTAGCATTCAATGTTCGTGGCTTGCGCACTAGGGTGCTCGCCTATTGTCTTTCAATGTTCTAGCCGTTCTAACTCGTGCGCGAAGGCACGGTATGGTTCGTGCACTAAGGCACTCGCCGAATATAGTTATCCCATGTTCTTGCGGCTTGCGCACCGAGGCGCTCGCCTTTGCGATATCCAATGTTCCATAGCGACTCGTACGTTTGCCGTACGTTTCATTTCAATTGTTCTATCTAGTGTTCGACACGCACTACGTTTATCTCGCTATCGAACCACGCCCGTGGCGTCGATAGGTTAACTCAACATACAGTGATATATTTGACTTATCGAATGAAGGAGTAAAAAGAAGTCAATCCTCCCACCTTGAGTCGATACGCCTTCGTCGTTTCGCCGAGCCGATACGGCTCGATTCCCTAACTTTGTTGCATGGCCACTCTCCTGACTTAGCCATTCGAGCACTTCGTGCTTATTGAGTTTGTACTTCCGTTTTGCCTTAGCGTGCCAACGCTTCCGTCCGTCGCAAGGCGACGATTTGCTTTCGCGGACCCCTTACTGAATAAGGCAAAAGATCGACCTCTAACATTTCAGCGTAAACGTATAGCCTGCACATGAAACCAACTAAAATCATTACTTGCATCGATTCGGACTTGCGCCTTGGCCGATTCGATTTCTTAGAATCTTCGAGTCGATTCAACGCACTCATCCTTCGGGGCAACGCGGCGCTTCGCATCGATTCACTCGATGCATTCTTTGGGACAAGGCAACTCTTCGCATCAACTTAGTTTGATGCATTGCTCGGGACAACTTAACACTTTGTATCGATTCGCATCGATATGTAATCGGGTCAACGCAACTCTTCGAGTCAACGACTCAGCATAATGCACCATGCGGAGCGGGACATTACAGAATATACCACTCAAAACAAGGTTCGTCCCGAACCGAAACCAATACTAAATTTCCAAGGGTTTCATTAGATCGTTCCACGATCTCGTCTCACTATCGTTTGGATCGTACAACTTAGTTTGGAATCATACACATATTTTAGGCGTCCCACCAATATATGCATTTCAGCCGAGCTCAGTTGTAAGATATCAGAACAACGCAAACACGTAACTCTTATTCTCAATTACTTGCCATCTCGTATTCTCGATCGGACTTGGCTCTATTACTTGTTCTCGCAATTCTAGCACACATGCATATTGATACATACGCGATTCGCCAACAAAAGTTAAGGCATACGATACGATTCAAAAATCGCATTTCTCACTTTGTGTGTTCCATCGGGACTATCAATTCTACGCGTCGCGTCAAGCCGTCGCGCATCCGATCGCAACGAGTCTCAGCAACGCCTTGCGTTCGGCGTCACTATCCAACGATTTTCGATGTTTTACTTCGTATCCTATCTCGACATGATTCTCTTTTGTTGACTTGCAAAAGCATCAACATTCAGGACTACGTCCACTAGGTGACTTACCTAGACACCGTGCTCAGCTTCTCCCGACGCAAGTTTAAATTGACATTGCACAAAGGCCACAATCTATCCGACATAACAGTTTACATCAAGACGACGGTGCTCAAGACAACGATCACCTTGACACGAGGTCTTTACGATACGCCTTACATTTGATTCCTAACGAGTAGGAATTTACTAGCCAAATTCCCAACTTACCCGTCTCGCAACATCGAACTTAATTTCGATTCACGCAAGCTCAATTGCAAGGTGAATCCGAATCTAACGACATGACTTGTAAGTCATTCTCTTATCATTCTCTCTCGTGCATCGCACAATTCTCTCAATCGCCTATCCGAATCACCAAGTTCGTTGGTGAATTTCTAGTTTGATAGTCGACCAACATAACCATTCAAATATTTATCCGACGAATACTCAAATCTAACTATATCATTCTCAATCGAAAGTTGTTCCAACAATTCTCGATCGTCTAGACTTATCGTCAACATGCACCGTATTATATTTGTTATCGGTGAAATCTCATATGCGATATCGCATGTGTCATCTTACGGTCTGCAGCATTCAATTTGATTTGGCGGTCAAGTCTTCTAGGGTCAGCTGCCCCGAAGCTACGCTCGATAATTGTGGATCATCACCGAAGGACAGTTTTACTACGAACCATGCTATATCTTATTTCGGAGCCAAATTACGTTCCGACATAACCATTTCTATGCGACTATCAAATCCGTACATAACCATTTCTATTGGCGCAACTGATGCGCAACTATCCTCCGAGTAGAGTCATATATTATCGTCGATGATTCCGCAATTTACGAAACATCTACTCGTATCGAATTCGAGTCTATCTTATTTCGCGGTCGACACACGAGATGCTATACGCATCGAGCAATCGTCGATGACTTATAGTCTCATCTTTGATAAATCACAAAGTTCATGATCAACCAGTTCGTTTCAATCTCGTATCGTTACTTACAAAATTTTATAGCACGAGGCACACTCTATTTTGTATTCTCACATCGCTTACGTTTCCTTACGTATCGATCTCGATACGCCGTATCCATTTTGATAACGTAAGGGTCAACTCTGAATCCGTTTCAACGTCAACTTAACTCGCATCACATACATCCAAGTTCGCAACAAACTTTTCCATACACATCGACTCGTTCTCCGATTTGCCGCATCCCGCTATACTTTGATCGCGTAACTGAGTTACCGATTATCCAACATCGAACCCTCAAGTCATACGATCTCGCCCTCTAAGTTTCGCGTGTTTTCAGTCGTACTCAAATGAGTTTCGCCGTAACGTAACCAACTATTTCTTAGGCACGATTACTCGCGTCAACCAACTTTCTGACTGAAATTGCACATCGTGCGATTCGATTACAATTCGCATCGCCCAACATTCTTTATCGAAATCGCAAGTCGTGCGATTCGATTCGCCTAGCCAAACATTTCTATCGAGATCGCAAGTCGTACGATTCGATTCGTCTCGCCCAACATTTCAATCGGGATCGCAAGTCGTGCAGTTCGATTTCAACGTTTCGAGTTTCCTATCCCGTCGATCCGATTGTTACCTCAAGGCATAATCGTTTCGCTAGTTCCCGTCATTCGACCGACACATAAATTTTCACTCGACGTATCATTTAATGTTACAAGTCCCGCCTTACCGTTCTAACTGATCATCGAAGAACACTTGCATCAACATGCCGTCGTACAAATTCTCAATCGAGTCTCAGTGCTATCCCGTCCGTTGCGGACAAACCTTCCGCAATTCTCACAAAACGTCGATGCAATTCATCGCACAAGTGGTATTGCATATACCACTCGGAATCGAGCCATTCATTGCATCGGTGGTATGCCATATACCACCCGGAAATCAAGTTACTTCCGTCGCAACTTACTCTTTACGAACCGACGATCTCTTCTGACTCACGATTTCCGCAGTGATCTTGCTTGATCACAACCGTAACTCTGATTAATCAAAATCCGACGCAACTCGGCAAATGCATTCATTTGCCAACACAGCTCGGCGCGCAACCGAACCGATTTCGTTTCTCGATTTATAACTTTTATTTTCTTCCGTTGCATCTTGTGCAAAATTCATTTTGGATATCCGTTGCACTTCGTGCATCGATTATTTTGATACGCGTTGCACCACGTGCAATAATTTTTACTTTCAATACGCATTGCACATCGTGCAACGATTTATTTTCGATATTTACCGCACCTCGTGCATCGATTTCCCTTCAATACGCATTGCACATCGTGCAAAGATTTATTTCCGACATTCAAAGTCAATGCTCAAATCCGTTCAACACATTCGATATTGACTTATCACTTTTCATCGCAAACGCACATTCGAAATCGATATGTGAATCCGTTCGACACATTCCATATCAACTTTCATTTCTTTTCAACGCATCGTTTACAATCAACGCGTAGCAATTGCTGCAGCAACATTCCACGACTATCATTGTATCGATGCAACCAACATTTCTCATATCGTTCGTTGTAAACTACGAATATCTCAAACCACAATTTACGACGTGTTGCATCTACGGCAACAAATTCTCGAATTCATATCTCGCAACTTGTTGCACTTGCATCAACAAACCTTTTCCGACTTTTCCAACTAACACCATGTAATTTCCAAACAACACGCGACAAAATTACATGATTTGTATTAGACTTATTGTATGGAACATCCAGTGCGGCATCGAGTAGAGTCATGAGTGATTTCGATTGGTGGTGGGCAACTTTTAGACTGAAATGAAGCAAGCGTCCAGAGGAAATTGAGCCTAGAGCTCTGATACCAATTTGTCACGCCCCGACCCGGAATCACCCGAATCATCGTTCTCGCTGGGGCGTGATGCCGCACGAGCCTGGAGTTCTCGTGCAAGGCAAGATGACAAGTTCTCAAATGGTTATCTTTAAGTTGAACATTCACAACGAAAGGAAAACAGAGTATACAAAACGATTCTCTTTATTGATATTCGAAATCAGATTACAAAGGCTTTCGATAGTCCAACGGAATTTGCCAGATTGGCTACAACACTCAGGTTCTCTCTTGCCCACAAAGGATTTCGCCGTTCCATACATCATGCCTTCTATATCTCGGCCGCATCAATCCTGTCGCGAGTCCGAGCGTCAATGCGATCGCACGCTTCAATACGCTTCGGCATTCCAAGCCTCAACGCGTTCGAGCAACGCTTCGCCGCGAGCAATCCATTCCCTGCACCCTGCATGAAGCTGGTGGGGGATCAGTACGTTCGTCCTCCCATGTACTGAAGCAAAGATCTTCTTTCCAAACCGACATTTTAATATTTATGTTGAATCATGCAACTTAGCTTATGATCTTGCTATGTTCTCCTTAGGGTCAATTTCATGGCATATTCGAAAGCGTAAAGCATGTTATCATAGCAAGCATGTTATCGAATTGAATAGGCAAGCATGCATTCTCGTGTTTGATTCGTGGCGCAACTTAGCAATATCGACGCACTCGCCCTTGCACCGACGCAAGGTGAATACGCCTATCTGTTTTCCCTGTCATGTTATAAGTGCTCTCTATTCAGAATCCGTCCATGCAGGATATACGCATACCTTGCACTTCCAAACCCATCGCCCTTATCTATATGAAGGTCACTAGCTTTTCGGGCTAGAATGGACTTATATTTGTCGAATCGAATATGTAAGACGACAATCACTCAGTTGTGGTTGCTAACCACAATCAGAGGACCCCCGAAGTACTCGTGTAAGTGGCTTATCACATTCACTAGACAGTCGCTACCCGTCTAGTCGAAGTGCACCAACAATACCGATTATCGCAGTCCCTCCTAGGCCGAACGGTCCCAGCGCCCTGGTGATCACGTTCGAGGGAAGAAACACCCGTGCACGGGCAATAGTCTTTAAGTCCATTTGACCATGCAACGCATCTTATCTTTCAAACAACCAAGCAAGTTCGCTTATCTCTATTTCAATTGGCACAACGCCCGAATGTCCTCAACGAACGCCCGAAGGTCGTGGACATTTCGAAAGGCACCATGCCGCATTATCGTCTCGTATTTCTTCCGTTAACTTTCTATGTTCTTACGTTTCAAACTTCGTTTTAATGTTCAATGGCATCATGCCTCAACTCAATGCTCGTCAACCGAACGACCCGAAGGTCTCGAACACCTTTCGAGGCATTATGTCATATCCGACAGTTCCGCCACATCCATGCCACAACTGTATTCTTCCGCAACGAAGCCATCTTTTATTATCCCGTGCACGTAGGCACGTTCCGACCGTATTCCGATGTTCTATGACTTAGCATTCAATGTTCGTGGCTTGCGCGCTAGGGCGCTCGCCTATTGTCTTTCAATGTTCTAGCCGTTCTAACTCGTGCGCGAAGGCACGGTATGGTTCGTGCACTAAGGCACTCGCCGAGTACAGTTATCCCATGTTCTTGCGGCTTGCGCACCGAGGCGCTCGCCTTTGCGATATCCAATGTTCCATAGCGACTCGTACGTTTGCCGTACGATTCATTTCAATTGTTCTATCTAGTGTTCGACACGCACTACGTTTATCTCGCTATCGAACCACGCCCGTGGCGTTGATAGGTTAACTCAGCATACAATGATATATTTGACTTATTGAATGAAGGAGTAAAAAGAAGTCAATCCTCCCACCTTGAGTCGATACGCCTTCGTCGTTTCGCCGAGCCGATACGGCTCGATTCCCTAACTTTGTTGCACGGCCACTCTCCTGACTTAGCCATTCGAGCACTTCGTGCTTATTGAGTTTGTACTTACGTTTTGCCTTAGCGTGCCAACGCTTCCGTCCGTCGCAAGGCGACGATTTGCTTTCGCGGACCCCTTACTGAATAAGGCAAAAGATCGACCTCTAACATTTTAGCGTAAACGTATAGCCTGCACATGAAACCAACTAAAATCATTACTTGCATCGATTCGGACTTGCGCCTTGGTCGATTCGATTTCTTAGAATCTTCGAGTCGATTCAACGCACTCATCCTTCGGGGCAACGCGGCGCTTCGCATCGATTCACTCGATGCATTCTTTGGGACAAGGCAACTCTTCGCATCAACTTAGTTTGATGCATTGCTCGGGACAACTTAACACTTTGTATCGATTCGCATCGATATGTAATCGGGTCAACGCAACTCTTCGAGTCAACGACTCAGCATAATGCACCTTACGGAGCGGGGCATTACAGCTACTGTCGTAGTACTCCAGTAAATCTGGATCAAGCTGCTGCAGCTTCTCCTGTGTAAACCACGACTCATCAGATTCCGATAGACCTCTCCATCGAACCAAGTAACGTTGACAACTACCATCTCCAGTAGAGATGATCAGATTATTCGATATTAGATCAATATGATATGCTGATTGGGACCATGGAAGTAAGGACAGCGATGGAGAACTATCTGGAAAAGGCTCGAGGGAGGGTAGGCTCATTTGAATCCATAAGTGGGTTTTTTGGACTAATTGGAGGACCTTTATAAGCCATCAGATCCTCAATATTAAATGTAGAACTGATCCCGAATCCAGGTAGTAATTCAGTGACATGCATTCGGTCTAATTCTAGGCAAAATTCTAAATGGTCATGCACCGTGAGCATGTAATTTCTTATCGAATCCTGGAGAAAACCACTCCGGTCTAATCCAGACCATAACATAATCACCAATTTGGAACTCAATTTTTTTTGTTTATCAGTATAAGACTTATATATTGAGCATTACTTAATTCTTTTTTTTGCTAATTTCTTTATGAAAATTATCAACATGCTCGGCAAATGCAAGTGCAAATGCTGAATCAGAAACCCTAGGATGATAGAGACATGGGAATGAGATCTATGCGTCTCATTGGTTTGAAACTATGCAAGACTTGAAATGGGCTAATTCCTATGGACCTATTAACTGAACAGTTATTTGCAAACTCGGCTATAGGTAAAATGAGATCATAATTCCTGATATTTTTTCCAATCAAGTAACATAGAAGATTTCCTATACTCCTATTAACCACATCAGTCTGTCCATCAGTCTGGGGATGATAAGCCGTGGAAAAGGTCAACTTTGTTTTCATAAAGTGCTATAGGGTTTTCCATAAGTAGCTTTAAAACTTAACGTTTTTGTCGGACACAATTATTTTTAGTAACCCATGCAATCTAATGACTTCATCAAAATAAATTCTAGCAATTTTGGAGGTGTTTGACGTTTTAGAACATGGCAGAAAGTGGGCTATCTTCGAAAAATGGTCTACTACCACAAAGATGGAATCGTGTTTCCTAAGGGTCTTCGGTAGACCTAGCACAAAATCCATACTAACATCTATCCATGGGCGGTTAGGTACATAAAGGCAGAATGTACAAGCCTGTATTTTGTTTTTGTTGCTTGGCTAGTTGACAAGTACGACACTGACCGATGAGTTTTGCAACATCTCTTTTGACACTATGCCAGTAAAATTGATCTTAAACAGCTTATATAGTCTTATTTCTCCTAAAGTGGTCGGACAAACCACCTGCATGTAATTTTCACACCAAAAAATCTCTCAATGACATACGTAAGATACATAGCTTGCTAAATCGAAATAAATAACCATCCGTCAATAGAAAGTCATCTATCTCACGAGTCAACCCATCTCTCAAAAGTATATAAATATTACCAAAATCAGGGCACGACTCATACTCTTTTTTGACCTTCAACAACTTCAGCACTCATGCCAGACAATACAGCTATACGTCGGCTAAGCGCATTCGCGGCTTTGTTCTCAACTCTCGCCTTATGTTTTAACACGTAGGTATAGCCTTGCAAGAACTCAACCCATCTACCGTGTCTAGTATTCAATTTCTTCTGGGAGTTAAGGTATCTCATGGCCTCGTAATCAAAATATATAACGATTCATGCGGTAGTAAATAATATCGCCAATGACGAAGGGACTGAATGAACGCATAAAACTCCTTATCGTAGGTGGAGTAGCGCTGTCTGGCCTCGTTCAATTTTTATCTAAAGAAAGCTACTGGATGTCCCTCTTGGGCCAAGACCCCACCTATGCCTATGCCAGAAGCATCACATGTAACCTCAAAACACTTTCGAAGAATCAGGAAGGCGCATAACATGAGCCTTCGTCATCTTCTTCTTAATGTCTTTGAATGCTTTTGCGGCGACAGTTGACCACTCAAAAGCTTTTTTCTTTAAACAATCGGTTATGGGGGCCATAACAGTGCTAAATTCCCGTATAAACCGACGATAGAAAGTCGCTAGCCCGTGAAAACTCCTAACATCTCTAATTCTTCGGGACTCGGGCCACTCTACAATTGCTTTTATCTTCTAGGAATCGGCAGAGATTTCCGCAGGAGATACGACAAACCCTAGAAAAATAATATCTTCAGTAAATAATGCACACTTCTTAGGATTCACATACAGGCTCTCTTTCCGCAACGAGGCACACACTTGTCTCAAATACTCTACATGTTGGTCCCTAGATTAGCTGTAGATAAGTATATCGTCAAAATACACAACCAAAAATCTATCCATAAATGGCTTAAACACTTGCGTCATTACTCTCATAAAGGTGCTAGGACCATTGGATAATCCAAAGGGCATGACTAACCACTTATAAAGACTGTCTTTTGTCTTGAATGCGGCCTTCCATTCATTCACTGGACGAATATGAATCTGATGATAGCCACTTTTGAGGTCTATCTTTGAAAAGATAGTGGCTCCCGACATTATATCTAATATATCGTCCAGCCTGGGAATCGAAAAAACGGTACTTCACCGTTATTTTATTGATCGCACGGCTATCCACACACATCTTCCATGTACCATCTTTTTTTGGAGTCAAAAGAGCAGGTACCGTGCAATGCTCATGCTCTCCCTGATAAACTCTCTACCTAATAACTCCTCGACTTACTGTCTTAACTCTGCATGCTCAGTAGGATTCAGTCGATGATGCGGCAGATTAGGTAGGGTAGCTCACGGAACAAGGTCAATAGCGTGTTGGATGTTACGCATTGATGGCAAACAGTTTGGGAGATCCTCGGAAAAAACATCCTTAAACTCTTCTAGAACTGAGATTGCTTCAGTTGGGACTTGCTCTCGGGAGTCATCCTGGGCTTCCCTAGCAATCAAGGCAAATATTGTAGTGCATTTAACAATCTCATCTTTTATTTCTTTAGGGCCTATAAGGGCAAGCCCTTTCTTCTTGTCGGAGGTTCCACTCTTCTCAACATTTGGATTATGCTTTGGTTGCATAGGGTTGAACTAATCTTTTGACCCTTATATATGAAGGTGCAAGAGTTAGAACGACCATAGAGAGTGACGTCTAGGTCAAATAGCCAAGGTCTTCCTAAGATGATATGTCCCACATCTATCTTAAATACATCGCACCATACTTTGTCATTATAAATAGCAAACTCTATAGGGACAAGACATCTCTCTCCTTAACGCTGATGGATGACTCATCTACCCATCTAACCTTATACGGATTAGGGTGAGGTTCAGTCTTAAGACCAGTCTTGGGGCTACCACGTTAGATGCAATAGCATTAACACAACTCATACTATCCAAAATTACCTTAAATGATTGATTACAAATTCTAATAAAGGTGTAGAAAATGGAGGTACGACGCCAATCGTCAGTGTCTCTATTTTGTGATAAGACACATTGAACAACACTAAGCCTAGGGTTCTCGTGCCCATTATCAACATTCCCAAGGGTCGAGGAGCTCTTAATGAGACCCATATATCCATCGTCTTCGGGATGATTATTTCGCACTCTCCTAGTTATGGTTCATGTTCTACTACATTGTCATCCTGGTCTTCGTCAGGTTGATCATCTACAAGGAGGGTTCGAGTCGGACACTAATGTGCATAATGACCATAATTATGACACCTATAACACTCAGTACGAGGATTGGCCTTGGGAGCATCCCTAAGTAAACCCTTTTCATTGGGATTTCTTGACGACGATGGTACACTAGGTTTTGGCTTGGGTTGGGACCGATTAAACCTAGGGTTCAACTCATTGGGTATGTTAGAGGTAGTCCATGAATCACGCTGCATATTGGAGGGTCTTTGAAATCGGTCAAGATCCTCAACCAATTGAAAAGTATGCTCTAATGACGTCACCTCTCGCAGAAATAACTCACGTTTTAAGTCATCTCGAAGCGTAGACCTAAACCTAGAAAGGGTCATTCCAACCTCTTCGGTCACTCTACATCTAATTAAATATTCGTTAAATTTGGAGATGTATTTCGTGACAGGACGGTTGCCTTGGGTCAGTTTCTGCCATTGGTCCAAGAGCCTTTGTCGGTAGGAAGTTTGGCAAGTATTTTTTTTTTTCAACTTTTCTTTCATCTCATCTCATATAAGAATGGATTCTTGCCTTCTTTGTACCAACAATCGCTCAACACTTTGCCAATGCAACTTAGCTTGTCCAACAAGCTTCATTGTGGCAAAACGGACTTTCCTAGCCTCATACATATCAAACCACCAAAAATAGTGGTCCATGTCTGTCATCCAGTCGATGGAAACTTTTGGGTCCAGCTGATCGTCAAAAGTATGTGCTTCTATTTTTACGCTTTTCATTATTCTCTCGTCTCGTAAATCATGATAAGGTCTCGGGTTGGCATATAGTCATGATACCTGACGGGGTTATCCTGTCGGTGATTAAAGTCTCTAGGTCTATCCCTATCCAGATTATCTTGGCGTTGTCTATAGTATTGATGTCCAACTGGGTCAACCCTACGATGATCCAAACTCCTATGTCTGTCTCTATCCATCTTGTGATGGTCACTATAATAGGAACCCTCATCCAACAGGTCAGGAGTTCTATAACGTTCACGCTCTAATCTTTCAAGACGGTTTCTAGTATCTTCATTAGACGTTTTTAACGCATTGATATTTTTTCTATGTTAATTAGGCGGTTTAGAGTTTCTTGCAACATTTGATCTTGTTCAGGGGCCATATCAGGAGTGGGTTGGTATTGTCTACTGCTACGGGTGCTCATGAAATGTGATATGGGTCCTAACAAAATTTTATATATTCTCAATGCACAAATTGAAATAATCTAATGCAAAATAAAAACTAAACCATGCTCTGATACCAAAATTGGTGCGGAATGGATGCAAATTAAAAATCAGCAAATTAATTTGAATAAAAATAAGTTCATTTAAGACTCTACTAATTGTCAAATAGTTTCTAAGTCGGCAAAATTAATGGTTATATTAGGCAAGAGATACTAGCATGCAACCTTAGATTTTATAGAGAATTTATTCAAGTTACCACGAACTCAAGATAGTTCTTTATTTAATATGTAGATTGATAACCACAAATTCCATTTTTTTTGATTTTGTAGAAGCACTCAAATTACGGATGGATTAGCAGTTTATTGATAGTATTTGGATGATAGATGCAGTAGTCATACTTACTTGATTTAGACTGAAGAGGGAGACTAGAATCGAAATATCGAAGGGGGGAGACTACTGCTCTTGTTTCCGCTGCTGCTGCAGCTGCTGCTTCTTTGCTTCTGCTGCAGCTGCTGTCACTGCTTCTGCTGCTACTGCTGTCACTGTTGTCACTGCTTCTGCTGCTTCAGCGACTGCTGTTGCTGCTGTTTCTGGAGGTAGAAGGAAGGGATGGGGGCTGAGAGAAGTTTATGAGAGGGAGGATTGAGGGGCTATCTCAGCCAGAGGAAGGTAGAGTTCAGAGAAACATTCATTTCTTTTATCATTCATTCAATCATTCATTGCCAAAGAAACATTCAGCCCATATATATATAGGTTACTCTTCAACAAAAAAACAAAAAACAAACAAACTAATAACTTCAACCTACTTTTCAACAACTAAACAACTCCACAACCACACAACAAACTTCTAAGGAATAGGTAAAAAACAATAACACAAATTGAATTTGATTCATTCAAATGATGTCCTCATCAGTCAACTCCGAAGTCTGAGAATATTTGTTGTGGATGTAGGAGTATATGCCGCTAGCTAGGAAGCAAAGACACTTCAAAATCCTAGGTCGTGTCATATTGGACATGTATCAAACATGAATTAGACACAACCTGGATGCTCCAAAATACACTACGGCACAACAAAATAGGTGCAGTATCTGTGTCTTTGTGTCCTTACTGTGTCGTGTCGCATTCGTGTTCATGCAAGATAGACATTTAGGATTGTTGCTTTGCACTTTGACAATCGATCTTTGTTTCAGCTCCTTTGGTGTAGAACGACTTGGATTGGATAGATTCTAGTGACTTCCACATAAGAGGGTGAATTTTATAGTGCTATTATGAGCTTTTGGGGCTTCCCACAGATTCGTGGTCCCCAACAATGTACCAAATGGTAAAATGCTTCAAGTACGTCCAGGCATCTGATACATTTCCTAGTGCCAGTTGATAGAGGGAAGACTAATGGACTCGGCATAGTCAGATAGACTAAAGTGTGCTCTCAAGATCCATTTCCTTTTAGCTAATGTGGTCAGGGGATGTTAGTTGCTGCTAATGCTTTTAGACACATTTGTTACTCATGATCAAATCCAACTACTGTAGGATCGAAATGTGAAATGTAAAGCGATATACTCTAGAGGGGGGGTGAATAGAGTAGGCAACGGAATATTAGCTATTGAAAAATGTTAGTAGCAAGATCACAGAAATATATCACAGATATGAAAATGTAAAAGTAAAGTGCAGAGAGCAAACGCAAACACGGCGATGTATACTGGTCTCCCTCTTGTGAGGGCTAATCCAGTCGAGAGAACTCTGGCTTCCGGTTACTATGAAAAATTACAAGTTTTCATACGAAGTCCTTGCAACTTCTACAGACGCGAGCTTTGATTCGAAGCACTCGGCCAACTTCAATTGTTAAATAGCTTACTTCTTATCAAGCCTCTTGATTACAATCACTCTGAACTCTAGACCGTACCGTACTGACAAATTGACTAGAGGATTGTAACTGACTTGGGATTTGAAAATGAAAGCTTTAGGAGGCTTTGGAAGACCGTTGTACGATTAGAGAGAAAAGATGAGAAAGTGAATTGGTGTGTTGAAATAGTAGAAATTTTTCTTTATTTATAGGATTTCCAAAGAGAATTCGGACATAATTCTATGAGAGAATCTCAGCAGATAGCCGTTGCATCTGTAACTGCGGGAAGACTGAGTTTAAAAAACAACGTTCTACCAACCGAACTCGGACGAATTCGGGGCGAATTCGCCCAGAATTCTACTGGTTCAGAATGGGTGAATTTTGGGTTTGTAACTCAGGTTTTGGGCTTTTAAAAAGTTGTCAAGCAGTTAGGAAATGAGTTTTTGGTTTTGGGCTAGTTTTCAAAACGAATGGGTATTTTTGAAAACATTTCTGGGTAGCCTATTTGTCGGTACGACTCGGTTTACATTGTATTCCTAGACTTAATAAAATGTGAAAATTACATTGATAATTGATAATAGAAAATACAGACGCAATGACAAACATGACTCAAGTCTTGAACGGTAGCAGGCACAAGCTGTAGCAGTTCGTCCAAATAATCCTTATATCGAGACATGGTTAGTTCAATTATTAAAATCCGGTTCAACCATGACCAATGGGCCAACAACTACTTGGTGGAGGCGCAATTTTTTTTATGCCTCTAATGGTGCACACATAATGTCATTTGAAATGGGGGTGTGGTATGTGATGGATCATCTTAGCATCATATGCTGGACAAGCCCCATATCACATGAGGTAATGATGAACTTGATGGTGGTTGTGAAGACTTGAGCAAGATGGCTTCACCAGTTACGCTGGGATCCTTATAAGATCATGTGAATCCTCTAGTTTTGCTAGCTTCTTGGTCCCATCATCGATCTCCAAAAATTAACTCTCCTCAAGAAGATCATAGAGGGTATCTATGATGAGGGACAAAGAAGGATGCATATGAAGCACCAATTATGCGTGAATATCAATAGGGACGTACACAGAACAGGGGGGGGTAAGAATCTAGGATGAGTAAAAATCTTCAATTGGTGCGGGTATAATTGTAGTGAAGTGGCTCCCAACTGCTAATGCAATTGAATATACACTACAAGCATTTAGATGCAATTATTTCTAGTGCTGCTTTTGTAATTGTCATCTATATGCTGAAGCTTCTTCATCAGAAGAATAACTGGGAAGTAACATTAAATGCCAATTTCAATGTGAATATTCATCAAGTATTAATGTGATGATATTTGTATACTTGTCCTGAAATAACCACTGATGATTTCATTTTCACTTACTTGCGATTACTGCTGTCAATTGTAGGGGCGCTGTTGTTTTTCTGCTTGCTCGGGCTATTTGGATGCTTTTTAAATTGTTACAATAGACGAGTACATAATGATTTGACTCGGCCTTACAGACATTTGTGTTCTTGTAGCTGCCAACCAGGGTATCTGCAACATCATTACTTTTCTTTATATATATATATATATATATATATATATATATATATATATATATATATAAACTCTTTAAGTATCTTAGTCATTCTTCATGGATGCATACTGAGTTCGGAATTTCGGAATTGTTCTTACAAGCAATCTGGATATGATCGCTTCTGTTTACACAAACAAGTATGGAACAAACACAAATATAAATGCAAGTATTATTACGAACAATAATTTCATAATAATTATTTAATTTCGGTTTCTACTTATAGTGATATAGCCTTTTGTCCATTATTTAAACATGCAAATTTGACTTCTCGTGGAAAATTAGTATTTTGGGAGATAGATTTTGTGCTATGTTTTCCTTCTGTTTCTCTTCCATTGAGGCTGCACTAACTTTAGTATCAACCGAATCTGGGCACTAGGTCCTGTTTGGGATTGGTTCACCGTAACTCCATAGATTTATCTGACAGTGAAGTTTGAGGAAGTGATAGATACTATCACTGCCTTCCTTGGCATGTCTCTTGCTCAAGACACTTATATGCAGTATGGACTGCTGATGCCAACCAACCAGGGCCTATGTTGAACGGGCACGGCAAAATGGTGCCCTTATCATGTCTGTACTTGTATCTGTGTCTGTATTCATGCATCATAGATGAGTACTAAAATGTCTGTACCCTGTATCCGTATTGTGTCCTTGTCCATATACATGTCTCTATTCGTGCAACATAGGCGGTAGGTGTAGCCTCTAACAAATTACAGACCGACCTTCTCCTTGTGCCTACATCAATTGATGTAGGTACTACGGTCCAAAGCCTAAAATATTCACTTCCAGTTTGTCTCAAAACATCTCTCCCACTCAATTTTTAGGATGCCTGCCTATAGGTAAGTAAACTTGGCCCAAATAATTTGCTTGCTATTGTCTAAAAGCCAAATTCATATACGTTGAAGCAAATGAACTAACCCAGTCAAACCTCTGTAGCCCATCTTTATCACCAATTTCAGATCTGCTTTACCTTTCAGTTACTGCTTTACCTTGACCCATTTACCTTAGAACCTTAACCTAATTGCGAAACAGAAGATAACATTGTTTAATGTCTTAATGTTTCAGGTCTGAGTAGTACTAGACTCTAACCCAGACCTGTAACTCCCATGGGTCAAAGTACGATCTAGGGCCTTGGCCGTGTAAGTTTCAGGTGTGTCAGGGTTCTCTGTATAGAAACTATACTCAACTCTTTCACATGGTGCAAGTATTCCATTAAATCTATATGACTTAACACCCGGACCTTGCCTTCCTAACTTCGGCATTGTGATTGGACTTTTTGCATTTCGTAACTTGGTCTAGGTTCAGCCAAGGTTTGGTAAGATTTCTGCTAAGATTTACGTCGACTCGAACTTGAACATGTAGTTTTTTTGTCGCCTTTTGCGAACCTGATTGTACAGGTCAAGACTTGGGGCTGAGTCTGGTTTGGGTAAATATTTGTGTGGGTGATACTTCCAAATGTACTCTCAACTGTTGTAGAAAATATTTTAACTGCTTTGGTAAATATTCTCCTTGTTTTTGGCTAAACTGATAAGTTGGCTGGATTGAGCTTCCTCTTTTGGTTATTGCTGTTTTAGGAGAATACGACCAAACAAACTGAACTTTCTTGCAGTTTAAGACGTCTGTTGAACTTTTTACAGTTTTACGTACACCTAACAAGCAAACAAAAGCTCCAAGAAACTCAAGTTGTTGAACATTACTCTTTGATACTTTTCTCAAGAATTTCTCAACTGATTCCCAATTCTAAGGATGCTTAATAAGGGCATCCCGCCACAAGGCTCCGATGGTCAAGGGTGTACACGACCTTACCCTCCAAATGTATGGAGAGACTTTTCACTAGGTTGCTTTCTGATTGCCCATATACAAGAATAACCTTTTTTTTTCTTGCTACCCTAGAAACCCAGGTTAATACGTAATAACCAGAATTAAACTACATCAACTGAATCCCTTCAAACCCTATTACACCCAATTTTGGCTGATCCAGATGATTGCTATCGCTCTGTTACAATTTGTCAATTCACCCTTCAATTCTTAAATGTGGAAGCTTATGAGGAATCAAAACTGCATAGGCAACCCAACAGCTGCTACACCCCACAATTGTGCCACAAAAGAACATTCCTACTTGAATTATTTCAAACTTGCAAAATCTCCTTCTTTGTTTGCTTCAGAAGGAACGGTTTTGAATGAAACAAAATATAAAGAATGTATTGGTAGATATATTGTATAATTAGGCTAGCTCCCACCAGCGTTGTCAAGGTGAGTGCCTAGGCACAAATGCAAAGCCCAAATGAGGCATAACACCTCATCCCCTTTGGGTTAGGCGTCTCTCTCTAATAAGGTACATACCTCTAGGGTTAGATGTATGCCTTTAAATTACTAAGACTTAAAAATCTTTGCATGAGTTAAATAACTTTTCCGATTCTGATTTTGGAGACGCTATTGTTTCAACACAAAAAGTCCGAGTAAAATTGAATCTTTTGTATTATTGTAAAGAGAAGAGTACAACAAGAATCTTTAACAAAAAAAAATCCTAGTACAATAATATCCGGGGATTGGGGCGATGGAAGTTAAGCCTGCTTCGGCTTCTTTATTCCATTGACGATCAGATGCAAAAGTTGATGAAGCTTGTCTGTTGATGAACTTTTGACAACAAAGGAAACTCTATCATTGAAAGCGCTCTCTCTATCTGGAAGTTCTTAGCAAAGATGTAGCATACGTAGCCTCTCAGTGCGTCCTTGTGCGAGGAAGACACCGTCCTCTATTTATAGTTTTTCTTTACTGGATCAGCTATGCGCGTATGTACATAAAATACACCGTCTTCTGTCTCAGAGACGCATGAGAATTGATAGGCGCATAGGCCTTAAGGGTTAGTAGGAGTGAACGTGTTTGAGAATCACGTATAGCTTGCCACATATTTTGAGACGTGCTACACGAAACACTGTCATGTCAGCACACGATTTTTTTACTATGGATTAACTATGCGTCAAATAATGTTAGACGCTCCTTACTGTAGATCACATTTCTTCAATATCTTAGAAGTAGCCGCATGACACTGTTACAGCTGTAGAAGTAATAATGACAATAACGTTAGTACTGACATCCTCCTCAGAATCTGTGAACTGCATACTGCCCAAGGTTCATCATCTCTTTCCATAAGACAAAGTCATGCATCAGAATGATCTATGCGTCTTTCTGACCCTTCATGAAGCCATGCGTCTCTTTGACCAATACTTAGTCTTCAAAAACTCATAAGCTTCAGGAACTACTTCAATCTTTGAAATTTCAGATTTAGGCATAGGGGCTATGCGCCTTATTTTTGTATTTTTCATGCTTCTACAAGACCTCCTTCAAAGTTTTTAAACTTGAACAAGTTTTGAAATACTTTGAACAAGAAGCATGAGAGGGGACTGTCACATAAAGCTTAGACGCATAAGATCACTTGCCATGCTCTCGTTCCTTTGACTCTATCCTTTGAAGTCTGAACTGTCTTCGAAATTTGTGTCGGTCGTTTCTCACAATCACTTGGATCGAGGCTAAGTCAACTGTCATCTGCGATCTCAGGAACAGAAAATCACGCAACAATTAATGATGATTTGATCTTTTTACGAAAATCTTGTCGAATAACAGATTGCCGCATGATGGATTTTCATCCCTATAAATAGGGAATATCCTGACAGAATTTGTCATCACCACTTTTTATCATACATTTACAAGTTCGAGTTCTAGCAGACTCATGCAAACTTGTGAGGAGATTCAACATCATTTTGCCGAGAACATTACTCTTTGGTTATGCCAGAAGTCGGGAGAAAGATCGATTTTCAGAAGGTAACGTTTCTTGATGCATTCTTCCTTTAATTTTTCACCAATCACTTCTTTCACACAGAATAGATGGCAGCAAGCTTCACTGTAGTCAAGGTTATAAATGGCGGTAGGCGGGTGCACGGCGGAGAGAGTCCGCCTACCGCCTAGGCTGCCTAGGCGGTCGATACATTTTGAACATTTTTTTACTATTTTACCACTGTTTTTTGCATAATATGCATATTTTAAGGGTGTTCCATGCATAACTAAGTTGTAGAACGAAGATTTATAAAGTTTTAGTTTTGTAAAAGTGAACCATAGGCCCATAATGTTTTAAAAACCTTTTTGGCCAAAATATTTTGTAAATTATTTCTCCGCCTAGGCGTCCGCCTATGCTGCATGACCTCCGTCTATGCCGCCAACCTCCGTTGGCCGCCTACTCCACCGCCTACAGAAAAGCGGTGCGGAGAGGGACCGCCTACCGCCTAGGCGGCCTAGGCGGACGCCATTTAGAACATTGACTATAGTCATGTTCGAACACATCACGTTACTAGAGTACACAAATATAGAAACAAAACTTTAACAGAGTAGTACCGACTGTCAATGAGAAATTCCATCATATACATAAATGGAGTTGAAAATACTGTTGTCATACAGCTCATAGGCGCATGAGGCTATCATGTTTGTCTATGCGCCTTTCTCTGCTATACGGTAAAATTGTTTGATTCTTCAGAAAAACAACTGAATTTCATGTGCCTAACTCTTTTGAACTTTGTCATACTTTTCAGAATACTCCTTGGATGACTGGAGCTCAGATGGAGCTTGGAAGGACATCATAACATGTCTTGTTCGACATAATCCAGCACATTATGCAGAGGACTTTCGCAGTCCTCAGACCCAACTAGCTGTCTGCACCTATTTGACGAGACTTGCAACTGGCTGGTTTACTGTCGTGACATCCGTAACGAGATTAGGTTTGAATCCCAATCGAAACACTGTCAGTGACAGACAATGTTGGCAGTTGGTAAGGAGAAATGGACTTTATGCCTGCCCAATTTTGCATTCTCCTGCCTGAATAAACTGTCTGAGACTCAGAGGGGAGCCTATGCTAGCAGATGCACTAATGTGTGGCCCAGGTTTGGCACATCCGCGAGAATGCAAGGTTCAGAGTACCTAACCTAAGAGAGTGCTTACCCTCTTAACATTATCCTCCAGTGCAACACTTTTCGTATTTCATGGCTCGTACTGGTGCAAGACCTGATGGAGAAGACCAAGAATGTAATAGATCTCCATCAGACGTAACCACGACTTTAGAATGAAAATCTAGAATGTAATAGATCCCCATCATATGTAATCATGGTTTTTAACTATCAATAAAAGATTCTTTCTTTGTCTTTCGATGTAATCTCGATCTTGATGTACAAGTTCTGTTCAAACTCTGAAGAATCACTTTCTTCACGATGACGCATGCCTGTGTTGAACAAGAAATGGCGCATAAATTTGCACAAATAATCCGCTGTATATAATTGTCATGGAACTTTAAGAAGAGGTTTAGCCACAGATCTGTCAGAAAAATAGCCACCAAAGACTGTAGTCATGTAAAAATCTGCCTTGACCGGAACATATAGATTCTCCAATTAATTAGACGCATAGATCTTTTGTTTTTGAGACGCATGATTATACCACCTGTTTTTTCGACATTTTTATTCGGTTTTCGAGAAACTTTCGAAATTCCTTCGAATCAAACTAACACAAAACTGTGTCGCTAAATATTTTTTGTCGCATAAAACTTTGAATATCATTGTCTTCAAACCGGAATGGCATCACTTTCTGCTACGGTCTTAGTGCATAGGGCTTCAAGGTGACCTAATCCACAGAAGAGTATAGACGCATAAAGTCTACTGCGTCTCATCGCGTGTTGGTTTCTTGTCTTTGAGACGTATACTGTTTATGCGTCTTTTCCGTTTGATTCCTAAAATCATTTTAAGACTACCGAATTAAATATTAGTATATGAACGTACAACTTGATATGTAAAAATCCATGCTTCGTTTATGCGTCTTGATTGTGATGGGACTACAGACGACCTGAAGACCGAGCTTTTTCATGATAACTCAACTCTCATTAAATAGATTCATCATCATTCAGTTGCCGTCGTTTGCACTTCTCTAGGAAATTTTCATATGGAAAACGAAGGGTCATTTCCTTCTATAAATAGAAGTGAAGAATTATTGTTATTGCACTGCTCCTCTAATGTCTTCGAAGAGAACTTCACCCTGCAAACACCCTCGAGTATCAAAGAGGGTCGCTCCCATGTTGTTGCCTAGTATGGGTTTGACTATGACTGCATCACCATCCCCACCAACCACTGTGGACCCAACTCCAGTACCCCCTCTCAACTCGAGGAAGAGAAAACTAGCAGAAACAAAGATGTCGATGGCGGAAGACTTCCTTGGCTTTCTCGGGTTGTCTCAAGGCGACATTGCAAAACCATCTACCCCAATTCCGAACTTTGACTCTCTTCCTCTGAGCCCCAAATAGAGAGAGAAGCAGGGAGGAGTAGACGCTTTTCGTCTATTGCTTCACGACTCAGGTGTCCATACGCTTCAAGACATCGTGGACGTGATCAGTGACCCTGACAGTGACTCTGACTGTTCTTCGCCCTAGCTGTTTAGGATTCTTTTTTTTCTTAGGGTTCTTTGGCTCCCCATTGGCCACATTTTGTAAACCTTTTTATCGTTATGAAATGAAAGTTTCCTGTTTGCCAAACTGTTACGAATAATTTGTTAAATTGCATGAAAAAGAGATTTTGACAGGTGCCGCATAAGCTAAGCAGTTAAAAACCGTTATATATCGGTTATATAACCGATATATAACGGTATCGGTCCGTCACCGATATTTTTTGGAAAAAATATCGATCAAATATCGGTACCGATATTATCGGCCGATATGACCGATATATATCGATATACCGGTTTTTAAAAAACGATATATAATGTTTATGTTTAGTTAAACCAAAAGGAGTCAGGGGACGGAACAAAAAAAACTGTTGTGCGTGAGAAAGGGGAAGAAAAGAAAGGGGAAAGGAAAAAAAAAAAAAACTAGGTGCTGCTGCCGCCGACTTTAGGTACGCTTCTGCTTCTGCTTCTTCTTCTTCTACTTCTTCTTTACTTCTTCTACTCGTGCATTTTTTGGTATTTTTTTTTCTTCTTCTTCTTCTTCTTCTTCTTCTTTACTTATTTTCTTCTTCTTCTTTACTTCTTCTTCTTCTTCTATTGCTGTGATTCCTGCTGCTTTTTTCCCTTCTTCTTTTCTTTTGTTGCTGAAGCATTTTTATTCTTCTTTTATCTGTTGCTGCTGCATTTTTCTTCCTCTTCTTTTATTCTGTTGTTGCTGCTGTGTTTTTTTTCTTCTTCCTCTTCCTTTTTTATTCTATTGCTTGCTGCATTTTTTTCCCTTTCTTTTTATTCTGTTGTTGCTGCTGCGTTTTCTTCTTCTTCTTCTAAACCTGCTGCGTTTTCATATTAGTTGAACTGTTTTGAAGTGGTACTTTTTATATTGTAATGTTGGTTTGGGTATGAACCTTTTAGTTTTATGCTTTAATAAACTCTTCTTGCATATTTTATAATAGATAACTATTAAGTATGTTATTTATATATATAAATTGTGTTAAAAATGCAAATCGATATTTACTGTTATAAATCCGATATATCGGTAATATATCAATAACTCTACTGAACCATTATCATGAAAAAATCGTTTTTAACTGCATAGTGCATAAGTTTGACTCTGATAAAATGCGCATAAAGTATCTGTATGCGCCTCCCATGCCTTGAAGGGGAAATGGCAACATGGGATTTTCTAGAAGAAGATCACTTTGGTGACATGTCTCGATATGTGGACTCATTATCTAGGTTGTATCTAAAATTAGATATAGATAACAAGTGAGAGTTTATGCACACTGTTTAAAGACGACATATGAGGACAATTTTATTAATTCTCCTTTCTTTCTTTTGTGGTTGATAATGGAAGTATCCTGTATCTTCATTTAATTTTGAAAATAAAGAACACTTTCCATTTTGCTGGGGATATTTAAAGTTTTGATATTTCTCTAGAGATAATATGGACATAGAAAAATATCATGATTGTGTGGACCTATTATCTATAACATACTCAATCTAAGTATAGATAAATAGATTATAAAATTGATCACTATCAGAGGTAATATGGACATGATAGATTTTTTAAGTGGACCTATTATCCTTGGCATAGCAAATTAGGTATAGATAATAGGGTAAGATACTTTGTCAGATGTATTATGCACGTGACAAGTGGGTTTTAGTGGACCTATTACCTATGGCGCACTTGACTATGTGCAAGTAATAGGATATGATCAGGAAGTATATCAGAGGTAATATGGACATGATAGGTATTTCCTGAATAAATTTACTCAGAGGTAATATGGACTTGGTAAATTTATAGACTTCTATAGAGAGTCTCGATGCTATGGAATATTTCAGAGGTAATATGGACATGGATATTCTCTCAGAATAAATTTGCTTAGAGGTAATATGGACTTGGCAAATTTATAGATCTCTATAGAGAGTAAATGTCGTAGAATAATTCAGAGGTAATATGGACATAAAAATTCTTTTGGCAAATAGATTATTTCGATTCCAGCTGGGGAACTGAAATAAGATATCTTTAAAGCAGCTTGGCTTTAATGGCGGCTTATAAATTATAGAGATTGTTTAGAAATTTCTTACAAGAAAGTTTCATAAGAATTGAAGGTAATTCCACTGGAAAATTTGTGAGGACCCATTATTTATAACTTATCCAGAATTTCTGGGATAAAAATAATGGTTCAAAGTATAATATATTCATTATTCTAGAAAGAAAATGTAAAACACTGTACAAGACCTTGTTGGGGAATATACAAGACCTTGCAGCAGCCACCCGGATATAGCAGTGCGAGGGAGTTTCAAGTGTGTTATCTCAAAAATTCTATCTATGATCTCAAGTGCGAGGGAGTCTCAAGTGTGTTATCTCAAAAATTCTATCTATGATCCCAAGAAGTCTCCTTGCGCATGATTCCATAAGTTCAGTCAAGTTGTCTAAGAAATTGGTTTTGCTCGGAGTGTTGACTCTTCTTTTCACCAACAGACTTAGGGCACGGTAGCCCTCATCTATGTAGACGATATTATAATTACGGGACTCTACTAGTATTTCCAAAGTCAAGGTCCATCTCTCTTCCCTTCCGTACCAAGAACCTTGGACATTTGTACTATTTCTAGGGCATTGAGTTTGAGTTTGCTTGGAAGGAAATTCTCTTCTTACAACTTTAAAAAAAAATATTGCCTTGATATTCTAAAGGGGTATAGCTTCTTGGTTTGTGGATACTCCTATGGAGCCAAATTTGAATATCTCCACTAACGGTTCCTTTGACCATCCCTTGTCCAATGCCGATATGTATTGCCGGCTTTTGGGCAAGCTCATCTAGCTAATGGTCACTTACTAGCCTGGTATGTCCTTTGTCATAAGCACCATCAGTTAGTTTATAAAGTTCTCGTGAATCTCTCGTCTTTAGGACACTGAGCGCATTCCTTAGTATTCGGAGGTCCCCTGGCTAGTTGTTTGTCTATCATCCCTTTTCATCTCCTTCTCTTACGACATATGTTGATGCTAGTTGTGATGGATCTGTTGATGATCGTCGAGCGGATTTGTATTTTAATTGGAGGCAATCTCGTTACATGGTACAACAAGAAGGAAACAACTTTAGTCCGTACCTCAGCTGAGGCCTGATATCGTTCGATGGCCCATGCGATTTTCCGAACTTATGTGACTTAAGAGCCTTCTCTCTGATATGGTGTCTTGCGTTCCTCTCTGTCTTCCTTCTATTATAACAATAAGACTGTAATTCACAAAACTAAGAATCTAGTCTTCTTTGAGCGCACTAAGGAGGGGTTAGTCAATCACGATTTGAAAATCACATATGGTGATTCAGAAATCTAGTGTTAGTTGTTTGGGATTCCTAAAAGTGGTTTTCCAACTGCACGTTAGTTAATTTGGTTCTGAGACCACCAAATATAGATAACCGAAATCACATTTATTGATATACTATTAATTCCTTCTTATTGTAACCGCACGATAAAAATGTGTGATTCTTAAAACCATCGCACATAGCCTCATACTCTCTTTCTCTCTCATTTCCCATTTCCCCTGAGTTCCCTCTCATCATTAATCGTTCCCATCTCAAGAATTCTTTCTGTCTTCTCCTTACAATACTTAGCCCTCATGTCCTCTTCTTGTTCCATCTTATTTCCTTCCACCACTTGTCCTCTTATATCCTCCACCCATCTCCTTAAAGTATGTTTCTCCTTTCCATTCTTTCTCCTTTCACAATCTCAATTTCTCCAATGTCATGTGTGGCATAGAAGATGGTGTCAACTTTCATAAATAGTGACTCCAATAGAGGATGGAAACTTCGACATGTCCGAGACGATGGGTATCTAGGATGCCATGCCAAGGAGTCCCAAGTAAGAAATTTGAGCAACCATGAATTCAAACAAAATTTCAAGGGACAATTCTTGGTCTTATTTTGTTTCAATATAATTATAAAAACCCATATATTGTACTTTGCTTAGTCTACATAATGAATACATAACTTTTGGATTTTTTTTATTATTTATGGGCACTCGAGTGGAAAATTGAAAACTCGATTATGAGTTGTTTGATGAAATGCCAAAGAAGAATATGATATTATGGAATGCACATATGTTGGGTCAGTTGATCATTGGGTACGAAAAAGCCTCATATCAGGAGCTTGCTTATGAGCTATTTAATAGAATGTTATAGAAATTGTCGTGTCATGCAAAATGTCGGAGAAGAATGGCATGCCAAGATATACATAGATCTTGGATTTTGTTGTTTGTAGGTATGGATGCAAAAAATCTAGAGCCCGCAAGTGAACTATTAGATGGAATGCTCGAGAAAAATGTTGTTTCATGGAATAAACACATCTTGGATTTTTTTTGACCAGTCAATCACTCGGAGCAATTATTTAGCATAAAATTTGTTCTTGAAATTAATTTTTCAAAATCACAATGTGTTATGGTTTCAAAATCACAATAACAGTCGCAAACAATTCTAAAATCGCCGAGTTTTGCTAAAATCACCGCGATTGTGATTTTAAAATCTCACACACATTGTAATTCTAGAACTCATTTTGACTAACTCCCCAAGCATATTATGGTTGATTATCATTTTATTTGAGACAATGTCAAGTTCGGGGAGATCCAACTTCACCATGTTCTAGCTCCATCTCAGTTAACCAACATACTTAAGTCCCATCTCAGTTAACCAACATACTTAAGTCTTTGCCTGTGTCAGTTTATATTCACTTTCTTTCCAAGCTGGGCTTGCTTGACATCTTCACTTCATCTTGCGGAGGAGTGTAACTGTGTAAGAGGTAGCTCTCCTTTTATATATTTTTCTTTATTATTATTAGCCTTAGTTATAGTCCCATATTGGGCAACTTTTGTGGAGGGAATCTATATCCTATATATATTGTAATCTCCTTTCCCTAAATGAACCAAGTTGATCATTGTTGGTATGGATGCAAAAAATCTAGAGCCCGCAAGTGAACTATTAGATGGAATGCTCGAGAAAAATGTTGTTTCATGGAATAAACACATCTTGGATTTTTTTTGACCAGTCAATCACTCGGAGCAATTATTTAGCATAAAATTTGTTCTTGAAATTAATTTTTCAAAATCACAATGTGTTATGGTTTCAAAATCACAATAACAGTCACAAACAATTCTAAAATCGCCGAGTTTTGCTAAAATCACCGCGATTGTGATTTTAAAATCTCACACACATTGTAATTCTAGAACTCATTTTGACTAACTCCCCAAGCATATTATGGTTGATTATCATTTTATTTGAGACAATGTCAAGTTCGGGGAGATCCAACTTCACCATGTTCTAGCTCCATCTCAGTTAACCAACATACTTAAGTCCCATCTCAGTTAACCAACATACTTAAGTCTTTGCCTGTGTCAGTTTATATTCACTTTCTTTCCAAGCTGGGCTTGCTTGACATCTTCGCTTCATCTTGCGGAGGGCTTCATCTTGCGGAGGAGTGTAACTGTGTAAGAGGTAGCTCTCCTTTTATATATTTTTCTTTATTATTATTAGCCTTAGTTATAGTCCCATATTGGGCAACTTTTGTGGAGGGAATCTATATCCTATATATATTGTAATCTCCTTTCCCTAAATGAACAAGTTGATCATTGTTGAGCCCACTTTCTAATGGAAAGCATCTGCTGCTATCATGCAACACATAGGTTCTTTTTATAAATAAAATTGTGTACATAAATAAGAGTGGTACACGCAGCAAAATTAATTTGTTTGTGTTGTCGGGTACCGATTTGCAAACTCTTGATGAATCTAACCATACAGATTTACTATAGGATACGAAGATCGTCATAGACGATTGATTAAAATGTATTTTTTGAAGGGTTTGCATAAAATGTCTCACGTTTAGTTTGATCCTATCTACATCTTGAATCATGTTCAAGATTATCTATTCCATTGTAAGGATCATTGAAATATTTGAAGATCTTTCAGATTTCACGAGTCTAATTCGTGATTGAGTTACAATGATCATTGAAGATATCAACGATCAATGGAGAGCGTGAGTTGTATTCAAATGAACATAATTAAAATTCTATTTAAAACAAGTAGTAGTTAACAATATATCTCTCGTCGTCCCAATAAGCAGTACACATTCCAACATCTAATAATGATCTACACCAGGCTTCGCACAACCAAGAACTCTATCCAAGCGCCTTATTTGATGGTCCTGATGAATCAAAACATAGACCATTCCAACGAATATCATATTGTTTTGATGTCTCGTATTCAAGAACATGCAACTTTTGTATACTCCAAGAACTCATTCGAACCAAATAAGAGAGTATTTGTTATCATGTGATTAACGAACGGCGTTCTTAACGAATGATGATGACAAGTTGTTGAAGTTGTGCTTGAAAAACGATAAGAAATTCTTGACAAATGTCGTAGATAACTTTTTCTATGTGTCGCCAATCCTATCGGCCGGCAAACGGCTAGCCGCGAAGCTAGCCTGATGGCTCGTACCCATGAACTTGCAATTCTTTGTACTACAAGAATACCGTCGAATCAAATAACAGAGTATTCCTTATCACGTGCTCAACGAATCACGACGACACGCTGTCGAATTTACGCTTGAAAATCGATGAAGAAATCCCAAAAAAAATGCCGCAAACAAGAATTTTTTTGTCTGTCGCCAATCTTATTGGCTAGAAAACGGCTAGCTGCCAAGCTATTTTTGTCTACTGCCAGGAGACATCAGACCGACTCCTGTTTGGTTCTTTATTTAGGCGCATTGAGAGGATTTTTCGGAGGATTTCGTAACCTTCATTATCTTTGAGGGTATACCTTCATCCGATAAAAACCTTTCCATGTTCATTTAACGTGCAATATAATTTCCGCCCTCTGATAATATCCCGACTAGATTAGTTATATGGATATAGTGTCAATTCCATAAACGTTTTGTACTATGTCTCTTGATTGATAGTTCACCCATTTAAACAATGTAAACTCTTTCTATTTTTTGGCCTAGGACTTTGAGGGTAACGATATTGGAGCACACAAGACATTCTGTTCCAAGCATGTGCTAGGAGTGACAGATTCTTTTGTTGATCATTCATCTTCTCCATAGTTGATTGCTCATCTTCTCAATAAACAACTGGCCACAACCAATGACTACCCTTTGGTGGCATGTGGTTAGATCAAAATGTAGTAGTATCAAAGTGCAATTGCATAATATAACATTGCAATCTCAGGTTAGAAGATCAGTTGCTCCACTGACATTTGGGAACTCCTTATATACCATTAACAATTGGGAACTTTGTATTAATGTAGCACATGTTACTCCATTGGATATTCCTTAGTCGAGTTGTTCAGGGTACTCATTCTGTAATGAACACCTACACTCTTGTTTAATTGTCTAAACCAGTGAATTATGAGATCACATACTCATCATATGAGTCAGCATAGAGTGTAATTGTCTATTGGATCAAGTGAAGTCCTTCTTACTGATCCTATGACTAGAAAAATTAAGAATGAAGTTTATTCTGATATTTGGATTTCATTAATGTGATGACGATCAGAATTTCGTAATCCGTCGCATTCATTGTAAGGAGGTTATCAGGTTGTTATAAGTAATATACTATGAAGCAAAAAAGCATATAAATATTAAGTGCCATATATAGATTCAACTTGTCAATACATGAAGTGATATATTCATTCGTTATTAACTCAAAAAACTTCCAATTGGCTACTGGGGCATGTCAGCATGAACGTGTCCCTCCACAAGTCTACCATATTCCTTCTTTTCTGCAACTATTGGATGCAAGCTACTTATTCCTTTTTAGACCATTTGTCGTATTCTTCAAAAGGTATGATAATTTCTTTATGATTTCCTTTTTTGTTTTGCTGTTTGTTTGTTCCTTTATTCTTCCCTTTAAATCTTTACTCTATATATTTCTCTCACTCGCATACACAAACTTTTCAGTAACTTCTTTATCCTCAAAGATTTTCATTCCCTTTCTTCACTCTATATTACTCCTACGTGCTCACACACTTTTGAAAATTTTCTCTATCCTCTCTTTCCTTTCTACGTTCCCTTAGCTGCTTCCATTTCTCCTATATTATTTGAAGTAAGCATATGATGTAAAATGTTTAATAGAAAAACACTGTGAGTATTTTTCTTAGGCCTCAAGCCTCGGGCGATAATACAATGATTGTTGCGCCTTGAATGCACATTTTGCCTTTGTCTATACTCGTTCCTGATCTACGTGGAAGCAATGTTGTAACTAATGAAGAAGTACTATATATATTAGTTATTGTTTCTTTGTCTATAGAAACAATAATTATATTGGTGTAAGTTACAATTTTATAATTTAATGAACATCCGTACCTCCAACTCCAACTTAGAACTTCAACAATTTGCAAGTTCTAGATTATAACAAGAAATATTACCAAACTTACAAAACATAGTAAGACATTTATACTGTATTTGGTTTACAGAAGTAAAAAAGAAGGGATATGGAAAGAAGAGAAAAAGACGATTCAAGATCACTCTATTGGAGTGGGAAAAATATGATTCAAGAAATACATTACTTGTGGATATCCTTGTTCACAGAGATTTTGTTACCATTGGAGACATTCCAGAGTTCTCTAGTGGAGTCTTTACTAAAGTTGGAATGACTGATGCTTGAGTCCCTACAAAAGTTGGATTATCCGCAACATAAGTCATTATCGCTAGCCCGCTGACATGTTCGTGAGAGAAGAGAGTATCTGAGGTTAGAGTTTATATTTAGATGATACTAATGAAGTGGATATAAAAGCCATTTTTACTCACTTGCATGGTTGTAAGACGACCTCCGATATATGTCATATTAGCTGGTACATCATTTTCATTGGTAAAACAATAGGATTTTGTAGAATATATCGTTTATGCCATCTTATAATATATCACACAACGTTGCGATCGAAACATGATATATCAAATGCCACGGTTTTTAAAATATCGCCCGACATTTTAATTAATCAGGGTATGTTGAGGTTTTTTATGAGATAATGGGTTTTAAGCCTTAAAGTGGATGCTAAAATTACTTAGATTCCTAAATGATTTGTATATTTTAAATAGTGTAGTGTTCTAAATGGCGGTCGAGACGGCCGTCTAGGCGCTAGGCGGCCGCTCTTTGCACTGTTTTTGTTGTTGGTGGTGGAGTAGGTAGTCAGTGGAGGTTTGACGGGGTAAGCGGAGGTGAGTCAACATAGGCAGAGGTAAGGCGGGCGTAGGCGGATGCCTAGCAGAGCAATATCTGGCTAGATATTTTGGAAAAATAGGTTTACAAGCATTATGAACCTATGGTCCACTTTTACAAGACTGAAACTTCATAAATCTTTGTTCTACAACTTAGTTATGCATAAAACATCCTTAAAATATACATATTATGACAAAATAGTGGTGAAATAGTAAAAAATGTCCAAAATGTATTAAGCATCTAGGCGGTAAATGGCCCCTCTTATCAAATAGACAATATATCGAGTTGGACTTGATAAGTCGACTGCTATCTTATAAGCTCTGCTGTAGGCATCTTTGTCATTGCTCCTTCACTGAATCTTCCTTTAACAGTAAGATTCTGGTAATGACATTTTAGAAGCCAATAATTTATATTATTGACATGTGATATAAAACAATATTTATATATAAATATATTATAATAGAAATATGTCTGAATAATGTTTTTAAGTAATTTATATCCGATGTAGAGAAGAGAAAATTAAACATGTTATATGTTGGAGTACAGTCTGGATTTGGTAACAACATATTTGTGGAATCCAAATCTAGTTAAATATTTGATTTGATTAGATTTGGATGTCCATAATTGGTGTTATACTATTTTAGATATAATATGATTCTTATTTTAGGAAATCCTATTATGATCTAAATTAGGATATTGATGGACTATTTTAGGTGTAATAGGATTCTTATTTGAGGGCTTCCTATTTAAGAAATCATATTATGACTTAAAATATGATTATCTCATCCTATATATATGGGATAAGGGTGGAGGCACAAAGCACAACACAAAGTGAAGATTCGGGTGGTCGTCCACAAGAAAATCTAAGAGAAAGTCCGTACTTTGCTCTTAGGACTTCGCCATCCAAGACAGAAGGAAGAAGATCTAATCGAGGAGTCGTCAACTTCGGTTAGAAAGATTGCTACGGGTTGGTGAGTGATCTCAATTGTAATCTTCTATTTTTTTTCTTGAGAGTGGTGAGGGGGTTGAACCTATTAGGACAAAAGGTTCAACGTGAGTTTTGTCAATCTTGTAATTTCATCTAAGTTATTAAAGGTTGGGATTTGTCCAGGTGACGTATGTCACCGCCATATACTTGTCTTCATCTTGTGCTTGGTGTCCGTTAGACGGGGTTTGGTTTTGATCAGGTGGGTTGGCAAACGCTTCCGCACGCGCCCAACATTATATTTATGTTTTTAATTGATTCTCTTTTAAATTTATCAAGTAGCAACCCACCCCACAATCCTCCCCAATCTCTAGTTTGACTTAACCTGGCCCTATTTTATTCCATTACAAAGGTTAGACCCAACCTAATCTAACTCTGATCCGACCTAACACTTCTTGTCAAAACCATGTTTTAAGAGATCAGACTCGGCCCAATCCAATTGTACTTTAAGCAGCCACATAGTGGCTAGGGTGTGTAAATTAGTGGTCTACATCCCTCTTTCATCATGCTACGATTTACTGGCAATGAGGAGCGGCAAAAGGGAAACAACCATCATCGACGTTGTCTCAACAGCTGTTAAATCGATGTCCATGTTGCTTTGTTGACCAAATTAAGTATTTGTTTTCTTGTTTCGTCTATTTTTTGTCACTTTCTCATATACATTTCTCTTTACCAAGTATGGAAGGCCATATGCAAATTGGATAGTCAATTTTTGAAATCCAGATCACGGCTAGCAATCTATGATCCCGGATTATCAAAATAACTGTGATACGGATCATTTGATCCGAAATGTGGATTCGGGGTGTAGGATCGATCCTTGTAACTATGTAAGTAACAAACGATATTTGAAAATAAATTCTTGTTATTAGAAAATAAACAATGCCATAATTACCTATTTTGTTAAAAGAGATGGAGGTTAATGACGCCTAGGGTAAGATGGAAAGAACGGGGACAATAGTAGTATATCTACTCTGATGACTAAGTTACTAAAGTTACTAACAAACAATGAATAAAACCATTCTCTTTTGTAAATAAAAGAAATGTGAATCTTAAAACAACAATAAAAGAAAGTCAAAAAAGGAAATCATACTTCATTAATAATGGTTTGGGGACGACGAAGACGATAATTGGGGATGTCTATACTTTTTGTTGGATCTGGAAGCATATTCCATTCTTAATTTGCACAAGGTCTGTATGTTAAATTTGGAAAGTTAAAATTGTAAACGTAATTATAATTGCAAATTAAGAAGCCAATTAAAAAGACAAAAAAGAAATCATGCTTGATGGAAGGTAAATATGAAGTGGGGGATATGAAAGATAATAATAATAGTGTTTTAAATTTGAAGAAAATAGGAAGTATAATCCATTGTTAAATTATAGTAAGACCACACATTAAACTACAAAAGTCAAAAAGAGAAACTAAAAGTATAGTTATAATTGCAAAGAAAGAAAAGTCAAAAAAAGAAATCATACATACTTAATGGAAGGTAAAGAAATTGTTTTTTTCTTCTAGGGGGGTGGGGGGGGTGGGGAGGGAAACTGAAAGGAATAGAGAGAGGGGCAGCGAGACAGATAATTATAATAGGGGATTACTTTTTGTATATGAAGAAAATAGGAGTCACAATTCATTCTTAAAGTTGAGTAAGTTGTGTATTTTAAAACGGGACACTAAATGATAATTGAATTATAATTTAGATATAGTAACATTTTGGGCTTGAATAATAATCAACAAATGAAGGGCAGTATAAAATGTGAAATTATTTTATCATCATCATTATATAAGATCTGTGGGAAGTGTCTTTTCATTATTTATTGAGATGATTGTGTGTCATTTTAAATTTTAGAATCATATAGTTAAAATTGACATTCTCGTTAAAATGGTCCTCATCTTTCTTAAAAACTTGGCCCTTTCCTCTTTTTCCCTAAAACCATTTCTTGTTGTATAAAACATGACAGGATAGTTCATTTTGTTAATGTGCTACCTAGCATTTGAGCATTTTGTTTGTGTGCCAAAGATTCATAAGAGAGAGTTTGGACATATTTATATGGATCAACTGATATACATCAAATATAAATAATATATTTGGAAATAATCTGAAAGCAAGTAGATTATTTATAGTAGGAACTCGGTTTCTTGGAGAATAAGTAGGATTTTGTAGACTTTATTATGAAGATTTTATAGTTCTCTTGCAGAGAAAATTTTCCAATTTAGTTCACTTGTTTTGTATAAGAAGCTGTGTTGAAATTGGATTTGAGTTGCCTGACGGATGTTAGGGTTAAAATGTACCTCATAACTTAACAGTAATTCAATTTAAGAAGATAAGTCCCAGATATAACACATAATCTACATTTAGCAAGTGACAATCTACAGCTAATCAACAATAACAAGCTTTTATCCCATATTTTTGGGTTAAAAACAATCGACAAGTAAGCTATATATACTGAGTGGCTCAGATGCTTGCCAGTTGGACAGAGCCTTGGGCAATAGTGAGTGGTTCAGATGCTTTCCGAACTCGGTGGCGGAAGGTCTGGCGGCGGGTACTAGTGACCATTGTCCCATCCGGGTAGGCCTGTGTGAGTGACCTATCTTGAGGACGAGGCCGTTCAGGTACAACAATAGCTGGTACCTGTCGGCTGGATATGAGGAGGTAGTTATGGGAGAGATGCAGCACTTTCGGGATGGCACAGCTCAGTTCCGCATGGTCCACAAACTCAAGCAGATCAAGCGGGCCATCAGAGGGTGGGTGAAGACGAGACCGCGGACCTCTCTGGCGGATAAGGAAGCTGAACTCCGGGATACTCAGGTGGCCCTCCAAGCTGACATTTTGAACGGGGAGTTGGCGGCTAAGGAGAAGATCCTGATTGAGGAGGTCAGCACCATGAGACTGCAGGAGGAGATTAGTGCGGCACAGAGGGCCAAGTGTACCTGGCTCAAAGATGGAGATCGCTGCACCAAATTCTTCTACGATGTGATACGCACCCGCCAGCACCGGAACAGCATACCCAGACTTCTGAATGCTGAGGGACGTCTAGTTGGGGACCCGGTAGAAATACAGGAGGAGGCCGTCCGTTTTTACACTGACTTATATCACCAGACGGACTACACTAGCACGTTCCCAGCCCTTGTCACTAAGAGACTGGTAACCCGGCACGGGAACAGTCTGCTTCTGGCACCTGTGCGGATGGAGGAAGTGGAAGACATTGTGATGAAGGCCAATCCCAACAAAGCCTCCGGGCCGGATGGTTTCTCTTCTGGGTTCTTTAAGCGACACTGGGGTGTGCTTAAGGCCCCGGTCCTTACGGCGGTTCAGGAGTTCTTTGTGGAGGGTAGGCTTCTGAAGGAGATGAACCACACATTCCTGACGCTGGTGCCTAAGAAGGAGGGAGCGACCTCACTTGCAGATTTTCGGCCCATTGCTTGCTGTAATTTTCTTTACAAGATTATCACTCATCTTATGTGCAGGCGTATGGAGGGAATTATGCAGGGATTGGTATCCCAGAATCAAGCTGCGTTCATCAAGGGCCGGTCGATAGCGGAGCACAGCCTGCTAGCTCATGAGATGGTGCGGGAGTTCAGCAAGCCTGGAGGGATGAAGGCTTGTGTGAAGCTTGATCTCCGGAAAGTGTATGACACAGTCAACAGGGAGTTCCTGTGTCACTTGATGCTTGCCATGGGCTTCGACGAGAGGTGGGTTGCGTTGGTGAGGGAGTTCATCTGCTCCCCTACTTTCTCTGTCCTCATCCAGGGCACGCCGCATGGCTACTTCAGTAGCAACAGGGGGTTGAGGCAGGGTGACCCCCTCTCCCCGTATCTTTTTACCCTGGTGATGGAGTACTTTACTTGCATGATGGATTTGGCAGTGCATAGCAAGAGGATTGTTCCCCTGTTCCGATTGGTGAGACCAGTTGTATCCCACTTGATCTATGCTGACGACCTTTTGGTGCTTCTCCAGCCTTCCATGCGGGGAATGAGCGCGCTCTCTGATATTATGGAGGAGTTCGGGCGGCTGTCTGGGCTCCAGTTAAACAGGGAGAAGAGCATAGTCTACTTTAGCTCACGATGCACACAGCAGGAGGAGAGAGCCTACGCCCTAGGAGTGGACAGAGGCGAGCTTCCAGTGAAATACCTGGGGGTCCCGCTGACTATCAACTATGCCAGAGAGCAGGATTGTCACAGCTTGGTGGACATTGCTCAGAGGAGGGTGGAAGGCTGGCAAGCTGCGGGTCTATCCTTCGGAGGCCGGATAGAGTTGGTGCGTTCGGTTATTGCAGGCATCACGATGTTCTGGTTCCAGTCTATCCAGATCCCCTCGGCTACTATTCGCAAAGTGGAAGCCATTTGTGCTGACTTCATCTGGAGGGGAGGGATGCATGCGATATCCGGGGACCAGTTATGTCGGCCACGGGAGGAAGGAGGAGTGGGGTTGAGACCTCTTCATACAGTCAGGAAGGCAGCTTGTGTGAAGATGGCCTGGAGATTCATCAAGGGGGGATCGCTCTGGGCAGATTGGATGGCGAGCAGATACCTGAGGAGGACCAACTTCTGGGCTTGCAGGATAGACAACAATTTCTCGGTCACGTTCAAGGCCATCCTGAGGTGTAGACCGGTGCTCCAGACCGCTATCTGCAGGCACATGAAGGATGGGACGACTACAGACCTCTGGTTGGACCCCTGGTTGGGTTCCAGATCCTTGTTCGAGCTTCTGGGGGGGCAGGGGGACAGAGAAGCGGGCAGGGGGCTCACCTGCAGTCGGATCATCAGAGATGGAGTATGGAGGCCTGAGGGATATGCTTATACAGCTTAGCTAGCCGAGGAGATTCGCCTTATTACTATCGACGCTAGCCAGGCTGAGGATACATGGAGCTGGGCAGGCCCAGGTGCGGGAGGTGGGTCAGGTCTTTTCTGCTTTCGCAGCTGCTACGATTTGGTCCGGATCCACCACGACCAGGCTGAGGAGGTGGACTTCATCTGGGGCAAGGGCGTAGCTCGAAAAATGCAACTTTGTGCATATCGTCTTCTCCGGGGTAGACTGATGACTAGAGACAGACTCCTCCGGTTTGGGATGCATATCCCGGATGCCAAATGTGTGCTATGCAATGAGGTAGATGAATCTATGGGGCATCTCTTCTTTGGTTGTCCGGTGACCTGGCACATTTGGACGGAGCAGTGTGCACAGCTAAGAGGAGGAGTTGGGGTGGACCGAGACATCTGGAGCATTCTCAGCTGGATCCGAGATCATAGAGGCCGGGATCCGGGGTGGGCTAGAAGAGCCAGAGTTCGTCTTGCTGCGTCTGTTTGGCACATCTGGAAGGAGCAGAACAGACGTATATTTGAGGGCTTGACTACCCCCCTATTGGAATTCTACACAATATAGAATTCGATGTATCTGTTATGGCCCCATAATTATATTTTTGGGGCATGAAGTGTAGTGATGTTGTATTTTAATACCTTTTCCGCTATAAGCGAGGAATAAATTCACCCTTATTCCAAAATATATATATATATATATATATATATATATATATATATATATATATATATATATATATAGCCAGTGCGTGTGGGGCGATGATGAAAAAGCCAGTGCGGACAAGATCCGCACGAAGAGTCCGAAACGTCATGACGACCGACTAAAAATCGTGTGCGGGGAGACACGATTTAACTGAGCCCGCACGTGCTGGATTTAATATATATATATATATATATATATATATATATATATATATATATATATATATATATATATATATATATATATATATATGGAGGCCCCCCTCCCGACCGATCCCTCTGTTCCCGCCTCCTCTCCGTCTCCCTCTTCCCCGGCCGGAGCTTACTGGCTACACCCGGCCTACTCGGGGCTTCTCTGGGTCCCCGCCAACCACCCGGCGGAGGCGGTTCTTCTCTCTATTGGTGCGAGTCGCCACCACTAGCGCGGCCCGAGAGCCTTCCCCTGTCGGCGGCCGCGCCCCGCAGCGGACGTCCCTCTCGTCGTGGCCCCCTCCCCCCTCCGGCTCGCAGCGGACGTCCCTCTCGTCGTGGCCCCGCAACGGTCGTCCCTCTCGTCGTAGCCCCCTCCGCTCGTCGTGGCTCCCGGTGACGCTCTCCAGCCTGCATGCAGGCGGCGGTAGCCCCCCTCCCTCCTTCCCCGGCCGCGCTCTCGCCGAGTCACCCCCTCCCTTCCTCCAGGGCTGAGCGCTCTCCCTCCCTCCGTCGGCTGCTTGTTCAGTCCCCTCTCCGGACTGTTCTCCTCGCCACCGTGGCTTCGCCACCGTCGACGCCCCCTTCCTCCTATGCGTCGGCCCCTTCCCGGCGGTGGTCCCCTCGGCGTCTCGCCGGTGGGGGGCTCGCGGTCCCTTGTGGCTCCTTTTGGCGTCGATCCCCCCCCCCCCCCCCCCCCCCGTTCGACGCGAGGCCTCCCCCGCGCCGTCCCGACCGCTCCCCTCGCCGGAGTTCTCGTCCCCTCCTCCGGCTCCTCGCAACCGCGCCGGAGTCGGGTTCTGCGCACCCTTGGGCGGCGCCCCGCGCTCAGGCTTGGGCTCCGCGGAGGCCTCGGGTGTTCCCTCCCCCCCCACTCTGCCGGGCCTCGCCGGCGTTCCCCCCGAGAAGCCGGCCCCGGTGGCACTCCCCTCGCCCGCTTGGGAGACTGAGCTCCCTCGGGCCCCGCCCTCTCCTGTTCGGGTCCCGTGCCATCTCCGGGTCGCGCGCTAGCAGCTGTCCCCTCGGGAGCTGCGCTGGAGCGGAACGCGCCCCCCCCCACGTGCCCACGTGCCCCCCCTTCCTCGTGTTGCGTGCTTTTAATTTTTGTTTTCAAATTTTGAATGCTGGCCGTTGATGTGGGCCAGCCTGTTGTACTGTGTGGCCTGTTTTCTCTTCAATGAATTGTCCTTTTGTTGGCAAAAAAAAAATAAAATATATATATATATATATATATATATATATATATATATATATATAGCCCTTAACTCCGGATGATCTCTCAGTGCCGGTCTCCTCAACTCCGGCGGCCAACGTTAACAAGTGCTTAACACATGGCCACATGCCCGCAGAAGCTCCTTCCTTACCGGGGAGGGACATTGCCATCCACTCCGCAGATCCGGAGGCCCTACCAGACACCTCCATTGCGGTTGATATCCACGTCGGAATGCTGTCCAACATCGGTAAAGAATCGGCAGCCAGACTGCAGCAAGCGTTAGACGCCGATTTTGCCACTTCGTCTAACTACTTCGGCGCATTGACGGATATAGAAGGAGAGATTTATCTTCACCCGACAGCTGACTTCTTGGTTGAAGCAGACCTCGACAAGGGCAAAGATCAAGAGGGGTACACCCTTATAGGCCCCAACAAAAAGCATAACTACAATCGACGCCCCAAAAAGGTCACGCCGATGATCACTCGATCCGCCGCAAAACTCACCACCGCCCCTCCCTCAACACTCCAATGATTACATTTTAACTTAGAATGTCCGGGGTTTCGCCAACAAACCTACTATGAGAAGAATTAGAATTCTCAATAAAATCCACATAATCGACTTCTTGGTAATCATCGAACCCAAACTTCCTCAAAAGAAACTCAAGCACATCCAACTGCAGCTGGGATTTCCTTCCGCAATCGTAGGCTGCCATGACATCTGGATCCTCTTCGCCGCAGACATGAGGCACGAAATCATTGAAGACTCGAGGCAAGCGCTGTCTTGCTGGGTTGAACACCCCATTCTTCAGACTCGGTCGCTTTTGTCCGCTGTTCATGGGAGCTGCGACATTAACGAGCGCAAACAACTTTGGGAATCTCTGATCGACCTTCACCACTGCCATATCAACCTCCCTTGGCTCTGCGTCGAAGATTTTAATGCGGTCACTTGCCAGGAGGAGAAGTCAAGAGGACGGTCGCCCCCCTCGTCAACGATGACGACTTCACCAACTTCATGTTTGAAGCTCACCTATCCCCTCTCCAGTTCTCCGGTAACGCCTTCACTTGGTACAACATGCAAGACGGAGCCCGTCGCCAGTACTCCCATCTCGATCGTGCGCTCATCAACTCGATTTGGGCGGACCTCGAGCTCAACACTAGCCTCACTCACCTTAATTCCACCGTGTTGGACCACTTCCCGCTCCTCATCGAGGTCAGCAGAAAGACAAGCCATCCCAAGAAAAGTTTCCGTTTCATCGCTTTTTGGACTCACCACCCGCAGTTCAGGGATATTGTAACGACGGCCTGGTGCGACCCCGACCCCCTTGCTCGTGTAGCTGCCAAACTGAAAGCTACGCGGAACGCGCTTGCATGTTGGAGCAAGGTAGTATTCGACGACATCTTCCAGGCTGTCAGGTCTGCGGAAGACGACGTTACTCGCACGGAGATACTGTACGCACGCAACGGATTTGCTTCGGCCCGTTCGTCCCTCAATCTTACCAAAGTTCTTCTAAAGTACCGCCTCAAAATTAAGGAGGAATTTTAGACATAAAAAGCCAGGCTGACCTGGGACACCGAGGGCGACAAGAATACCAAGTACTTCCACTCGTGCGTCAAAGGCCGCAGGTAACACCTCATTCTTCATCAAATTCTCGACGAGCACGACAACACTCTTAAAGACCAACAAGAGATCCAGTTTGCGGCTTCCTCCTTTTACTCCAAGTTGTCTTCTAAAGAGATTATTCACAAGGATGAGGCATTTTTGGCGGTCATCCCTCGTTTGATCGTGGACGACGACAACAACTAGTTGCAGTGCCAGCCTTCCGAATCCAAGGTTAAAGATGCCGTCTGGTCTCTCAATGAGAACAACGCTCCGGGTCCGGATGGCTTCTCTGTAGACCTACTTCTCTGGCGCCTTCAGATCCTGCTGGGACATCATCAAGACGGACATTCCGAAGGCGGTGCTCGCCTTCTTCCAAGGATCTAGGTACCCCAAGTCGATATCCAGCGCTAACCTGATTCTGATCCCCAAGAAGAACAATCCGAAGACTTTCAAGGATTTCCGTCCTCTGAGTATGTGTAGTTTTACTAACAAAATTATCTCGAAGATTATTGCTAACCGCATGACAGGTTTACTCTCCAAAATTATATCTGAAGAACAAAATGGTATCGTCCGCGGTCGCAATATATTAGACAACATCTTGGTGGCGCAAAAGATGGTCAGTTGCATGAATTCCCGGCAGGGGGGTAACATTGCCATCAAGTTGGACATGGAGAAGGCATACGACAGGCTGGATTGGCAATTTATGATCTGGATGTTTAGGGCTTTCGGATTTTCAGAGGCTTGGATCGACATCATCTATAGATCGATCAGCAACTCATGGTTCTCCACCGTCGTTAACGGACAAGCTGACGGGTTCTTCAAATCGACACGCGGTGTCAGACAAGGAGACCCTTTATCGTCCACTATCTTCATCATTGCCGCGGAAGCGTTGAGCATGAATCTTAACCATATGGCCCGCACCTCCAGTTTCCAAAACTACCACACCGTGAGTGGCTGTCCGATTATTACCCACCTTGCCTACGCCGACGACATCCTTATCTTCTCTTCGGGTGATGCCGGGTCAGTTGAGGTGGTTATCAACACGCTGCAGAGATATACCAGATGCTCCGGTCAGCGCATTAATCCCAACAAAAGCGTCATCTATGCTCACCACTCCGCGGACTCGGACCACTTAGCGTTGTTAACCAATATCACATCCTTCTCTGTTTCGAGTTCTCCTCTCACATACTTAGGTTGCCCGTTGGTGTACGGTAGATATGATTCGGGGCTCTTCGACGATCTTCTGATTAGGGAGAAGGTCGAAGGGTGGCACAATGCTACCCTCTCTTCCGGTGGAAAGATGATACTCATTAAGCACGTGCTCTCCTCCATCCCGATTTACACCTTGGTCGCCTGCTCCCCCCCCAGGAAGGTCCTTTCCAACATTGAAAATCTTTTCGCCAACTTCTTTTGGGGCCATTACGATGGTAAGGATAAACGTCATTGGGCTAGCTGGGATTCTATGAAGCGACCCACATCCGAGGGGGGCCTAGGGTTCTGTAGGTTGGCGCACATCGTCGACGCCTACTCGATGAAGATGTGGTGGAAACTCAGCAGATCATCCGCTTCTTGGCGCTGCATCCTCCGGTAGGTGGGTCGCTGAACCCCTGATTCGTCTTCGCCTGGGTTCGGACGAGTCCTCTCTCTTATACGAGCGGTGGTTGGGGGACGACCTGCTTCTCTCATCTCCGGCAGTCCCCAAGACCAGCTCCATCAGGGACCTGTGCGACTCCGACAGAGCTTGGAACTGGAGGCGGACGAGGATGTGGCTAGGCGCGGAGGCTACTGCAACTTTAGCTGTCTTCGACGTGGTGGTCGGGACGGACCCCGACTCCCTGTGGTGGACTCTGACTGCCAACATGAGTTTTTCCCTCGCATCGGAGCGGCGTGCGGTTCAGGCGCACGGTCCGGCATCCCCTATCATCGCTCGTTACTGGCAGTCTTGCATCCCTCTGAAGTGGAGCATTTTGTTATGGAGAGCGTTCTACCATAAATTTCCTACCAATGACGCCCTCGTCACCATCGGCTTCAGCTTAGCGTCGGCTTGCCATTGCTGCATGGAGCGCCAATCCGAAAATGCGGACCACATCCTATCGTCGGGCGATCTCGCGGTCGAGGTGTGGCATCGGTTCAAGACTTCTTGCCTCCCAAACTCGGTGAGCGGATGCTTCGCCGACCTTTTGTCCATATGGAACAATGCTTCTCACGGACACCAGATTGTTGCTGCAGCCATCACTTGGGTCATCTGGTATCTAGAAAAACCACAACAAACACAGGTATGAAGTGTATAGGTACAACAACGCACAATTGATTTCCGAGGTCAGAAGGCAGATTCATAAAGCTTCTCGAAGGTGCAAGCACGTCGAGATGAACTTCTGGTCCTCATTGTGATGTCTGGTGTAGAGTTTTGAATTTTGGGCTCGTTTGTTTGAGGCGTCTGACCTCGGAGCGGGTGTCTCCTTTTTGCTCACCCGCACATTTTCTCTTATGTCAGGTGCTTACCTGTACAGGCTTGTAGCATTTTGCGCCTTTATAATTCAATATATGGAATGGTCGGTTGCTTACCTGTACAGGCTTGTATATATATATATATATATAACAAGTGACAAACTAGCATTAGTAAACTTGTTAGGACACGAATAGGTCCTACACATATATAATATATAAGTACAAACAATGTTTTCTAAATAACTAAAGATTAACTAACTATTATCAAGCAATGAAGTAAAAACTATAAAAAGTAAATTGATATACTACATCAGAAATGAGAAATACACTAACATACACATGCAAATGCTTACGTAACATTTTACACACTACTCACACATTCATCTTGAGTACTGCCATGTTGATTGTGTTTATAACTTCATACACTAAGTACAATTTTGTTGAACTTCTCCAGGATGAATGCTGATTGCTGCATACGTGGTACCATTTGTATCTGGACTGACTGCACTGCATGCTTCGAAAGTTGTGGAAGCACAGCTGGTGAATGTGGTTGCTTAGGAGGAACTGGAGCAGGTTTACCAATTCATTTCATCATGGGATTGGTCGTACTTGCGTTGTTTGTCGTTGTTGGCATTTTCTACAGTGTGCTTTTTGCTACGATGATTGGGCAGAGGATCTGGCAGAGGCACTATCACATAATTGCTAAAAGGATGCTAACAAAGGTGAGTCCCTCTTTTAATGCACATATAGTTTTCATTCTTTTTGCTTTGGAATATTATCTTTAGCATTAGAACTTTTTATGTTCCCTCACGTAATGAACACCAATCTTTAGGTTGTAAATCTTCAGCTTGAGTTCAGATAGAAATGGCCTTGATAAGTTTTGTTCTAACAATCTACTTTTGGTTCTTATTTGTGACCGAGTGAGCTTGCTTAATCTTATAGACAAATGCAACTAAAGTTCTCTTTGGAGCTTTACTGCTCTTTGATTGAAATGCAAATAGCTTTAATGCTCTGTAAAAGTTTGTGTTTGGTTTGGTAGGAAGTGATGCTAAGGAAAATGAAACCCGATCCTATGTAAATGGGATCCCGGATCCACATGTAACACTTCCGTTTTCCTCACTTTCCACCAAACCGAACACTTCCCTTTGGGATCCTGTTTCTACATATATAAAACTTTAGGTTGAAAATCAAATGACCTTCATAAGTTTCTCTAGCAATCTACTTTGAATTTACTTATTTGTGATCGAGTTAGCTCGCTCAATAGACAAATGCGACTGGAGTTTTCTTTGGAGCTTTTGTGCTCTTTGGTTGAAATTACATATCTTCTTTGGAAATGCTAATTTTCCATTACATCGTGTGTGTGTGTGTGTGTGTGTGGTTGGGGGGGGGGGGGGGGGGGGGGAGTGAAATGAAACTTGATCATGTGTAATGGGATCCTGTTTCTACACATAACACTTTCATTTTCCTTTCATTTTTCTCACTTTCCACCAAACTAAACACACCAAAAACATAGAACTTTAGGTTGGAAATCTTCAGCTTGACTTCAGACATAAATTGCCTTATTAAGTATTATGCGTCTACAAAAATCTGCTTTAAGTTGTTTTGTTTGATGACACTGAGGGACCAAGCTCACACTTATAGTCAAGCATCACCAAAAGTAGCTCAGAGGAACTTTAAATATGACTTGGGGTTAATCATAATGGTTGAGACTTGATTGAGGCATGAACATGTTCTTTTTGATCAAAAAGTCCTTTATTTTACCCTAAAATTTCACATTTACATCATGTCGAGTAGTGTTTATTTGCAAATTGTTGTTGTTTCCACTCATTTTAATTTGATGGCCAAGAGAATATAAATAGACTTTTGGATTGGGCCTTGGATAAAAGCGGTCCTCTGCAAGTCATATAGGTTTATTGGGCCCAAACAGAGCGACCTGCATGTCTGCTCACAATGGGTCATGACTCCACTCGATAACACTCCCACTAATGTTAGTACTGATAAATGTTGTGGAAGTATGTAGGTGGGGGAACATCATGGAAAACGGTTCTATCCGCTACTTGGTAGTGGAACAAGTGTCGGATGGTTATAAATAGCCACAAGCTCAAAAGAAAAGTGATCATAATCAACAATTTATCTTTTTATCATATAGTTTTTTATAATCTCCACCTTTATATCAAAAAGTGACAGGTCTCAGGGCACTTCGAAGATAGTTCGTTGGCCATCAAGATAGGTAGCTGAAGGCGACTCAATCGATGCACAACCATACATGCATCCTTCTAGGAATTTTCGTGGTTATCTAAGGCGTAGCGGAAGTCCCAATGACCAAAAATGGCTTGAGCGGTGAATGACATGATACTCGATGCCTACGAAAACGAAGGTTCGAAAGCGAAGGTGCCTGGCCGTAGATGACAATACTCTTTTCCTATGTTGTATGGGACGGTGTGCTAGGCGGGGCGGTGGGATCTAAAATTAGAGTGGCTGGGTGGGGTCAAGGCGCACTAATAGTACCCTCCCTAGTATACATTATGTAAATTGTATCTCATGCCAACAACTCAAAGTGATTAAAACTAAACTTAGCATTTATTTGATATACCTTTGAGTCTTTGACTTGTTACACTTGATGGCTTGAAGATGAAGAAATGAAGTGATATACTTTATGAGGCATGAGATAATGGAGAAGTAGAGAATACTCTCCTGGTTGAGGGAGGAGATAATAGAGAAGGAAGTCCACAATTGGTTGTTTGGGTTGCTAAATATTCTTTAGTCAAATATTTTTTGTTAAATGTAGTTATGTTTTAGATTTCAATCACAAATTTTTTACTTGAATCCATGGCCATTAGATTATTAAAATTTTGAGTCTCTACCATATTATATAATTATACTCTCAAGTCACTGACCCTATCCATTTGTAAAAATTAATAACAACTAACAAGTTCAACTTATTTTAAACAAAAACGTACAACTAGTCATTGTCGGGCCTAGTTGGTTCTTCTAAAAGCGTTTTGGGGCGCCAAAACACAGGGGTAGGATGCCCTATATAAAAAAACAGGCGCCAAAAAGACGTCACTTTTAACGATATAGCTCTCATCCAACGAAGTTCTATCCCATTGGAGCTGAAAAAGGAGGTGCCTGACGATAAATAACGCATTACCCCGTCTATTGAAGTTCCAACTTAAGTGCTTTAAGTACCACCTCACGCCAAGACGCTTTGCTCACAAGATGCTTTGTCTCAGTGTGACATTTCAAACTGTACGAACATCTTTTAAAGAAGTTGTCGGTCTCCTTATCGGTCGTACTATACCTAGTGGTATCCTTCAAGGACGCATTAGTAATTGGTCCCAAAAGGACCAAGTGTACTCTTGTAATCGGTCATATTTGGAGTCAATCACCTCTTTTGGCACATCGGTGTGACCATGTTTGCATGTTTATTGAAGGCAACCCTAGAAGGGGTGGGGGTAATATGGTTTTTCAAAAATTAAGCACAATAAAAGACAATAATGAACAATTGAAAGTAAGTGCGGAAAGCAAGATTACAAACACTCGATATATTTCGGTATCCTTCGTGAGTTACGTCAGTTCGACAGACTTGGTATCGAGTATCTGCTATTCCAAACTCAAGCTTGATGTCAAGTGCTTTTCCTTCTGGAAGTAATCTCTTTTGCAAGATAAATATTGATCTTCTTGAGCACAAGATGAAGATCCAACAAAACTCTCAATTTCACTCACTTTGATAAATTTTGGAAAATAGAAGCTCTTGGGTATGTGGAGACTTACGTCTTGATAATATGCAAGTATCGGTGCTTAAAAGCTAACCCACAAGTCTCGTTTATAAGCCCCTCCAAAAAATTATATGAACATTATAACACATTAGAGTAGAAAAACATTCAATGGTATACCGACGTCATACCTTTAGAGTGCTCACTAAACTCGCTTGACAATTTTGCAGTTTTGAAGGATACCAGTGGTATATGGCTAATATTCCGTTTTTTAACTCAGAATAACCGTCTTGTGAAATTGTATGACTTTGAATATGTTCCTGTTTGAATTAGCCCAAAGTGTCTATATACTAAAAAAAGATCATGAAGTTTAAAACTAAATTTCAAGTCAAAATAATGTTTGTAGCTGGAGATATGCCTCAAAGAGTGAAGGTGAGTCATACTGGACTACAAAGAATATTTTGTAGACATGTGAAGTCTTGTGCCTTAATTTGAATAGTGTTAGAGACATATTTTGGAAAACTTATAAACATATGACTTTTAGGTATGAAAGTCTAGTTTCTAAAAAACCAAGTTTCAAGTCAAAATAAAGGCTATTGATTCAGATATGGATCAAAGAGAAAAGTGTGTCAGACTATACTGCAAGAATATTTGCAGACGTGTGCAATCTTGTGTTTTGATTTGGGAAATGTTAGAGACATATTTAGAAAACTTATGAACATATGACATTTAGATATGGGATTCTAGTTTCTACAAAACTGAAGTTTTAAGTTAAAAATGTCTACACCTCCGAATATGATTGCAATAGTGAAGGGATGCCGGGTTGAATGTAAAGCAAATGTAGAAGTAATTTGATATTTTAAAATACGGTCTAACTTCTAACTTGTGAACTATATAACTAGAATGCAAAATGAAGATAGAATAGCTATGAGAATAAACTTCTTCCTTATTTATAGCCAAGAGATACGTACCTAAACCAAGGGTTGGGTATGTGAAGTGTCATATTTCATTGGCTTGAAGAACGTGAGGAACCATCATGACCATCCAAATAAACAAGCAGTTGGTGTAGTTGGCATATGCAGGTATTTACTTTCCTCAAAAGTTATCATTAGTTACTTTTGGTAAATGAAAAGACAACACCGAGAGTTCAAAGGTTCAAAGCAAAACTTTGACGAAAAGGACCGACTACTACTACCTAAGTCGGTCCGACAGATTCGAGAACACGGGAGAAACCCTAAAACATCATAGTGATGCAGAACGAGTAGCTAAGATGCTATCATCATCGGAAGGAGAATCATCCGATATGATTACCCTAAGTCGTCCGAAGTGTCAACCTACGGAATATGGTCTAATGACATAAGGAATTAGGAATTCTATCTCATCAGAGAGATATTATGCATGTGTCTGGAATGATGTATAGGTACGTATAGGTGACATGTGACTACGTGACCGACAAGCTCAACAACATAACCTAGTATGCCATCTTCTCGCATGAAGTGGAGAGCATTACCAGAAGCCGATAGATGCCATCCTATTCTTTCTTATTTGTAGAATAGTAAGTCCCATTCTTAGTTCCAATTTCTACAATTTTGGTCTCATTCCACCCATAGGTGCTAAGGGTTGGGCTTCCCAATTTCTAGATTCTAGATTGTAAGAACTCATTTTGTAGAATAGTAAGTCCCAATTTGGAGCCCGACTTTCTAGATTCTAGATTTTACATTATTTTTTCCTACATCAATTTTTGACCAGACAATCTTTTGGACCGGACTTCACTTATCATTTCCTATTATTCTCGTACAAATCCAACCCATATTACATTTACCTTTTTTTGAAATTTTGGGCCCCAAATTGTATTGGAGAGTCTCGACTACTAATGATGCTCTAAGTAAGAGCTAGAGATTCCCTTTCTAGTACGACTAAGCATACGAAGACACTTGAATTCAACAAGATCAAAATTGAGGCGATTACAAGTTCGCTCTAGCCAATGCAACAAGCCTTCCAAGATTTTAAATGGCAGTAGGCGGGTGCGCGGTGGAGAGAGTCCGCCTAGCGCCTAGGCAGTCAATATATTTTGAACATTTTTACTATGTTACCACTGTTTTTTTTGCAATATGCATATTTTAAGGATATTCCATGCATGACTAAGTTGTAGAATGAAGATTTCTTAAGTTTCAGTTTTGTAAAAGTGAACCATAGCCTATAATGCTTACAAAATCTTTTTGGCCAAAATACCTTGTTAGGTATTGCTCCGCCTACGCCGCCTCACCTCCGCATATGCCGCCAACCTCCGTTGGCCGCCTACTCCACCGCCTACCTAAAAGCGATACGGAGAGAGACCGCCTACCACCTAGGCACCGCCTACCACCTAGGCACCGCCTAAGCGGGCTAGGCGGCCGCCATTTAGAACACTGAAGCCTTCATTGGTCATATATGGTAATATGGTAAGGCTGGAAATTCTGAAGTTGGTAATTTGTAGGCCCTAAAATCAACTCTAGAGGGGGAGGGGGGGGGGGAATAGAGTTATAACAATAATACTCTAATAAAAATCCAATCCAAATAATCACCAACACAAATTCAACAAGTAAAAATATAAGCATGTGAAGAGATAGAAGTCACGAACGTTAACACCACGATATAGTATTGGTATCCCTCATGGAGGACTAATCTAGTTTCGAGAATTCTTGTTCGGAGTTAATCCACTACTAAGTAATAAACATACACAACGAGCTTTGATCCGAAGTGCTCGCCGACTTCTTACAACCACAAGCTTTGATCCGAAGAGCTTGTCGACTTCAACCACAAGTTTTGATTCGAAAACCTTGTCGACTTCAGACAACGAATTTAATTTTAACTTGGAAATCCAAACTTTACAACCCTTTGTAGACTTCTAATCGAGATTACACTTGGCACTTGAAGGCTGGGAGTTGAATCTTGGGAATACGAAGGTTTATAGCTCAAAATGAATAAGGTTTGAAAGTGAGAGATGATTGATAAATGAGTGAAACTCCTAGCTATTTATAGGCTAACAAGGACCAAGTTCGGGCAAAGTTCGGTCCCCCAACGTTCATAAATTTAACATTGGAGCCCTGATCTTTGGGATGAACAAGTAAGCCAAAATTGGGTCTTAAGAGGAATGAGTTCGGTCAAGGAGCGAGTTCGGTCCGAGTTCTATCTTCATAGGACCAAAACTTGTTTTGGTCAATTTGGGTTTGGATCGAGTGGACTGGTTTATATGATGGATTGAAATGTAGTAGGTAGGATTGGGTATAATTACTTTAGTGCCAACTGCGAACCCGATGTATATTGAGTCCTATCAATAAAGATAAAATACATAATAAATGTAAAAAACCAAGAGCACTTTGATGAAGCCAATCTTCTGACATTTGAGCAGACTTGAAGACACATATTTCTTAATGATAGTTGTTCAAAGATGAACAGATCTAAAAATGTGTACACTTTCCGGAGGCTTCACTAAAATGCCATCTTTGGCCCATTATGATTTCTTTATTGCGAGGTCCTAAGATGTCGTAGGCGGTTTAGAGAAACCTTCTACTATAACCCCATCTTTGGTCCATCATGATTTCTTTATTGTATATGTCCATGTTCGATCTTGCTTTTCTGCAAATACATGTTAGACGAACAAAGCAACATGTATAGTAGCAGATATGAAGAATTTTAATGCACATTAGGATAATGCTAAGTTTATTTATCAACATCATAGTGATTGAATGGATATTAGCGAAATCATAATGTTAAACTTAATCGATTAGCCATATTCAAAAATATGATACAATCATTGGGCTAACAAAATTCATTCATAGATTAATAGTTAGAGAAAGCGATGGTATGAAAGAAAGAAAATATTCAACGCAACCATCTATAAGTAACGGGATACAGAGTACCAAGTGACATTCACATATCCAAGCACCACAACCATTGGGGTTAGTAGAAATCGTGAGGCGTGCCAAAAGGAGTGTTAGATGCTGACGTGGCACCAATAACTGAAAAGAAAGGGCAATAATTCCTAAAGTCTCATCAAAGATAATTGTGAAGAGTATTAGTGTATTGGACTTTAGTCCCGCATCGGGTAGACTAATAAAGAGAGGTGACTCCTCTTCTATAAATATGTAAAGTCTCATATCAAGAAAACAATTATTCCCTCCTACATGGTATCAGAGCCAAAATTCTAACCCTACCCACCACCCCTCTTCTCACTCTCCCCATCTTACCTCCCGCCCGCCTGCAGCCCTTTCCCTCCTGTAGCACCGCTTTCCTGCAGCGCCCCTGCCCTCTTTTCTCTCACCCCTGCCTTCATGCAGCCTCGCCTCCCGTAATGCCCCGCCTGCAGTCACCCTGCGCCCCCCTCCCACCTGGCTGCGCCCTTCCGCCTCCCAATGCCTCCACCCTGCATGCAGTCACCCTTCAACAACACCTGCCAGCCCCGCCCTGCCTGCTAACGTCCCCTGTTTGCCAATGCCTCTCCCCTGTCTGCTCCTGCCGACCCTCCCTTTATGCCTCTGCAGCCCCCCTCTACGCCTCATGCTAGCCGCCATCTAACCCCAAACCCTAATCTCATGGAAACCCTAGCCGTCATTATAACCCTAACCATGCAAACCCATCCGCCATCTATCCCAAACCCTAATCCTATCCGTCTTTTTTTACAAAAAAATTCAGATCTAAAAAAAAGATCTGGACTAAAAAAACTGTCGGCGTTGAGAATCTTCTGAGGGTAAAGAATAGCTTCTTTGCGTGAACCTCTGAATCTCGACAACAACATTAGGAGTTAACATATAGCAAACTTGCTTTGCGTGAATCTATGTTCCTACCCGGTGTAATCATCAAGATCCAATATAGAGCAACTTGGGTTCTGTGAATCTGTTCTGGCTTGTGTAATCCACATTCGAATTTCTGTTAATATTGTGTACGTCAGTTCTGGCGACGTTGATTGTGCATTGGCGAGATTGATTTGAATATCGGGTCGGGACGATCATCGACAGTCAAATTAAGAACTGAAGATGACGGACACTGCGGCAAATAGCAATGATGGTAGCACCAGTATCAGGCACACAGAGGTGGGAACAACAATCACTGGTAATACAACGGTATCTTTGATTCGATTGGTCGATCGGAGGTTGGATAGTCCAGACAACTACTCTACGTGGCGCAAGAAGGTCGATAAGATGCTTCGGGGCATGAAGTTGTCAAAGCATGTGACTGACAACCTCCCAGCAGCGAATGATCTCACATATGATATGAGCAGTGGAAGACGAACGATAGTCGAATGTTTACACAATTTATGAATTCGATGGAACCATCAGTTGAGGACATGGCTCAGAACATGAATTAGGTAAAGGAGTTATGGGAGGTTTTTGTGACTGTGTTCGCGATCTGTCTCGTATAATAACTCGATCGTTGTCGTCTACCGAGCTGATCAGGAAGACGAGTCATATAAGGACCACTTCCGTGCCTTTAAGGCATTTACTGATGAGGTGGATCGTGTGCTACCCTTGAAGACGGATATCAATGAGGCTAGAACACATCACCAACAATTCTGTGTCATGGCGTACCTTGCCCCTTTGTCCTGATGTAGACTCTGTGAGGTTGCAGATTATTGCTGGAGCCGAGGTCTCATATCTGATGGAAGCCTACTTTCGTGTCCTACGAACAACAAAAGTAGTCGGGACTGATATGAGGGATGCACCTGTTGATCGATCTGTTTTGGGTACTGCTCGCAGTGGATTTCGTGGTGGTCGTGGTCGTCGACGTGGTGGTCGAAATGATGGTCGAGGTGATGGTAGCCGTGATAGAGGCCGACCACAGACATGTTTCAAGTGTGGTCAACAAGGACACTTTCAGTGGCAGTGTACCAAAGCATCTGCCGCCAACGTCGCATCCGATGCTCCTGATAATAGTAGGCTATCTGTGCAGATGACAACAGATACCTATGCAGAATTCGTTGAATTTCGAGGTCAGCGTTGTGGTGAAGCTTCTACATCCGGATACATAGCCGGATATTCAGCGGCATATGTGGTAAGGTCGAGACAACAGGTGATTAATTCCGGTGCGTCTGATTACATGACAGGCGACACAGGTATGTTGCACAATTATGCATCGGTGGGTTGTGTGACCGATATTATTATTGCGAATGACAGTTCACTGAAAGTTTGTGGCAAAAGAAGTACACGCCTTTCTTTTGATCTATCACTCACTTCAGTATTACATACACCTGGAAATCCATTCAGTTTACTATCAATTACTTGGATTACTCGACTTGTAATGCTCGGTAACATTTTTTTGATGGTTGTTTTTCAGAACCTGAAGACTGGAAAAACTATTGGTAGGGGGTATGTGGCTGGATGGAGGCTTATACCTGTTTGACATGAATTCTTCTGTTGCCTGTGTCGGCGTGTCATCTCGATCCTTTTGAGTTGCACTATCGATTAGGTCACCCATCTATCTAAGCTCTCCAGAAAATATAGCCATCTTTAGATTCCCAAGTTTCTTTTCATTGCGAGCCATGTAGTTTGGCCAAACATCACCAGGTACCCTATTCGGTGAGTCTAAATAAAGCTGCATTAGCTCCATTTGAGTTAGTACATTCTGATGTATGGGGGCCTTGCCCTATTGAATCTGTGATGGGTTTCAAGTATTTTGTTTCTTTGTTGATAACTACTCACGAGTCATCTTTATCTACTTGATGAAAAATTGCTCCGAGTTATTTGATATTTGGTGCAAATTTTTTGTGGAAATCAAAACCCAATTTGGGGTTCCTATTAATTTTTTGAAGTGACAATGGTCGTGAGTTTTTGTCTCGTGAGTCCAATTCTTATATGTCTCGACATGGCATCATCTACCAAACTTTATGTTCTTATACACCACAAAAAAATGGTGTGGTCGAACGTAAAAATTGTCACATTTTGGAAACAACGCATGCTCTTATGTTTCATGCACATACTCCCAAGAAATTTTGGTCGGATGCAGTCCTTACAGTTTGCTATCTGATCAATCACATGCCATCTTCTTTTTTTATGGCGACACTCCCTTTTCTCGGTTATATCCCAATCGTATGTCATTTTCTTTTCCTCTTAAAATTTTTGAATACTTGTGTTACATTCGGGATACTAGAGCTACCCTTTTAATTGGAACCGAAGGCAATCAAGTGTACCTTCCTTGGGTATCCTAAGGATCAGAAAGGATATTATTATTTTTCCCGAATTTGAAGAGGTATTTTATGTCTCGAGATGTTACCTTTGTTGAAACTGAGTTTCCTCCACACCCATCAACTATAGATTATGTTTCCAAAGTTTATTCGGAAGAGATTTTCTGCTGTATCCAGTTCAAACTCAGCAACACCCCTGTAAGGGTGCCCTCCCCTGCCAAGCTAGTCTCCCGATCTGATGGTCCGCAAACACCAACTCCGCCAGCACAAGTTTCACCAATGGTGCACACAGCCGACGAGTCGGTGTCGTCATCAAAGTCCTCCAGCTCCATCGGTTCCTCACAATCGGATATACCGACTCGACCTCATCGTGCATGTCGCGACCATCCTTTGTATGTTGACAACTATAAATTGATGGGATTCAGATTTTCAATACTGCAGAGGAGGGACTTCAATATCCTGGATGGTGCACCGCTATAGAAGAAGAGATGAAAGCGTTTCGGGAGGATCGTGGGACTTGTTGGATTTGTCTACTGGTAAGACGGGACTTCAATATCCTGAATGGCGCGCCGCTATAGAAGAAGAGATAAAAGTGTTTTTGGAGGATCGTACATGGGACATGTTGGATTGTCTACTGGTAAGATGGTGGTAGGCTGCAAGTGGGTGTTCACTATCAAGGTGAAACCAAATGACACTCTGATCGTCTGAAAGCTCGTCTCGTGGCAAAAGGGTATTCACAAACTTACGATAAAGATTATTTCGAGACCTTCTGCCCAGTTGTCAGGATGACCTTTGTGCGCGTGTTCCTGGTCTTGGTCGTTGCTATGACTGGCCATTACTTCGGTTGGATGTGAAGAATGCATTTCTCCATGAGGATCTTGACGAAGGGTATGTGATGCAACCTTCTGGGTTCGTTGCAAGGGAGGGTAAAGTATGTCATTTGTGAAAGACCCTCTACGGTCTCAAACAATCATCCCGTGCTTGGTTTGGTCGATTTACACATATTTTATCCAGTTTGGCATGTGCCAGTCGAAGAAGGATTATTGGCATTTTACTGACATACAGCTGGAAGGATACTACTTTATGTTACGTTGATGACATTGTAATTATGGGAGATGACATCCAGGGTATTGTAGGGCTGAAGAAGTTTTTGGGTGAACAGTTTCAGACCAAGTATGAGATCGTTGAAGTATTTCTTGGACATTGAAGTCACACGGGGTAAGCATGACATTGTAATGTCTCAGAGAAAGTATGTGCTGGACATCCTAACTGATGCATGGATGATACAAACTAAGGGAGAAACCTCGCCCATAGATCCATGGGTAATGTTACTCTCCGATGAGGGGATACTGATGACCAATCCGGATCAATATCGTCGAGTGCTTGAAAAACTCAACTACTTGGCGGTCATGACTCGTCTAAACATTTCCTTTGCCATAAGTGTCGCAAGTAAATTTATGGTTTCTCCACGAGTTCCACATTGGTAGACACTTCTCAGAATCCTGCGGTATCTAGTCTAGAATACGAGGAAAGGAATTCGGATGGAGAATCAGGTGCATACTCATATTGAGTGTTTTACAGATGTGGACTGGGGTGCAAGTTTTACTGATAGATGGTCTACTTCCGGCTACTCAGTATTCATTAGTAGAAACTTATTATCATGGAAGAGCAAGAAGCAGAGTGTGGTCTCATGATCAAGTTCGGAAGCAGAATATTAAACAATTACTCATGGCATCATAGAAGTGTTATATCTGCAACATATCTACAAGAGCTGGAAGAAGAAACATGATTGAAAACAACAGACATGTGGTTTGATAATTAGTTCGCTATCCATATTGCTACCAATCACGTATTCCATGAACGGACGAAACACATTGAAATTGACATTCACTTTGTCCGTGATAAATACTAGAAGGGGATGATCACATTTCACTATGTGAGAACTGGAGATCAGATAGCTGATATATTTACGAAATCTCTTTTGGGTCATCGTGTTCAGTTTCTTTGTAACGAGTTGGACATGATGACATATATGCTCCAACTTGAGGGAGGGTGTTAAAGAGTATTTATTTTATTGCTTTAGTCCCACATCGGGTTGAATAATAGAGAAAGGTGACTCCTCTCCTTTATATATGTAAACTCTCTTTTCAATGAATAACAATTATTCCCTCCTACATAATAATGACGGAATCTGAAGAGATTTGATGGTTGATAAGGTTAATGTCTGTTGTTGGAATGCTTCGATCAAAATGAATGTATTTAAAGACAAACCCCAGAACATTAATAGACGTGACAATGTTAGAGGCTTGGGGCCATATGTTTGCATTCATTTTTAATTTGATGGGCGAGGAAATAACAATGGACTTTGGGATCTAGGCCTTGGAGAAAAGAAGTTCTGAGCAAGTTTTATAGGCTTACTTGGCCCAACAGAGCGACATGGGATATTTCACCACGTCCGTTCGTGCCCACGATGGGACATGAACCCACTCCCAAGTATAGCGATTATGATCACTAGCAACCATCAGGAGTAGCCGCAGAGAATGCCCTTACTAATGTAAACACTGGTGACTACCGTGGAAGTATGGAGGCTGGGGTACATCATGGAAAATGGTTCTCACCACTACTTGGTAGTGGAATAAGTGTCGAATGACTATAAATAACAGAAGCTCAAGGAGAAGAGATCCTTCGATCAATCGACAATTTATCCTTTTATCATGTAATTTCTTTGTCTCTACTTTTAAATCAAAAGTGATTGGTCCCGGAGCTCTTCAAAGGCAGTTCGTTGTCGACGGAGGTAGCTAGCTGAAGGCAACTTTTGCTTGATGTGTTACCACACATGCATCCTCTGGGGATTTGTGTAAGGTATTGAAGAGGTAGCTGCCAGTAAGCAAAAGTAGCCTGAGCGTTACATGACAAAATACTCCAAGCCTTTAGAGGAGAGGTGCCTGATGGTGCATAACTCAATACTCCCTGTCCATCGAAGTTCTATTCCATGGAAGCTCGGAACGTAGGTGCCTGACGGAGAATGACACATTACTCACCGTGCATCGAAGTTTCAATGTAAGCGCTCCAAGTACCACATGTTGCTAAGAGGTTTTGTTTCAGTACAACATTTCAAACCGTCCAAACATTCTTAAGAGAAGTTGTCATCTCCTTCTCGGCCGCACTACATACAGCGGTATCCTACAGGGATGCATTGGTAATCAGCCCCAGACCGACCGAATGTACTCTTATAATCGGTCATATTTTGGAGTCAAAAAGTGTATTTTGACTTTACATTTTACAAACAGTTCTCACCTTTTGGTGAGCAGCATTGCGTATTTATATCAATCGTCCGTCCGTCCATGCATGCATTCTATAGACTGTCACAATAATGTGATCTAAGAATTGAAATTCCACCTCTCTTCCAATTAAAACATCAGTTGTTTATATAAGAAGACCAAATAGTAGGTTATACCTTTTGAATGAAATGTTCTAAAAAAACCCGAGAGCATTCTTCGAAGTGAAACCCTTGTGTTCCTTAATTCAGCAAATTAGAAGTTGGCTTCTGCACATGCTTAGAAGTGCCCATTGCCTATGGTTTTGTGTCTTGCTGCTATATATTGTCATACTTTAAGTAATACACAACAGAATGAATATTTTGTTGAACAATCCTTTCTTTTGCATCATTTATGGGCCATTAGATACATTGCACAGTTCCTATACTGTTTCATTCGTCCTTAAGTTAATATGGTATGCATATTTTGGCTACCGGGCACTAATCATGTGCTATGAAGAGAGGGTGTGTGCATATGGTATTGGGCTTTTTGTGGGTTATAGAGATAGGCACATTGTGGAAGGAACCTAAAAATAGGTTAGTGTAGAGAATAATTTGGATAGGTTTTAATTTGGTAGACTGATTGAAATTTGCAAAGGAAACATAATTTGCACGTGTAGTTCGCTTCTCTTACTGGCATGGGTGACTGTAGGACCTAGGTGGTTAGGAAATGGTGAGAGAGAGAAATTAACCCTTCTTATTATCACTCAAATGTATATAAATATGATTTTATTGTTAAAATCAAATCTTTAGATGTCTATATGCAATAGTTTCTTCTAGCAGCAATTTATATGGTAGTTTCCTTTCATAATTGGCTAAGTTGTCTCAGAATTTAGTTCCCTTGTAATGCAAATGGTTTACTTTTATAAATGATGGGTTACGCATCTGGATTCTAAGTTCTACTTACTATTTTAATTTGATGTCTGTACATGTTCTTACTTCTCCAATTTATTTGCTTAGGAATGTGTTTTTGGAGGTGGATCATCTCTTAAAATTTTTAGGATTCTGTAAAATATGTTCATGCTTTGTTCCATTGCTCTTGCCTTCATCCTTGAATTATTTGAAAGCTGATTAATATTTTGGTTGATTAGAATGTTGCCTTTCTTCTTCCTTCTAACTTATATTAGATGTCTTTTGGTTTGTGTATATGGTTCAGCACTCGAGAAATGACATTGTTGTCTCAGATTATATATATAATATATATATATTATATATATATAAGATAGGGCGCGGATCAAAAGCGCGGGGGGAACCCCCCCCCCCCCCCCTGCACCATCGGATCGGAGGGCCCGCGTTGTGCCGCGCGCGCGTCCGCTCGATCCAACGGTCGAGGGCGACAGGGCTCCGCGGAAGGGCTCCGATCCGGACCTATATATATATATAATATATTATATATATATATAATCTATATATAATATATAATTTGATTTATATTTTGAGATAACGCCAGGGTAGATCCATGGAGTTAGTGAGAAATGAGTGGGGCCTTGGGAAAAAGAAGATATTCAAAGCATTTAAAGGATTCGAAGTCAAGGCCTACAAAAACATAATCTTTAGTCTTCACTACCAAGGTTCACAGTATCGGTATCGAAATTGGTATCGAACTATTCCTATGAGTATTGATATCGGCAATATCGGTAGTGTCGGTGGTTTCGGATCGGAGTATCGGATTTTTGGTATCGGAAAACAAATAACAAAAAAATCCTTGTTAATGTGCCATTTTGAGTAGAAAGACATTTTAGTCAAATTTAGCAAATAAAGACCTCCGCAATCTATAACTTGCTCGAAACATCTACGTCTATTGACGCGTTAATTTGACCGTTAAGTGACATTTTTTTTATTTAAAAAAACCTAAAACTACCCCCCCCTTCCCTAACCTCTCCCTCTGCCCTCCTCCCTCCTCATCCCCACCACCCTCCTCCTCCCCGCCCCTCAGCTCCCTCATTACTCCGGCGAGCACCCCCCCTCTCCGCCCCGGCCAGCCCAGCCCCCCTCCTCCCCGCCGGGCAGCCCCCCTCCTCCTCCCCCTCCTCCTCTCGCCCCCCTCATTACTCCGGCGAGCACCCCCCGCCCTGGCAGCCCCCCCTCCTCCTCCCTCCTCCCGTCCCCCTCAGCCCTCCGTTTACTCCGCCGAGCACCCTCCCCCCCTCCTCCCCGCCCGGCCAGCCCGGCCCTCCTCCTCCCCGCCGACCAGCCCCGCCTCCCTCCTCCCCGCCAGTCCCGTCCCTCATCCTCCCCCCCCACCACCGGAGGGGGGGGGAGAGAGTGGAGGGGTAAAGATCATTACACACCCCACTTAACATCAGTTAACGAAAAGGGGGCAAAATGAGCATATTTTATACTTTCAGGAATTTTTAGAGCATGGGATCTTTAGTGGAAAAAACGGGAATCTAACGAGAGGTTTTTTGCACTTTACCCAACAAATAATTATTAATAAATTATTTACATTTAAAAATATTTTTTATACATTTAGGCATAATTTTAAGTATTTTCAATATTTTCCAGTAGTTTTGAAATTAAATGAAATAGTAGTCACCTTTACACGACTGGTTTATATATATAGATTGATTTTCTTTTTTACATGCTTTTACAACCTTATTATGCTTTAAAACCCTTGCTGATTTGTCTTTTTTTGTTAATTTCTTTGCCGAATTGACCGGAAAAGAGACCCCCAATGTCAGTATCGGTCAGTATCGGATCGGAACATGCCAAACCGTATCGGAACATGCCAAACCGTATCGGTATCGGCTGTATCGGATCGGTATCGGCGATAATTTAACCATTTCACACTTTACCAACTTATCAACATTTGACTATAGCAATAAGTAAGGGCCATATAATATATATCTATATATATTATATATATATATATATATATTCCCGAGCCCGTAGCCCATTGGGAATGGCGGGCACCCCGGCGGAGGGCGGGGTCGAGCCCCCTTGGAGGCACGCCTCCAAACCCCATTAAGAAGTGGACACCTCAAATATATATAATATATAATATATAGATATATAATAAAAGGACATGAGAGAAAAGAGCTCTGCTAGGGTTTCGACATTGGGAGTTGCACCTCCTCCGTCCCCCGGATCCCTATGGGGTGAAGGGGGAAGCGGCATGGCGACCGTCCCAAGAAGCCCACCCCCCGGGTGGGGGTGGATCGGCAGGTGGACCCCCCGGGCGGGGGGGGGGGGGGTCGGCGACTGAGGCGGACGGGACCCCCCAGGCGGGGGGGGGGGGGTCGGTGGCGGACAGGGGGGACCCCCCCAGGCGGGGGGGGGGGGGGGGCGGCTGCAATCGGAGGCGGGACCCCCCAGGCGGGGGGGGGGTCGACGGCGGACGGCGGTGGACCCCCCCCAGGCGGGGGGGGGGGTCGGTGGTGGGAAGAGGGGGGACCCCCCGGGTGGGGGGGGGGGCGGGGGGCGGCCGAAGGTGGTTTGTGCCTCCGGTAGGATCTTCGAGTTCTGTTCTGGATCTGGATCTGGATCTGGGAACGGGTCTGGAACGGGTGACGAGGGGTGGACTACGGTGACCAGAAGGCGTCAACCAGGGAGAAGGCTACCGGCATCTCAATCGGTGGGTCGGGTGACTCCAGGGAGAACAGGAAACAAGATTGGGAGTGGTCATGGGGATCCCCGACGGCTAGGGGGAGGCTTGAGGAGTAGTGGAACTGCCTGGAGACCGAAGGCGTCGGCGGCCGAGAAAGGGAAAGGAGTTGCTGGAGGAGGTAGAGGACAACAGGGGAACCCTGCCACGGTGCCTTCCAGGGTCGTGCCGCAACAACCACGATCATGGAAGGAGGTGTGCATACCGACGGCGGCGAAGTCCGCGTCCTCTATGGAGTACGTGGCACCAAAGAAGGTTGGTGGAGGTTTTCGGGCTGTTTTCCCAGCAGAGGAGATAGCGGAGGTGACGGAGTTTTGGCAGAATACTCTGGTGATGTATGTGCTTGGTAGCAAGCCCTTCTACGGGCAAATCAGAGGATATGCGGAGAGGGTTTGGCTGGCCTAAAGGAAGCATGGAGATCTTCTCAAGGGAAAATGGTTTCTACTTTGTGAAATTTGGGCTGGCTGAGGATGTTATCAGGATCACTCAGGGCGGACCATGGTCATTTGATGGGAGGCTGATCATCTTGAAGGAATGGACTCCGGACCTGCGGTGTGAGAAGGAGGTTCTGAACGCGATTCCTGTATGGATTCGTTTCCCCGAGTTTCCAGTGAAATACTGGAGTGTTCCGCTTCTCATGAGGTTGGCTAGTTTGGTTGGGAGGCCGATCAAGGCAGATGAGGCTACCACCTACCGCACGAGATTGATGTACGCCAGGATTTTTGTGGAGATTACGGCTGGGTCGGAGCTTCCGAGCCTATTGGAGTATGAGGTAGCATCAGGGGAGGTGCTGACACAGGTGGTGGAGTACGACTGGATGCCCCCAATGTGTTCCTCATGTGAGTGTTTTGGCCATGTAGATAGTGCGTGCACGCAGAGGAGACGGAGCTCGGACTCGGTAGTCAGGTCGGCGGCGGCTACACAGGGGCCGGTTCCTGGAGATGATGCTGGAGGTGGGGCTACAGATAGTCAGGAGGAGGACACTATGATGGATTTGGCAGGTGACTCAGCGACCGATGATCCACAGCGGGTGGCGAATATGACGGGTGCCGTGGTCCCATTTCAACCACAGAGGAGTGTGTTGACCAGATCCATGGGATTACTTAGTAGCAGTCAGGGGGCTGGTGGGGCTACCCCGGTGGTGGAGCAGGTGTATAGTAGGAAGCGGCATGCGCCGGCCCCGCGTGACGATGTCCTTCAGCAGGAGGGCCTGGAGCAGGACACCTGTGTCAACCCAACTTGGGATCTGACGCTATCCAGGATACAGGCCCACCTTGCCCCTCCCACTGTGGGAGGGAAGGGTCTGGAGGTAGGAGGTGAGGCTCCGGCTGCAGCGATAGGAGAGGATATTGATCTTATGGACGGGGCACTTCCCTCGGGTGCCTGTTCTGATGGTGTTCAGGGGGACCCCCCATTAGTTAATTAATGTCGGTCCTCGCCTGGAACATCAGAGGGGGGTGTTCTATTGGGCGTTGGAGGGAGATCAGTGGGGTTTTGAGAAGGGAGAAGTGTGATATTGCTATTCTGCTGGAAACAAAGATCCGGAAGGAAGCAGTGCTTGATCGGCGGAACACGGCGACTTGGGCTCACATTCATAACCTGGACATTTGCGACATGGCGAGGATCTGGGTTAGATGGAGTAGAGATAGCTGGGATGGGGACCTGGTTCTGAAGACTCAGCAGATCATTGGTATACTTCTAGTGAACAAAGGTGGCTTTAGATTCCTCCTGGGTGCTGTCTATGGACATAATGACAGGAAGCGTCGTGAGTCCCTCTGGGAGGATATTGCTCGGCTTGGCCAGATGGCGGATTCCCAACACCTTCCATTGCTTATTATGGGGGACTTCAATGCCTTGCTTTATAGGCATGAAAAAGTGGGGGGACGTCCGGTCCAGGACTCGATTCTTTATGACTTTCAGAGGTGCCTTCTCATCTCGGGGCTGAGGGGGCTGGAGAGAGCAGGGCACATTTGGACCTGGCACAACAAGGCGTCCAAGGGCAGGGTTGCATGTCAGCTGGATAGAGCCTTGGGGAATAGCGAATGGTTTCGCTATTACCCTAATGCTGTGGCGGAGGGGCTAGCGGCTGAGACGAGTGATCACTCTCCTATTCGGGTGGGTTTATTGGAGAGAGCCACCTGGAAAGCTAGACCGTTCAGATATAACAACAGTTGGTACCTCTCGGCGGATTATGAGGAGGTGGTTGCGAGAGGTCTGCTGGACTCCCGGGAGGGCACTGCTCAGTTTCGCATGGTCCACAAGCTCAAGCAGGTGAAGAGGGGTATTCGGGACTGGGTGAAGCGGAAGCCGCGTTCCTCCCTGGCAGACAAGGAGGCTGAGCTTCGGGAGGTTCAGGAGGCCCTACAGGCTGACATCTTGTGTGGGGAGCTGGCGGCCAGAGAGAAGGATCTTAGTGCAGAAGTCAATTCCTTGAGACTCCAGGAGGAGATTAGTGCGGCTCAGAGGGCGAAATGCTCATGGCTCAAGGATGGGGACAGATGTACTAAGTTCTTCTATGATGTTATCCGGACTCGACAGCACCGGAATAGTATTCCCAGACTTCTGGATGGCGATGGCAAGTTGGTAGGGGACCCGGTGGAGATCCAGCGAGAAGCAGTCAGGTTTTATCGGGACTTGTATCATCAGGAGGACTATCCCACTACGTTCCCACCTCTGATTCCTAAGAGGTTGGTGACGCAGCATGGGAATAGGCGTCTCTTGGCCCCGATTCGGATGGAGGAGATCGAGGACATTGTGACGAAGGCTGATCCCAACAGAGCTCCAGGGCCAGATGGCTTCTCCAGTGGGTTCTTTCGGAGACATTGGGGAGCTTTGAAGCTCCCAGTTCTTGAGACGGTTCAGGAATTCTTCTTGTCAGGAAAGCTTCTGAAGGAGCTTAATCATACTTTTCTGACCCTGGTTCCGAAGAAGGAGGGTGCGACATCTCTGGCAGATTTCAGACCGATTGCATGCTGTAATTATCTTTATAAGATAATTACTCATCTTATGTGTCGGAGGATGGAGGGGATTATGCAGGGATTGGTATCTCGGAATCAGGCGGCCTTCATTAAGGGTCGATCGATTGCTGAGCACAGCCTTCTTGCTCATGAGATGGTGCGTGAGTTCAACAAGCCTGGAGGGATGAAGGCCTGTGTGAAGTTGGATCTGAGAAAGGCGTATGATACTGTTAACAGGGACTTTCTCTGCCAGCTTATGCTAGCCATGGGATTCGATGAGAGGTGGGTTGCGAGGGTGAGGGAGTGCATTTGCTCCCCCACTTTCTCGGTTCTTATACAGGGCACTCCGTATGGATTCTTTAGCAGCTCCAGAGGCTTGCGGCAGGGCGACCCATTGTCCCCGTACCTGTTCACCCTGGTGATGGAGTATTTACGTGCTTGATGGACCTGGCAGTACACAGCAGGCGGATTGTTCCACTATTTAGACTTGTCCATCCGGTGGTCTCGCACTTGATTTATGCAGATGATCTACTGGTGCTTCTCCGACCGTCCATGGGAGGGATGAGGGCTCTATCTGACATTATGGAGGAGTTCGGGAGGCTCTCGGGGCTGAAGCTTAATAGAGAGAAAAGTAGAGTTTATTTCAGCTCTAGTTGCACTCAGAAGGAGGAGCGGGCTCTGGTTCTGGGAGTGGAGAAAGGTGAGCTGCCGGTGAAGTACCTGGGAGTCCCACTGACGGTGAATTATGCTAGGGAGCAGGATTGCCAGAGTTTGGTGGAGTTCACTAAGAAGAGGGTGGAAGGCTGGCAGGCTGCAGGACTATCTTTTGGTGGCAGGATTGAGCTGCTGAGATCTGTCATTGCTGGCATTGCTATGTTCTGGCTGCAGTCGATCCAGATCCCTGTGGCTACTATCACGAAGGTGGAGTCCATGTGTGCAGACTTTCTTTGGAGGGGGGCATACATGCGATTTCGTGGACTCAACTTTGCCGGCCTCGGGAGGAAGGGGGAGTGGGGTTGAGATCTCTCCGAGCTATGAAGGAGGCTGCTAGGGTGAAGATGGCGTGGCAGTTCATTGGCGGGGGGTCACTTTGGGCAGACTGGATGGCGAGCAGATACCTGAGGAGGTCCAATTTCTGGACGAGCAGGATTGATAATAATTTCTCGGTCACATTTAAGGCTATTCTTAAATGTAGACCCGTACTACAGACTGCTATCTGCCAATCCATGAGGGATGGTTCCTCCACTGATCTCTGGCTCGACCCATGGTTGGGCAATCGTTCCCTACTGGAGTATTTGGGACCGCTGCATGATAGAGAGGCCTCGAGAGGGCTGAAGTGCAGTCTGATCATTCGAGATGGTGCTTGGAGACCGGAGCTTTACACTTTCACAGCTCAGCTTGGCGAGGAGATCCGGACTATTTCTATTGATACTAGCCAGTCTCGGGACACTTGGAACTGGGTTGGCCATGCCTCTTCTGGGGGGCCTGGCAGGTTCAGTTTCAAGAGTTGCTATGACTTGGTTAGGACTCGGCATGACAGGATAGAGGATATTGATTTCATCTGGGGAAAAGGGATTTCTCGGAAGATGCAGCTCTGTTCTTACAGATTGATACTCGGGAGATTGATGACGAGAGATAGACTGATTAGGTTTGGGGTGCCCATTCCAGACTCGAGGTGTCTTCTATGCTCAGACGTGGACGAGTCTATGACCCACCTATTTTTTGAGTGCCCTCTCGCTTGGCATATTTGGTCGGAGCAGTGCAGGAGGTATCTTGGAGGTGCTGGCAGCGTCAGAGATATTAGAGGGATCCTTAGCTGGATCAGGGATCGCAGGGGTATGGTTGCTGGATGGGCCAGACAAGCTAGATTGCGACTCTCTGCTACTGTCTGGCATGTCTGGAGGGAGAGGAACAGGCGCTTTTTCGAGGGTCTGATTACCCCTCCGATTGGGATTCTGCACAATATTGACTTTGATGTATCCGTTTTGACCTCATGAGTCATTGGGGAGTCTGTGTGATTTTGTACCGTATTACCTATACCGCGATTCGCGAGGAATAAAATTTTACCTTATTCCAAAAAAAAAAATATATATATATATATATAACTTGTTGAATTTGTTTGGAAAATTACTTACAACCCCATTTAATGAATTTTTTTGCCGGGCATGGATTCAAACCCAAGCCCGCTCGTCGCCTCCCTTACCAGTGCTACCATTAGACCACCCCCTGGTGGTTTTTATAAATATTGTTTACTATTCTAGTTTCTTTGTTCTCAAATTACTTATTCTTAATTTTGCCATTCCTTCTTTATGTGTTTATCTATAATATTTTCTCTTGTGGTTTATTTGATTCTCTACATTAAGTTATTTACTTATTTGCTACTAGTCTTGTCTCAAGTATTGCTTTTGGAGATCGCTGATGGAATACTATTTATATTCTTGTTAACATACATTTTCCTGGATTAAATCATGACATAAATCCTGATATACCTTCTAAGCATTACATCCAAGATTCCATGCTTCCTATTCCTTTGCTTTCGTGGTATTTTCTTTATAAAAAAAAATTCTTTTTGTGGCTTTTAGTGGGTTTAGCCATGACTAAAAAACAGGTCTTGTATTTCTAGTATTACCTGCATTGATCACCTTAGCTAATTAATCACATGTTCGCTATTGAACTACTCAAAGTATTTCATTCGTTCATCGTCGGGAGGCGTACACTCTTGGTTACTATTATAGACTCAAATATATACAATGTCTTCTATATTGTTTTTGTTGCCGCAACTAATTTTTCATGATGGTTGGTTAGGAGTACGTTGTGGAGGATGTCAACTGTGAGATGGTGGACAAGGACTGGTGCCCTCCACTTCTCCCACCTGAACATGTTCAGCACCTGAAGTCGCTGGGTCTTCTGTAGATGAATCACAGTACATATCCTCATGCTGAGAAGAGAGTTGGAACTCTGTTATATTAAACTGAGTTCGTGATGTGGTGGACAACTAGGGTGTTAAGGTACTGTAATGGTGTGGTGGAAAACTAAGTTTGTGATGTGGTCGAAAACTAAGTTCGTTTGTTGTTAAGGTGTAATGATGTTGTGGAAAACTAAGTTCGTTTGTTGTTAAGGTGTAATGATGTTCGTGGAAAACTAAGTTCGTTTTTGTTATGGTTATATTTGGGTTGGTGCCATAATATGGTGGAAAGCTAAGTTTGTTTATTGTTTAGGTTATATTTGGTATAATTTGGGAATCTTTTTGGTCAGCAGGTTTGTGGAACGTGGTTGCATCGTGCACTTGTACCGACCTGGAAAACTAGGAGGAAAATTAATCTGCGTGTTTTGAGACTTGTGTTTGTGGCTCGACTATGTAAGTTTGTTCTCTTGCCCCCTAAATATGGTAAAAGAGTTGGGTGAACGTACTTATCTGGGGAAGAGAGACAGTGGCGACTTTCAGAGGGTTCACTGAGGATCAGATTTGGGAAAGATGATCCCAAGCTAGAACTTGAAACTATGGTAGAAATTAAGCTGTCTGACATGTTCATGTTTTTGGCTTTTTGTATCAGAAAGATTTCCAGGACCAAAAGTTGAAACATTTGCTACTCTCTGGAATGTTTAAACTATACTTGCTTAGGCCAAGTTCGCTTGTTTCTTGTAACTTTACTCCGCAACTTTTGAGTAGGAGGGAGTTGCTGCTGATTCTTCCACTCTTTTCAGTTTTTGCTAACCGAGTTCTTGTGATGCATGGCAAATGCTAAGCAATTTGGGGTTCTCTTAGTTTTGGTTTGAACAGTTGTGTATGTTTGGTTGCTGGGAATCCTCGTCCTTAGGCCTCGTTTGGTTTAGTTCACGGAATTCCCTTCTATTTTCCATGGGGACCTATCAGATTTCTTGATAAAATAAGAAAAGACCATTTGATTTCCCTTCCAGTGTTTGGTTGGTGTAGGAAAGAAAAGAAAAGAAAATATCATTTTTTCAATAATATCCGATGTCAATATAATTATAATCAACATAATACGAAGAGTGAGTTGGTAAAATAAGCAATAACTCAGGACTATTTTTGTCATAATGTTTGGTAATTAATGCTGGAAAATGGGGAGAGAAAATGAATCCTCATGTCAGCTTTCCAAGTTTGTTACTACCAAACAAAAAAATGAACAAGTTTTCTTTTCTAATTTCTTGAATCCGTGAATCGAACGGGACCTTAATTTCCTCGGCATGTCATATAATATTGAGGAAATAATTTTGACTGGCTGGGCATCTTGGCCATGACTCTTGGAATTTCTTGATATTTGCTCCAATATTGGCACACTTATTTTCTCTGGGATATTTGACAGATTTCAATGGCGAATATTCTACCAAATCTTTATCGTAGTCGTTTTGCTTGCCCGGTAAACTGTGGATGAATTCATTTTCCAGTAAATAACTTTGTTAGCATGGAAGGAAAGTCTGTTCGTTCTATTGGCACTATTGAATACTTGAATTCTCTTCAAAACTATCCAAGCGTTTCTAGTAACTTTACTCTGCAACTTTTGAGTAGGAGTTGCAGCTGATTCATGGTTTGGTTCGCAGAATGGGAAAAAAAGGAAATTGATTCTTTGTTCTTTTCTTATCTTTGGAAAAGTAGAAACGTATAAGATTTTGATCCTTTTGTTTCGGGAGGAATAGTCTCTCATCATGTTGCGGCGGGGCAGGGAAAACATATTTTTTTTTTGCACCGTCAAAAGATAGCATTAAGACCACCCATTGATTTACTTAGCCAACACCTATGTTCGAATTTTTCGTTAGACAACATCATATTTGGAAAAGCCAATTAAATTGGAAGGAAAAATAAATCCTTAGATGAAGGAAATTGCAAGGAAAAATAAATCCTTAGAAGAAAAATATTGAATCTTTGGATGAATGGAGGGAACAATTTTCTATGCTATTTTTCTTCCATTGGAAATCAATTTTCTTTTATACTCATTTCCTTTGGCATCCAAACATAGAAAATGAACGACTTTCATTTCTCAATCTCCGGTGAACCAAACATGGCCATATAGATAGTCGAAATCGCAATCAATTATTAAATGTAGCTCATGGCTTCACACAATTTCATGGTTACTTGTGGTCATGGTGTTTGAAAGATGAACATTCGTTAGGAGATGAATGAGTCTGACGCGATAAATTATCCGTAGTTTCCTGAAGTCCCAACTATTATGCTTGTTGGGTGAAATGATTTTGCCAAGTCTTCTATCAGTCTACATTATAATTTATTCAGATATTTGGCCAGAATTGGATCTCCTATGGACAATATCTCAGTTCTTATGGTGAATATCTCAGAAGTCCCATTTGAATTGACATTACAGTACGAGATATTAGTCCCTGACGATCCAAATCCTACCGAAGAAGGGCAATGGTTAAAGGCACCTCCAAGAATTTTCGGAGGCAACACAAATGTTTTTTCAACTTTTCAATTCCAGGGGCAATACAAACTTAGTATATATAAAAAAAAAAAGGGTCCGACTATACGCACCCCACCTATTTCTAAGTTGACCCCAACTTTTCTGAGTAACTTAAGTTGTATTGTTAAATGACTGATTTATCCTTTTTATATTTCTAACTCTACACCCCAACCTATCTTCCTCAAACCCAAAAACCCTAGAAGACATTATTTGAAGCTTAAACAAATTACAATGGAGGGCCAAAGTAATGATAGAATATCTCCCTACTAATGTTTTTGTTTCGAGTAGTGATTGGGCTGTTTCGATTTTGAAAAAAAATAAAAAGCAAAATTCGCGAACTGTTCGACCTGAACGAGTCGGACAAATTCGTACTGTTCGACATACACAGGTCGAACATATTAAAGTATTCGACATACACAGGTCGAACATATTAAAAGTGTTCGACATACACAGGTCGAACGTACAAATCCATACTGTTCGACCTGTGATGGTCGAACAAATACAAACTGTTCGGCAGGATGTTGTCGAACAGAGTAGGAAAGTTCGACTGTCGTGAGCCGAACAGTTTGACATCCGTCCGACAAACCAGAGTCGAACAGTGCCGATGGAAACCCTAAAAATTTCTGCGTTTTCGTTCGAAATTTTAGGGTCGTACAAATGGGAGACTTCGGTTCGAAAATGGGGTGGAGGAGGAGGAGGAGGAGGAGGAGGAGAGTTTTAGGGTTAGGTTGGGATGGATTTGAATGTGTGTTTGGGGTAGACTTAGAAATAATTGAATGATATGGTGGATTGGGGTGGGGTTATGTTTCATTTGAGTTAGGAGCATTTCTGTCCAGAATTGGGGTAGACTTAGAAATTTGTTCAGTCTAGTTTTCTATTAGTGGGGTAAACTTAGAAATTGGGGTCAACTTAGAAATAGGTGGGGTGCGTATAGTCGGACCCTAAAATTGTTTTTGTTTGTTTCTTACTCGTGTCTTCTTCCTCTTCCTTTCCAAATTCCTTAACCTGAAACGCCTAAATAAGATAATATACCTTAAACCCTAACATATTCATCATTGTCGGCGAATTTTTGGTGAATCTCCGTCATGTCTTCCTCAAAGTTTTTCAACCAAGCTTCTCAATCTTGTGATCATTCTCCAATAGAAACGGAAGCTCCCCAAGAATGTCGAGTTGTTTTTCCTCCTTTCAATCATGCAACAATGTCAAAAAACCACAACTGGATGAGTTAAGGATGCCAAAAACTTGGCATTCTTAAAGTATACTATGACTATTAAAATTTTCGCAATTCTAAAGATAGAACTCTCTGTCTTGAAGGACTTCCAAAATTTTGGCAGTCCATAGAGAAGTAGTTCTGTATTTATGAGTTTTGACAATCCTTGTGTTGTTTCCGAAACAGATCTAGATGGAAGAACGAACATAATTTTAGAGATGTACCTACAAATAAATTTGCTCTCTATTCGTTATAGCAACTTTCAGACGCAGAGATCCACTTGCAAATAAATTTGCTCTTTATTCTGACTTTTTAGGATTTCGGATAATACTTGCAAATTAATTTGCTCTCCTAATTTTCTTAAGTTGGCACTTCGGAGATTCCTGCAAACGAGTTTGCTCTACAAAAGTACCTGAACTGAGTTTCAGCACTTTGGAGACTCCCGCAAACGAGTTCGCTCTCTAAAAGTGCCTGAACTGAGTTTAATGATTTTGGAGATTACGACAAACAAATTTGCTCTCCAAAATATTCTGCAGCCCACCAAGAAGAAGAAGAAGAAGAAGAAGAAGAAGAAGAAGAAGAAGAAGAAATAACAATTAATAAATTATTATTCTTGCTGGGTTGGTGAAGACCACCGTTGCTCAAAGCAAGATTCGTCCATCGCGATCTGCTTCCAGGAACCAATAAGTTCTCAAAAAACTTCTGGAACGCTCGTTAGTCAACTTTTGTGACTCGAACGGGCTCTCTGAACTCAATGGACCCCATTTGCTTTCTTATTTGGTGCATCTTACAAAGGAGCGCAGGGGGCTCTATTTATAGAGTGGAGTGAGACTTTACCATTTCTTCTATCCGATGTGGGACTAAAATACCAATACTCAAAAATAGAGTTTGATATTTTAGATCATCCCACAATCAGCATAGTCAAGTGCCAGTCTACGCATACCCTCCTGAACACGCCCGTGCATGCACGAGGCATCCTGGAGTCCGTGTCCAAGTCCGAGTCCGAACGACAAAAATCAACTTGTTTCCTTGTTGAAATTAATTATTTTTTCTTCTAGAAAAATACTCCCGCATGGCACCCACTTGTGCCCCACCACACCTTATGTGTATACCTCAACACAAGCAAAGCATTATATTGAGATACTCACCATTTGGTGTAGCCGATATGGGACTATCTTTTCTAGTCTAAAGGCAAAAATACCAACAATCACCCATATATCTCGATATATGGGTTGAGCGTTCCCCACAGTAACTGTCCATTATGCATAAGGATAGATGTCGCTTTGACTTTATCTTTTCGTATGGTTCAAACAACAGTATGATACAAGAATGGACTAAGCCTTGAATTTTGCACCATAGCTGCAATTCTCCCTACCAATACAATAGCATCAGTTGTGCTTCCGGTTGCACATTAAAGGTCTTGTGCCCGTCTGGTGTCGGTGTATGTATTTTGGGTGTCTAAAAGTTTACCCTAAGAGACGGCCTATATCTCTTTCATACACTCTAGGTGAGTTCTTTTAAAGAATCTTGGCATGAAGTCTTTCACTTCCTTGCGGTGCTACGCCGCTATTACATGGCCCAACGCCGAGGTAATGCCTCATGTGGTGTCATACCACTGTAGCATAAGGCCCAGCCTCTTTGTAGTGCCAAACTACCCAGCACGAAGCCTTTCGCTTCCTTGTGGTGTTACATCGCTGTGACATGGCTCGCGTAGCCGAGGCTTTACCCTTTTTAGGTACCTCTTGGTGGTGTCACACTACTGTAACATGAGGTCACCGGCCTCTTTGTAGTGCTGCCTACCACTCATCATTATTCAGCTTTAGGCCACTTGCCTATGTGCGGTGCTGCGCCACCGTGACATGGCCCAAAGCCGAGGCTTTACCCTCTCAAGGTACCTCCTAGTGGTGTTACCCTACTGTAGCATGGAGTACCACTCTCCTTTGTAGTGCTGTGCTACCCTTGCTTCTTGTAAAACACATCGGACATTCTAAATGCCCGAGAACTCATTAAGGCGTCTAAGCCATCCTCTCACAGGACTTTGTTCTATACAAAGAACAACAATAGACAATAGTGGTTCTGGGTCCGTAATCCCGTATTTTCTAAAGGACTATCGACTGCCAACAGTGGTTCTGGGTCCGTAACCTCTTAGCTCCTAAAGGATTACCCACTGTTCCTGATATTCTTTCAGTCAATGGTCCTTCCTTGAACTAAAAGCTAGATGTCTATTAGATTTCTTTTTGAACAAATCAGCATAAAACTTTATGGTAGGATTACGGAGATACAATATCAGAGGTCCGTCAAGCCCATTTTCTTGCCAGTTTTCGACTAGCTGGCGCTTGAAGCCTTAGTGAACAGATTTGTTAGATTCTTTGACTCCGAACACCAACCACTGTAATGATCCACGCTTGATGCGCTCATTCAGTGCCCTGTGCCCTAGTTGCACAGTCATCTTCTTATCATTGAAGAGATCATCCGATGCCACTACTGCAGCCACCTGGTTGTCGTAATACATCGGCATCATCCAGATTTTTGTACCAACCAGAGGAAGATCATGTCCGGTTGTCGCAATACATTGGCATCACCCGGATTTGTGCACCAACTACATAAACATCCTTCCTAAGCTCCTGAAGCCATCCTGCTTTATACCCGAAGCAATCTTGCTTCATCCATTGTAGCTAACAGAACTCAGATTCCACATAGAGAGAAAGGTCTTCTTCTTTAACTTTTTTGAAATAACAATACTAACCTTGGATCTACTTCTTGGACTTTCTCGATATAGTAGCAATACCTATGTAGAAGATGTAACCTCTTCTTTCTCTCCTTCTGAGCACTAACTGGCATCACTAAAGCCTTCTACCCCTGCAGGTTCACTGCTGTAGTGCATCCTTCTGAGTCCCTGAGAGATATCTTATTACTTTCTTCACAGCTTTCCTAAGATCAATACTTGGATTGCTCGTGAACCGACTCGACATGCCTATAGCAAAAGCTATGTTAGGCCTGGTGGTACTTGTAGCCTAGATCAAACTCCAGATGGTGCTCGAGTACACCAACTGTCTGATGCTTCTTCAGGATCTGGCTTCTATTTTTTATCACACCTGTAAGGAGTATCGATCCCTGGATGATCCTGATATCCATAGCGTGTGAGCAACTTTCCACATAGTGAGCTTGTGACAGAGCAAGCTCAACTTTCGTCCGGATTATTTAAATCCCCAAGATGACATTCGTATCTCCCATGTCCTTCATACTGAATCTGGTCGTGAGAAACATCTTTTTTCTAGTGATACATTATTATGTCATCCACATAGAGACAAATGATGACTCCTCTATCATCAGCGAACTTTGTGTAACTACACTTAACAGTCTCACTGACCCTGTAGCTTATTGACCTAATAACCTGGTCAAACTCCTCGAACCACAGATTGGGAGCGTACTTCAAAATATATATAGAATTTACCAACTTGCAGACTTTATCTTCAAGACCCTGAATGACAAATCTATCTGGCTGTTGTATGTGAATTGCTTCTGTCATTTATCTATCCAAAAATACTGTCTAGACATCCATCTGATGATAGAGCAGTTTATGAATAGCAGCCACGGCAATGGTCATCCTGATAGTTGATATAATGTCAACCTCACCAATCTCCTATTTTTGAGAAAACCCTCCTGGCAACCAGCCTAGTCTCGAACTCATTATCAGTTACTTCAGCTTTCGTCTTCTTCTTCTCAAATATTTGATGGATTTAGCTCCTTCAGGCAGATTAACTAACACCCACTTGTAAGTGGATGTAATGGAGTCAATCTTACCATTGACTCACTTCCCCCAGAAGATCGTGTCTCTGGTCTTCATCGCCTCATCAGCCAACATGTGATAGGTGATAAAGTCATCTCTGAAGTCTTTTGGCCTTCTCACTCGCTTTGCTAACTGCTTAGCGAATACTGGTTCAAGTGTTGTCTTATCAACGACAACCACCATCTGGACTACTCCTTCTTTGGAAGTACTTTGCTTCTTCAGTACCAACAATGTTCTCCGGAACATCTGCGAGAAAAATATTTTTGTCCCTAGCAAATTTGTCTTCAAAGAATTTCGCATCGCGAGACTCAATAATTTGAATGATACAAAATCAAAGAATCTCTGAATGTAGCTTTCAACAGCTTATCCAGAAAAATGTCATCTTGGTCCTCGTCCCTGGCATCTGAATCTTGATATCCAGAAGTTTTACGTATACCAGACACCCCCACACTCGAATAATATTCAAGTCAGGTCTAATTTTGAACTAGTGTTAATGAGAATCATAGTTAGATATGCGAACGGTACTTTATTCAACAATAAATGTAGTCGTACATGCAATCTACCCCCAGAAGCATATTGGAAGATCTGTAGTGTAGATATCATGATCTCTGACAGTGTTCTGGTCTTTCTCTCCAAAACTCTTTTGGATTAGAGATATTACGGAGCAGTCGTTTCATAGCCAATTCCATGTTCCTAGTAGAACGATGCGAATCCAAGAAAACGATACTTTCCGCCTTAACCACTTCTAAGTCTCTTGAGTTGTCGACCGGCTAGACGTTCAGCTTCAGCCCTAAAGTCCCTAATCTTCTCGAACGTTTCGTTCTTCGAGAAACATTTCAACCCGGCCTTAGTGGAGAATTAATAAAAGTCACAGATATCTGTGTGTACCAACTCCAGAAGATCTATACTTTGGTCCAATCGCCTAAGCAGCTTTTTGACAGTCTTTGTCCCTGTATAGACTTCAGATCCCTCCACCTCCTTACCCCGACATACTGGAGATAAGGCCTAGACTAGACATCTTGAGGCTGCTATTACGTAGCACATGTCCTACTCATTCGTCACAACTCAATTAAGAAACTGCACCATCAACAGAAGTCCAAACATTTCCTTAATACTGAACATCTTTCTAAAGTATGTTCCTGCCCAAGAAATCAACATCTTGCCAGCATAAATGTCCATCTTCAAGTCCGTATCGAATAACAGACTTCATGAGATCAGGTCCTCGAAAACAATTGGTATGCGCTACACGTACACCAGTGTCAGTGACTTTCCAAAAGTCCAAGACTATGATCCCGATCCCCAGATCTTTTGCTAGCAATATGTTCACCATCGAGACCGTCATCACAGCTAGGCTCATCCAAGGTGAATAGTTCCTTGCACGTGTGGCTAGATGCACCATTGTCCACCCACTAGTCAGCTACCACACTAGATGACTCAACCTGTGCATACATCGCAACCAAGTTAAGTAATCAAAACAACTAAGTTTAGCTTTACCTTTGCTATATTGGTTTTGTAATTTTCCTTCAAATGGCCCTTCAAGCCACAGCCGTAACTAATTCCACCAAGATAAAACTATCTTCAAGTAGGGTTATTACACTCCTGGAGAATTTTTGCGCTTTATATAGTCGAAACCATGTGCATATTGGAGCAAAACCTATGCACCAATCAATGAGCATTATCCGGGCTGTCCCATGCGCCTCTGAGCGAACCCATGCGCCAAGATATGCAACACCCTACGAGCATATGCAGATAACACATCTGCAGTTAATTGTAGACTCTACCATATGCATATGCAGTCATGCACCGAGATCATCATGCACTGCCATGCTCTTAGTTGGAGCAAAAAACCCATGCGCCATGTCGATCAGAGTCCATGCGCACATATATGCATGATCTGAACAGGTCTTATGCACATGTTTGAGCCATGCACACAAATTCCTTGGTCTTCTTCTCATTTGTCTTGAGATGCTCCTTGAGAGAATTCTCATCCGCTCTAGCACAAGTAATAATCTCCATACACTATCGATAAATCCGATCTGCAATAAAATATGCATCCTCCTCCTTGGATAGTTAGGCATAACACTCATCTAACCATTTGACAAAGAACTTTTTCTCATCTAAATGTTGGAAGTGTTGACTGCCAATCTTCTCAAGTTTGTTAAAACTTGTATCGAAAAGGATTGTATGGCAGTTCTCCATCTGATATGGATCTTTCTTTGAAATTGTTGTTCCCGAAACAGATCTAGATAGAAGAACGAACATAATTTTAGAGATGTACCTGCAAATAAATTTGCTCTCTATTCTGTAATAGCAACTTTTAGACGCAGAGATGCACTTAAAAATAAATTTGCTATCTATTTTGACTTTTTAGAATTTCAGAGAATACTTGCAAATAAATTTGCTCTCCTAATTTTCTTAAGTTGGGACTTCGGAGATTCCTGCAAACGAATTTGCTTTCCAGAAGTACATGAACTGAGTTTCAGCATTTTGGAGATTCCTGCGAACGAGTTCGCTCTCGAAAAGTGCATGAACTAAGTTTAATAATTTTGGAGATTATGGCTAACAATTTTGCTCTCCAAAATATTCTGCAGCCCACCAAGAAGAAGAAGAAGAAGAAGAAATAATAATTAATAAATTATTATTCTTGCTGGGGTGGTGAAGACCACCGTTGCTCAAAGCAAGATTCATCCACCGCAATCTGCTTCCAGGAACCAGCAAGTTCTCAAAGAACTTCTGGAACGCTCGTTAGTCAACTTTTATGCTCGACCAGGCTCCCTGGACTCAATGGACCCCTTTTGCTTTCTTATTTGGTGCATCTTACAAAGGAGGCCAGGGAGCTCTATTTATAGAGTGGAGTGAGACTTCACCATTTCTCATGTCCTATGTGAGACTAAAATACCAATACTCAAAAATAAAGTTTAAATTTTAGATAATCCCATAATCAGCATAGTTGAGTGCCAGTCCACGCCTACCTCCCGAACACACCAGTGCATGCTCGAGGCATCATGGAGTCCGTGTCCGAGTCCGAGTCCGAACGACAAAAATAACTTGCTTCTTTGTTGGAATTAATCTTTTTTTCTTCTAGGAAAATACTCTCACATGGCACCCACTTGTGCCCTACCACACCTCATGTGCATATATCAACGCAAGGAAAGCATTATATTGAGATACTCACCATTTGGTGTAGCTGATATGGGACTATCTTTCTTAGTCTAAAGGCAAAAACACCAACACGTTGTACGTTGAAGGATGCCAAATTTTGGTAGTCCATAGACATAGAGTTATATCTTTAGGAGTGCCCAATTTTTGAAGTCATTGAACACTAAAGGACAACTAAAATTTTTAGTAGTACATAGGAGGGGAATTTTATCTTTCAGATTGCCAAAATTTTTGTAGTCTAATATAGAATTCACTATCTTAGGGACTGTGAAAACTTTGGCAGTCATGTAATACACTAGGACTGTCAAAATTTTGGCAGTCCTCAAAATAGCGAGTTTTGTCTTTAGGTTTGTTTCTTTGGGACATATATATTTCTTTCTACTTTCAGATAGAGAATATTTCTTCAACAGATATGCTCGTCCCTACTCCTATTAGCATCGGCTTAGGCCATTTATTTGTGACAGCCATTGTGTGTGATACTGTAAAAAAGTGCAAAGTTGAGAGTAAACGGCTCATGCAAAAATTGATAGAGCTTGGATGTGAGATTGGTGGCATGTTTAGGCCTCACTATAAAAAAGCACTCTCAAAAGTTACTGAACAACGGAAGAGACACATTGGGACGAAGAAATGTGGATGCCCATTCAAGTTGCAATTATTTAACACCATCGAGGACAAGTAGACAGTCATAGTCAAGAATGAAATGCACAATCACCTTATCGCCGATACATTTACAAGGAATGTGTATACAGGAAAGTTGAGACCGGAAGAAAGGAAACTAGTAAAGTAATTGAACAACAATAGGGTTGCACCAAGACAGGTTCTATCCACCTTGGGAATAAAAAAATGAGAATAACAAGTTAACACTAGGACAATTTACAACGCTCGATTTTAATCTAAGACTAATAGGATGAGAGAAAGCATGAAAATGCAGCAAGTTGTGAGGTTGCTTGCCGATCATTACTATATGGAGTATCATAGAAGAAATCTGAGGTTTTTTTCTTATTTTTGTTTAACCTGATTGCATCCACTTAAATCTATTAGTTGTTGATTGTACTTATTACACCAAAAAATTCAAGATGCCACTTTCTCACATTATCTGCTTTACCTCTACGGAAAAATCTTTTTCAGTGGCTTTTATTTTATGAAGACGGAGACGATTGATGATTACACATGGACATTGAGACAACTTAAGTCTCTTTACATTGAAAAGCCCTCTGTTTTCGTGAGTAACCAAGAATATGCCCTAACAAACACTATAGATTGAATGCACCCTAGAGGGGGGATTGAATAGGATTTGACGAATAATTAAGCACAATAAGGATGCTAATAGTCAATTTAAGAACAAGTTCTAGAAGTCGGCCAAGAATAGCAATACCCGATGTATTACAGTATCTTCCGTGTGGCACTCCAGTCTCTAAACTCTCTTCGACTTTAATAAACTATTATGTAAATAATTATATTTACTAGCTTTGATTCGAAGGCCACATCAACTTCTTATGCACGAGTTTGATATAAAAGGCTTACAGACTTCTGCACAAGCTTTGATGCGAAGGCTTGCGCACGTTAAACTCTTACAAGAAAGATTTTGATCTTCTTATAATAATTGAAGATCCAATTTACATCTCACTTTATAACTCTATCTCAATAGATTTGGAAAATGAAGCCTTCTTGTATGTGGAGAGGTTTAGAGTGTATTTGTAAAACTTTGAGGCTCAAAGAAGTGGTTTATAAATGTGGCCAACCAAAGGCTTATATGTTATGTTCCAATTCCAAAATACGTAGGACCACTACATGACTATGCCAGCTAGTATGCATACGAAGGCTACTCCAATATATGGAACCTATATATATATATATATATATATATATATATATATATATATATATATATATATATATGTATATATAAACTCCAGCTCATAAGGTATACCAACAGTTACATAAATATAACAACATATCTCATCCACAAAATAAAGATAAATAACTAGGAAAATAACAATAAAGATATAAAATGCATAAATAAATAATCCAGTAGAACTGATAATCGGGTAGAGATAAATCTACTACAAAATGACTATGATACAACGAAACCGAAAAATAGTCCAATCTCAAAATGAAATGAAATAAAATAGCCAAACTAAGATAATCCAACTGTAAAATCAAAGGAACTCGAAAGGCAAGATCTCCTCATCTATTAAAGCAGAATTCGGTCCAGATCCGTACTCCTCGGGATACTACTATTCATCCAAGCGTGGAAGAAAATCAGGTCCTCAAAGAAACATAGCAAGATACAAAAAATGCTAATATATATAGAATGAAATATAAATATGCAAATGGTGTTTCTAACCATATAAGCACATAATTTGGGGATAACTTTCGCACACATAGCAAGGGTAGGCTAAATAAAACATGGCATAGCACGAGACTAGAGGCCTATACATACACTATCATATGTTCATCGTACATAACGTTCATCGAATGTCAGAGGCCAATATGATATCAAGCTCATAAACTCTCATAGTTCCTTTGGAGACTATGGTTCACCAATTTGGGTAGCCCATACGCCTAGTGACTGTCCTTTCCATCCTCAATAGACTGACCAAGCCGTATACATAACATGTCCACACTACAAGAAAATAGGCTTTTCCGACGTTTTTTCTCCCGACGTTTATGGAAACGTCGGCGTAGGCATGATACACCGATGTTCTATAATAAACGTTGGAAAATGCCAACATTTGCTCTTAAACATCGAGGATTATCGACTTTTTTTTCTCGACGTTTATGTTTAAGTTGTCTTAGATAAGCAAATACTGACCTTCTACATTAAACGTTGAAAAATATTGATTTCTCGATGTTTGTTTCTCTACGTTTGTCTTAAACATCGAGATATTTATGGACGTTTTGTCAAAAACGTAAAATATTGCAAAAGAAAAACATTGTAGCATTATTTTTCTCTCCTAATTTTTTTTTCTTTCCCTCTAATATTTTGCCCTTTCCCTCCTAAAACCCTCTAATTCCTGCACTATAGTGCTGCTCCTGTCTTTCGATGAAAAAATCTAGCCCATGCCCTAATCCTACATTCACAAAATCCCATATCTACTCTTGTAGCTGATCAAAAAACCCCTATATGAACTCCAAGAAAAAGAAGAGAAAGCAGAGGAGTTCATTCCTCTGCAGTGGACTTGTCAGCCGCACTCAAGCCATGACGTCCTCCTTTTGGCGTCGGTCACGGATACGGTGGTATGGATTCCTCCTTTTATGCTCCCGATGAGCCCTCATTCACCTTGTCCTATCTCTTTTCCGTCGATGAATCCATGCCAGCACCACAACTGTCATCGATCGAGGAAACTATGGGCGGAGTGGTCCACGGGGAGGACGATCGCGAACTGGAGCCAACTATGATTAGCGATCGATGGATAGAGTTTCATATAGGAAAGGGGAATTTGAAGTCGTTTCCATGCAAGGTACATAACATAGTGGTTGTCTATTATCTATGTAATGCATATCAACTGTTTGTGGAATTTCCTAATAAATAAAATCAAGAGAGAGTATACGAAATTTTTATTGACAACTCTAAAAATGTTCAGATATGTCATCGAATAGTTGTACAGGCATATCGAGGACTGCTTAGACCTCATCAAGTTTGTCAAGATCGCCTATGACGCCAAAATGAACTTGATCCTCTGCATCGGTCCCTTTGTCCCCATATTTTTCTCTCATCTTGTTTTGGGAAAGTGGGATTGTAATTTATAAGTGATTTTTTTGGTATTGCAGGGGAGTCCCGATATGGTTAATGCCACTAGGTTTAAAGGGCCTTGTCAACCTAAGCTGATCATTCAGGTATGTGTTACCTATGGTAGCATACACCATCTAAATTAGTCAGAAGAAAAACATAAGAAAAAAATATGGAGCATCAATTGTCAAACAAGAACATTTTAATTCAGATTAAGAATGATAGAACTAGAGTACTTTGCATATATATGTTCTTACCTCTTGATCCTTACAAGACCGTTTTAGTTCCACAAGAAGCTTAGATAGGAAAGAAACACTAGTTCATACCTCTATTCTTGTTGTGCATTGTCGTTTCTCATAGGAATTAAATTAACTGTTCGACGGAACAGGTTGTCGGTACCATTGTAACTTTTGACGAGCCGAATAATTGGGACCGAAATAATCTGTGGTCATGGCTTGTTTTCTCAGAGCTGAAGGGGGCTAGGATCCAGGGTAGTGGAGTCATTGATGGCTCTGGCAGCAAATGGTGGCTTCCTCATGCAAGATCAATAAGAATAACGTAATATACACATTTATCATCCGATGTCTGTATTTTTTGTGCATTCTTTATTCTTTCAACCCTTTAACTAGTGTCTAATGGGCGTATTGTTTCCACATTTTTTTCCTTTTTAGCCATGCAGAGGGGCTCCAACGGAAGACATATCCGTACTACTCATGCTTAAGATATTGTACTCTGATAATGAACAAATATATACCTCAAACTAATAAACATTAAGGGCAAAGGTATAAAGCAGTTCTTGAATCATATAACCCATAAAATCTTAGGACCTCTCAAGATTATTTCAATATATCATTTAGGGCTAGGTAAACTTGTGTTTAATGTAGATGGTACAACCAAGAGTTACCAACTAGTGAAAATTTATCCAGGAAGTCAGTCAGTGGAAATCCGAGCATTTATAATCAATCCCCTCATGTTGCAGGCAGTAACCGTTCACTCAAGTTCGGGGACAAGGGTGAAGGACCTCACCATCCAGAACACACAACAGATGGGCTTCATCATGTCCCAGTCTAATACAGTAAGGACAAAGGGTGTCATAGTAAAGGCTCTCGTGATAGCCCAACAATGATGGAATTCACATCACCTCATCCACGGATGTCACAATACAGAATTGCCAGATTGGAACAGGTTGGTAATTTTTGAAATTCTTTTTGGATAGGTATAACTGACCACTACTAAAATACATTGAATTAGCGACTGCCATATCCGTCGCTAATCCGTCGGTAAATCAACTTAACGACGGCTAACCGACGGAACTTGGCTGAAAAAATCCGTCGAGAAATAGTCCGTCGCTAAACAAAGTCCGTCTCTATTCTGTCACCATTCGACTGCTTAGCGACGGATTTCCGTCATCAAGGATCGAACATTTAGCGACGGATTACCGTCAAATCAATTATCGGAAAGTTTTTGATACTACTTTTTAGTGACGGACAGGTCCGTCGGTAATATGTCGGTAACTGCGTATCATAGTGTTTCTGATACGAAAAATCTGACGCGAATTTGTCGCTAGCGGTCGCTAATACTCGACAGACAACGACGGTTTAGCGACGGAATATCCGTCGCTTAGGTTTTGGAAATCTTTATATTTCCAGAACCTTGTCGACGGATTATCCATCGCTAATCCACCGACATCCGTCGCTAACTGGAAATTCTCCAGTTAGTGACGGAATATTCCGTCGCTCAGCCGTCACCTTTCGTCGCAAGTCCGTCGCTAACTGAAAAATTTTTGAAAAAAATTACATGAAACACAACATTTCCTGTTCGTACAACATCCGAAACATCGAATATACAAATATACAAATATCTATCACACACTCACACACCAATATACAAATATCTATCACAAATACATCACACAAACCAACATACATCAATGAACCAACAAACCAACATACATCACACATCAATATACAAATATCTATCACAAATACATCACACAAACCAACATGCATCAATGAGACCCGGAGTAACCCTCAGTTGAATTTCTATATAATAAAAGTCTAGGTAATAGCATCCAAAAACATCCAAGTCTATAAAATAACCATGTCTAGAAAATAAAAATCTGTCAAGAGTTGTAAAATCATCCAAGTAAAACCCATAAATAAGTCTACCTGAAATAAATCTGGTCAAAAATCATATATATATATATATATATATATATATATATATATATATATATATTGTCCTCTACGTACGCGCAGAGAGATCTCCCTCCTCAGCCACTTCGCATAAGTAGGATCCACGCCAGCAAGCTCAATATCCATAGAAGATGGATGACTGGAACTCTCGGTGTAACTGCCCTCTGGTGCCACCTCCTCCGTCACAGCAGGAGGTGGTGGCACTACCTCCTCAATGTAGGTCCTAAAAAAATCAAGTTGCCAAAGTCATAAAAATCAAGAAAAATAGCTTTAAAATGAACTGCGCAGACATCAGATTGCGCATCATCCAGATGGCGCAGAGTAGACTGCGTACACTTTCAAGTGCGCAAGCTGACATAGCCATGTCATCATTACCTGACACAATCAAATCTTCTGACAACTGACAGCACAAAGAACGAGGAGACTGTTCGTTTATTGTGCCGCACAGTGCTCGAGGACAGCTGTACATACAGCGCAATTTGTTTGCAGCACAACCCAACTCAGCGCGGTCCATTCTAGCGCAATCCAAAGTCAGCACAATTCATGTGGTGCACTTCATCATGACAACTGACAAAAGTACACGTATCATTCATGCCATCAATTGCTCACTACGTGGCAACCGTCTGTGTACGATCATGCGCATTTCAATCAAATGATGCCATGTATCCAGGACAGTTGGCCCACGATCAGACAACTGCCTGCGCAGTCTAATGCTGCGTCATCCAGTGCATGCGCAATCCAACTTGCGCCATTCAGAATAACTAAAAGTTAGTTATTTCCAGAACTCTATAAATAGAGTTTCAAGTCTTCATTCCAGGGGATCAGACATAAAAGTTCAGAAATATCAGAGAGTTCAGGAGTTCTTGTCCAAGTGCTGCTGCATTCTTCCGAGGCTTTTGCCTTCAAATTCAGAGGCTACCGTCTTCAAAGTTCACATCGTCCAAGGGATAAAGCAATTGTCTTCTAGATTGGATTCCTATAGTTGTACTTTTCCAGAATTCTTGTAATCTTTACAAAGTTTGTTGAAATAAAGTTCATACTTTTGTTTTTGCAAACAAAATGGCGACTCTGCTGGGGACGACTTTCTCCTCCGACGAGGAAGTGACAACTCAATGTGACGTTGCGTCTATCGGAAAGACGCAGAAGACGCTGGTTGTGAAGGTCAACCAGACAGCCTATGAAGCCATGATCAACTCCAGGACCACTCCTCGCACTGCGACAACTTCTGCCACAAGCAAAGTGCGCCCAGTGTGGATCCCAAAGACTGCTGCGCAGTCTGTTGATTATGTGCCTAAGACTGCTGTGCAGTCTAAGGTCTCTGCCACCAAGACTGTTGCACAGTCTAATGTCTCTGCTGTTGCACAATTTGCCTCTGCCACTCATGCGCAGTCTGCTGTTGCCAGTACATAAACTACATCATATGCTGCTCTGTCAAAGTATAAGACTCCTGTTCCACTGGCGCAGTTGGCTGCTACTCTGCCTGCACAGTCTACTACTCCAGCAACCAGAGTGCAACTCAAGCACTCTGGAAACAAGGCTCCTGCTGCGCAAACCACTGTGGTTCAGGCCAGAAGAACTTCTGCCAAAACTGCTCCTGCGCACTCTGCCAATACGCCATCAACCCATGCGCAAACTGTGTCTGCGCAATCCAAGAGAGACAGCCCTTTGGCTAATCTCTCATCTTCTCACAACAAGGAGAAAAGCTCTGCTCCTCTCCAACACCCTGTTGCTCCTGCACAATCTACTGGGGATAATCTTTTGGCTATTTCTCCTCTTCTTCAGAACAAAGGAAAAGGTCCTTTGGTCTTTTCTTAAACTTTCTCGTCCCATGACTTGAAAGACAACAGAGGGAAACGCTCTTTAGCTAACCCTTCTTTCCAAAACAAAGGAAAAGGCCCTTTGTTCTTTTCTCAATCTTCTTCGGTTTTTACCGTTGAAGATCAAACTGAATGTGCTCCGGCACCAGTCAGTACAAGAACCCTTTCTCACAAGGATTCTTCTTCTCTCCTTGCCAAAGGGAAGTGTACCGATCAGAGAGGTATTCTGCCTACTCCAGTAGCAGAGTTCCAAGATCTTCCAACTCTCCAGATCTCCCGTTCAAGACAGAGAAAATTGCTGGTGTCTTAAACAGAAACCCCTGGGGGTGAGTTTGCTGATCTAAGAACTTATCTCAACAGGCCAACTTCGGTAAAACGTAAACAGCCAATGCCGAAGACCAACCATCATCAGAAGCAAACTTCCAGGATCAAGAATCCGGACACCTATGCCAATGAAATGAGCACTTTCCTGTACACTCAGGGGATAAAACATTTGAAGAACCGGAACCATGTTCCGAATGTTATCAAAGAACATATTCCTCGAACTTTTCCTCATCTCGTTGCTGTTCCCGATCTCCGAGAACACCTCAAGCAAAAACGAAACAACATCTCAACATCCCCAGTGCAACCACTTGGACACCATTGCAATCATAAAGTGGTCATCAAGTGGTGTTGTCAAACAACAAGACAATCTGTCTTCGATCGTCTGAACTTTCCTAACTCTGAACCTATGTCAGAAGATAAATATGAGGTTTTATACGCTTCCGTCAACATGACTTCAAGAGACACTGGGGGTAGGAAGTGCTCCAAGCACGGGAAGCCTCACAAGTTAAGCCAACGGTATTTGGATCTACTCCAAGAATCCTCTGAAGGTGTATTCCAACGTACCAGATCTCGAAGCCGAGACACAATCGGTCAAAGGAATCTTCAAGATTCTTCCGAATGTTTCCTTCCTTCTCACTCAGGAGAAGATTCTTTCTCTGACTATGATGCATACAGTGAAAGCTCAGAACAGACAGTATCCTCCACTGTACCCAGAGAAGTAACAGCCTATGTTGTCAATGAAGATCCCGATGCTTCCAGTTCAGCCAACCAAGAACAAAGAATAGCTGCACTAGAAGATAAGCTAAAGACCATGGCCGAAATGGTCGCAAGTATGCATTCCATCATTGTGGCCCAGCATACAGTACCACCGACCGTACCACCTACTAATCCTGAAATCATAGCATCGTCGGTGCCTATCAATGCTGGACTGGGGGTAGCATCTACTCAAGTACCTCCTGTACAGATCCAACCTACACCCAGTCAATCAGGTGCTGGGGGTAGTGCCTATCATGCTGTTCCTCCTCCCAACACTGTGATTCAACCTGCTCCTTCTACATCAGTAGAAGATGCCAATGAAGCTGTTAAGCTCCTACGCACTCAGTTTGAAGCTTTTAAGGAGAAGGACAACTTGCAAGTTTGGGGATCACGCAACCCTATCCAGTTGAATGGAAGGAAGTTCCATTTCCTCCGAAGTACAAGATCCCTACAATCTCGCTATTTGACGACAGCACTTCTCCAAGTCAGTTCATTAACCACTTTGAGGTTATGACTGTCCAACTTCAACCAAATGACGCTCTTCTTACCAGAGTATTCGTCGGCTGTTTAGCCGGCGTAGCATACGATTGGTATAGAAGCTTGTCCGATGGTTGTATCACCTCCTTCTCTGGCTTAAAGCAAATCTTCTTGGAATGATTTTACGAGGGGATCAATGACATGACTATGTCAGCCCTCAATAAAATTAAACAAAGACACAATGAAACTGCTGAGAGTTTCATTGAAAGATTCCGCCGAAAAGCTTTGAAAATGCCTCCTGTGACTCCGGCTGCTGTCACCATAGATACCTGCAAGGCAAATCTATTGCCTATCATAAGCATGTGGACAAGGTCTACTCAATTCCAAGATTGGCCATCTTTTATTGTCAACGCTAAAGCAGCTGAAGTTAGCGCTGACAAATTCAAGCAGTTAGGGGTACAAATGTCTAACCCCGACCGGGATGAACATCAAACATCAGGTAGTGGCAATCGCCAGAACAATCGCAAAGGAAAAGAAACTTTGAACATCAATTTGAACAAGAACAAAGAATCTCTGGCGGTCAACGTAGCTCCTCCTACGTCTACTTCCACTCCTTCTGTACCTCCACCGAGAGAACCTCGTCCTAAAGTAGAATATTCCTTTGACGAAAATGATACAGGGAGCATCTTTGATTGTTTGATTAAAAGCAATAAAATCCAACTTCCAGATCCAAAAAAACCTGATGAAGTTGGTAAGACTGATCATCCCAAGTACTGTGTCTATCACAGGTTCATCGGACATTCCACTCGAGCATGTTATGTGCTCAAAGGCAAAATTTAGGAGCTGGTCAACGCTGGTGTTGTCACTTTGCAGCAAGATGAGAAGACTGTTACTACAAACATGGTATCAGTTCAGTTCGGTGACTTCCCGTCCCAGATGGTGCAGCACGGTGTCATTCCTATCCCCAAAGCTACTCTCGAGATCGAGAATCTCCCTCTTCCACGAAATGAAGGTCTCGTCCCCTTGTCACTTGACAACGATGAGATTATGTGGATCCATCTGGATCTTGCTTCGGAGTTTGAACTTCCCTCTTTCCCCAAGAAGAAAGACCGCTCTAAGGACAAAACAAAGATTTGCAATATGGTGTCTTTTGACTCCATAGTTGATGAAGAAATCCTGCTGGGCACCAGATCGGGGAAAGCTTATCTAAAGGATTACCCCAAAGCTCAAGAGAATCCTGCTTCTTCTTTTGAGCCTACTCCAGTGCAGCCTACTTCCACTGAGGATAATCCTACTGCATCCTCACCGGTTGTAGTGTCCATTCCTCCCAAGACGACGGTCGCTGACAAAGACAAACAACAAGTCCGCTTCGACAAACCTTTGAAGAAGTTAGCTCCCTCTGGACTTGAGAAGCCTTACAACTTTGATATCTTGGCTCAGTTGGCCAATACACCGGCCCGGCTATCCATCTTCGAGCTCTTACGCCTCTCTAAAGAGACTCGAGAAACTCTAAGTGAGGCTCTCATGCAAGCTGAAACCTGTCTAGCCCTTCTGAAGAAGCCGAAAGCAGAACCAGTCTCCTGGCTCCATTTTCATAGTGTGTTGGAGTTAATTCCAAACATAACTTTCACACAAGATGATATGCTGATGGAAGACAACAGGCATGACCGTCCTCTCTACTATACAGGATACGTCGACTCGATGAAAGTCGATCGTATTCTGATAGATCCAGGCTCCGCTCTCAGCATTATGCCGAAGACAATGTTGGATGCGCTGAAAATCCCAGTGCATAGTCTCTCCAGTACAATCACCACCATCCTTGGGTTCAATCAGGAAAGAAGTGAGCCTCTGGGCAAGATTCGTCTAAAACTCCAAATAGGCAATCTTCGTACAAAGGTTACCTTCTACATCATTGATAACCATGGTTGCTCTTACAATGCATTTCTAGGAAGACCATTTCTACATGAGCATAACATTGTTCCTTCGACTCTCCATCAACGTTTTAAATATGTTGATGACAATGAAGAGGTGCAAAAGGAAGTTGCTAATCTCTATCATTTCAAAGACGTTGAAGCATATTGCAATGATGCTCGTATGTATAAGGATGAATTCATAAAGGTTGTCCTGTCTTTGGACACTGAAGAAGAGCAAGAAGCAAGGCCTAATGATACCCTTATCATCCCTATCAAAGGGCGTGTTTCTCGTCCTCAATCTTCCAAACCACTGGTTATTCACTTGCCAGTCCAGAAAAAATCTATTGATGATGATCAGGATCAAAGGGAGCTCACCTCTTCTGAGCCACTTGTTATTAATTTACGTCATAACAAGGAAAAAAGGTAGCTCACCTCTTCTGAGCCACTTGTTATAGATTTATCTCATAACAAGGAGAAAAGGGAGCTCACCTCCTCTGAGCCGCTTGTTATCGACCTCTGTCGTAACAAAGCTAATCCTCCTCCATGTTCTTCTTCTTCCCCTCTTGTAATCACTGACCAAGCCTGCTAAGGCTGAAGGTCCTGCTGTAAATACAAATGTACAAATCAATAAAAAAGTATCTACTTTCCAGTATACTGATGTCGTTTATCATGCTAAATGCTATTTGGATGTGTTAGATAGCTTTCAGTCATTTACAATGGGAGTTGTACAGTCTCTTCAAACAGAAGTTTTATTTGAACACCCAAAAGATTCATATCGTATTGTTTTCGCTCGTAAGAAAGGCGAGAGTCCAATACTTTTTAGTAAAGGACCGGAACAACAATTCAGCTATACGGATGATAGCAAAAGCAACGACACGGGACATCTTCAACTCCGTCGTTACAGTCAACAATCAAAAGACTTCATCCGAAAGATGGGTTACGACTTCAAGAGCGGCCTCAACTACGGTAAAGGTAGAAGAACTCCTATCCGTACGGCTGTTCTGAAAGGAAAGTCAGAGATGTACTACAGTAGGACCAAAAGAGGTCTCGAATATGCTTCACCCCCAGTATTATCCCCAGCAGGCTCTGAATCTGATAGTGAAGAGCGTTCTAACTCTTCTGATTCCAGATCATGGAATTCTGATACCAGCATCAGTCAAGTCCATCGGTTGACTGTATCTTCTAACATGGTCTCCGTCGAACTTCCAGAAGGCTATGCCAAGGATATTGAAGAAAATCTTAAAACAGATCCTTGGGTTCAACGAATGGATACCCAGTGGGAACTCCGATTGGAACAAAGGGAACCTCCTACCGAAGATCAATTAGTTCAAGTTGATGTAGGAGAGAGCGGGTCACTTCGTCCAATATTCATCAACAAGAACCTTTTAGAGGCAGACAAGCAAGAATTAATTCTTCTGATTAAAGAATACATTGATGTCTTTGCCTGGAGCTATGAAGACATGCCAGGACTGGATCCTAAAGTTGCTACTCACAAATTGAACATCTTGCCGAATGCAAAACCGGTCAAACAACAACAACGGCATTTCAAGCCAGAAATGATGGACGCAATTGACGATGAAGTCAAGAAGCTCATAGCTTGTGGCTTTATTCGAGAAGAACATCATCCTGATTGGGTAGCCATTGTCGTCCCAGTTCTAAAGAAAATCGGCAAAGTTCGAGTCTGCATCGACTTCCGGGATCTTAATGAAGCATGTCCAAAAGATGAATTTCCTCTCCCTATCACGGACGTCATGATCGACAACACTTGTGGGTTCGAAAGAATATCTTTCATGGACGGATTCTCTGGATATAATCATATTCGGATGAATCCTGAAGATGAGAAGCATACTTCTTTCCGCACTCATCGTGGAGTTTACTGCTATACTGTGATACCGTTTGGTCTCAAGAACGCTGGTGCAACATACCAACGAGCTATGAGTACCATTTTTCGAGATCATCTACGTAAGACTATCGAATGCTACGTTGACGATATTGCTGTCAAAAGTCGCCTAAAGGAAGATCACATCCAAGACTTGAGAACTATCTTCAATCTCATGCGCCAACATTAACTCAAAATGAATCCCATCAAGTCATTCTTGGGTGTCTCTAGTGGCAAATTTCTCGGCTTCGTCATTACCTCTAAGGGTATACACGTGGATCCCGAGAAGATCAAAGCCATTCAAGAGATGCGTCCTCCATGCAACCTAAAAGAGCTACGAGGATTCCAAGGTCGACTTGCGTACATCAGGAGATTCATTTCGAATCTGTCTGGACGCTGCAGACCATTTACTCAGCTAATGAAGAAGGGTGTATCTTTCATTTGGACCGAAGAATGTCAACGAGCATTTGACGACATCAAGCGGTATCTCATGAACCCACCAGTCTTGGTGCCACCAATCTCGGGCATACCATTCTTAATGTATATCCGTGCTATGGACCATTCATTGGGTGCTTTACTTGCCCAAAAGAACAAAGAAGGCCACAAACAAGCTATCTACTATCTCAGTCGTACTATGATTGGTGCTGAACACCGTTATAGTCCGGTCGAAAAAGACTGCCTAGCTCTTATGTTTGCTGTTCAAAAGATGAGGCATTACATCATTAGCCAAACTATTCATGTCATATCCCGAGTTAACCCTCTTCGGGTACTGATGAAGAAGCCTAGCACACTTAATTCTCGGCTGGCTACATGGGCCATTCTGCTAGCCCAATATGACATGGTATATGTTCCTCAAAAGTCTGTCAAAGGTCAAGCATTGGCAGATTTTTTAGCGGCTCATCCTGTGCCAGAAACATCCAAACTCTATGATGAAATTCCAGACGAGACATTAGAAGCAAATATAGTCTCCGAAGAATTTTCTACTTGGCGTCTATTCTTTGACGGAGCCTCCAGAATCGGACCCAATGGTGCCATTGTCGCAGGAGTTGGAGTTGTCCTTGTTTCTCTGGACGGGTCAGCTATTCAAAGAGCTTACTCCTTAGATGAGCCTTACTCCGACAATGTGGCAGAATACAATGCTCTACTCATTGGCCTTCAGCTAGCCAAACAACTAGACGTCGAGTATCTTGAAGTCTACGGTGACTCCAAGTTGGTTGTTAACCAGGTTAGAGGGACCTATGAAGTTCGCCATCAAGATCTAGTGCCTTACTTTGAAGCGATAATCAACATGACTACATCATTCAAAGCCTTTTTTATTGAATATGTACGTCGAGCTTGCAATACTGAGGCAGATGCTTTGGCCAATCTTGCAGCAGTCTTAGCCATCCCTATCAAAAGACAACAGGTGGTGGTTATCTCTAATCGAAAATTGTTCTGCGTCGAAAATAATCGTAATATTGAGTTCAGTAATCTTACTGAAGTCAATGTTATCAGTGAAGATTGGAGAGCTCCTTTCATCGACTTCGTAGTTCATGACATACTCCCTGAAGATCCCAAAGAGGCTACGAGTATTCGTCGGCGGTCTCTCCGATTCTATTACAATCAGACCACCAAGACTCTCTATCGGCGGACTTATGACGGCCTACTCTTGCGCTGTCTTGCTGGTGATGAAGTAAAGCAAGTATTGCGAGAAGCTCACGACGGTGTCTGCGGAGCACATCAACCCGGTCCTAAGCTACATGATCGCATCCGACGCATGGGTTACTATTGGCCCTCTATGGTTTATATATATATATATATTATATATATATATTTTTATATATATATATATATATTTATAGAGAGAGAGAGAGAGAGAGAGAGAGAGAGGGATCTAGTAGTATTAGTATCGGTCAATACATGGTATGTACTCTCTACTCCTCTCTCTCTCTCTCTCTCTCTCTCTATATATATATATATATATATATATTTAAAAAAAAATATATATATATATTTTACATATATATATATATATATATATTGTACATATATATATATATATATATATATTTTTTTATATATATATTGTACATATATATTGTACATATATATATATTTTACATATATATATATATATATATATATATATATATATATATATTTATATTTATAAAATATATATATATATATATATATATATATATATATATATATATATATATATATATATATATATATATATATATATATATATATATATATATATATTTATATATATTTTTTATAAATATATATATATATATATATATATATATATATATATATATATATATATATATATATATATATATATATAAAGAAAAAATATATAAAGAAAAAATATATATATATATAAAGAAAAAATATATATATATATAAAGTTGTATAGAAAAAAAGGTATTAAGTTGTATATATAATTAATATACAAATACATATATAAACACATACTAAATATTCACTTAGGTTATTGGGAAAATCAGGAGCGGGATTACGTTCAATACAGCGTACAGGAATTTCGTTCTCTAAATTAAACTAAATGAAGATATCTATAAACAAAAGAATGTCAATACGAAAGACAAAGTCCAAGTATGGCAAGACTTACCTTGATCCTCGAAAATATGGGGAAAATGCTTGTGTATGTTGACCTCGCGCTCCCAGGTGGACTCACATAGTGGGTGATGCTTCCATGACACACAAACGAAATAAATTGTCTTATTCCTCAAACCTTCACTCTTCAATCTAAAATCTCTATACGGTACTCCTAATATGATAAGCTCGATGCAAGATCTCAGAGTGATCCAACACATGACTGCTATCTACCTCACATCTCCTCATATACGATACATGTAATACGTCTGAACTCCCTCTAGTGATGGTAGAAGTATAAATTTGTAGACAACCTCTCTAATATTGTAACCACCACTTTTCTAAAATGAGGATAATTTTAAACTTTTGTAAAATTGATTATTTAATAATAGGTTTAAATCATGTTATTAATTTATTACTAAATTTTGATTATTTTAATATCATTAAATTAGTGTTTAGTGATTTTGTTCTTTGGCTAGTGTAACCTTAGAGCTGCTTAGCCTAGAGACTAACCATGACCATCGAGGCCTAACCCATGTGATTAGATTAGCTAATTACCACTTTTTAGGCTAAGGGTATTTTGGTCATTTTATGACATTTAAATTATTTAGGATTTTGATTAATTAGTGAATTTTAGATTATTTTAATAATATTTAAATTGATGTATTGTGATTTTGATCATTTTTCATATTTTAATATTTTAGGAATTTTTATATTTTAATATTAATTTTACGAGATTTGTTTAGTCGGGTTTGAGTTTCGTTTCGTTCCGACTTGTGTTAGTGACCCGGGTAGCTTAGACTCTAGACGGGACCCAAGATTAGTTAGACATGGCCCACAAACCCCACTAATTAAGTTAGTAAGTTTAGACTAATCCCACTTGTTAGATTGGTTAAGTTAGAGTCTTAAATTTAACCCTTTTGATCCCAAACTTGAACCTAACTTAAAATTAACTAAGTGGACTAGTTGAGGCCTTAATGGGCTTTCCTCCAAGGCCCAATAGGTTTAACGGCAGCTACTATAGGTAGGTTAGCCTCCCTTCCTTTCATTTCATTCCATCTTGCCTCATTTCCTTCACAAAGTGTTCTTTCCCAAATTAGAGAGCTTCCCTCTTTGATTTGACCTCCAAATCTCTTCATTCCTCCACCAAAACTTCCATCCAACCTTCTCATACTACCAAGGGAGGGTGCTAGCAAAGATTTGGAGCAAAGTGCAAGGAGGAGTGTCTATTTTGGAAGGATCTTCGTATCGAAGCCGTGTCCTTGAGAGTATCATTGGGATCCAACTTCCAATAGGTAAAACCAACCCTCTAAATTGATTTCTTATGCATATTAGTTAGTTTGAATCCATAGGATCCACCCCCATGCATGTACCCCCTTTAGATTCAAGTTTGAGGCTGTCACGACCCGCACCCTAGATTAAGGGCACGAGACGTGGGTACGTCCAGCCTACGCCGCAGTGTCGGCGGTAGAACGCTGTCCTAGGTCACACATCTAACAGTTGAAGGTAATAACAGTTATACTCCCCGAATGGGGGTGACATAACAGAAATATAACTCAATCACAGCTAAGGTAGAACAGGAAAAGATAGAATGATAATGAAAGACAAAATATCCAGAACAGATGAAACACAGAGATACAATTCAGAATTCTAAGTGTTTAAAATAATACATATCTCAGAATCTCAAAATCTAATACAGTGATCCAGAAAAGTAAGACAATCCTAAACTAATGGAGTGTCGTCTACTGCTAATGGATCCTGCTGCTGGTCCAAGTCCATGAACTCATCTAGTATGGCACTGTAGTAAGTAGGGCATAACGCCTCAGTCTCGTCCTCTGTAATATTTTCAACAGGTCCAGTCAGGACAGGAACGAGCACATATCTCTTATATAGTTCATAGCAGGTTAGGAGTATAAATCATGCAATAGAGTAAAATACAGGAAGTGCTGAATGGAAGTACAAGTAACATGAGATATTTTATAACTGAAAGTAAATACATGATAGTAGAGACTGTAAGTGGCTAAGTGATTTAGAGTACAATATGGTTATGTAAACGGCTTAGGGGCACATGCATACAAAAAAGGAGGCACATTTATACAGCTACTGGCGATAATGATCACATAACCAATTCTACTCACCCCGCCCCAATCAATACACAAGGATCCATTCAAGTTACGTTATAAGCACATGAATACAACTAAGATACGTGAACTCATGTAATGAGTAGTACATGAGGCACGTGATAAAGCACATGAGAATATGTAAAAACATGAACTAGTACGAGTACAAGGAGTACCTGATGCACATGATAAAGTACATGAACATGAAATACCCGATGCACCCGTAGAGGAATAACATCTCAGAAAAGGATCTATATAGTACTAATCCGTGAAGATACGTGTCAGCATCATGTAGAGTAATCTAGAGCAAGAATATAGTCCAGACAGGTATAAAAAGATCAGAGAATGTACTCGCCTGCTAACTGAAAGTCCGAGATGAAAGTACTATCCGAGGAGTGGTGTCTGACTCCTATTTAGAACAGTACAAGTCAAAACAAGTCCAGAATAGTAATGAAATACACTACAATGCGTTCTACATGAATCTAGGTCAATCTAGACCAAAGTCAACTCTTGGTCAACTCTGGTTAACCCTAGAAGTCAAACTAGGTCAACCAAGTCAAACCTAAGTCAAACTAGTCTAATCTAGGTTTAACAAGTCATTCTAGGTTCTAACAAGCCTAAACAGTCTATCTAGATTCCAACTAGGCATACCATGCTTAACCATACCATAATCACATAACCATAAGACATTGACTATATCTAATAATACACAAAATACCATATTAATATAATCTATTAAGAATACATATAACCTATAGCCACTATACAATATCACCCATGCTCTATGTCATAATATATAATACATTATATCATATATATACACTAACACACATTCATATGTATAGCAACCTACATATATATATGTACCTCAATCATATATATATATACACCTGTGAAAAGAGTGAAGGAGGACACTTGAATCTTCAATGTGTGTGATAGAGAGGCATATGCATGTGAGTGTATCTGTGGGTGTGTGTGTATGAAAGAGAGTGAGGGTGTGAGTGTTGAACCTGAACAGTGAATACATGAATGTACATTTCAGTTTAGATAGGAACATCCCACCCAAAACTGAAAAAGAAAAGCAAACAGTCCTGACTTTGAACAGTGACCCAAATTCAGATTCATGAACCATTCTCAGGTTTTCTATTCACAGGAATTTAGGGAAACAACTCAGGTTTATACATAACTGGGAACACCATCCCATATCAGTTAAATGACAGTTCATAAATAGGAAAACTGGCGTCTCAGGTTCTTTCAATTCGAGAAGGAAAGGAAAATAATATCCCAGTCCCTATCTCAGGTTTATACATAAATCATGAATAAAAATCAGTTTTCAGTTTCTAAATAGGACAACTGGAATTCTCTGGTTTTAGAATGAATACTTAGGTATAGAAAAAGGAAAGGAAAACAATTCGAGTAATGAACCATTCTTATTCTCAGTTTTAATACAAATCTCAGTTTAACCCCAAAATTAGTTCAACAATTTTGAATCCATCACACTAACCAAAATCCCATTCTCACAATCGAAAGTCCATATTTGAATGTAAAAACTTAGCTAGCATGAAATGTAACATGTGGGGATCAAAATCAGTGAACAATATTACTAAAACAGGAATTAATTAGAGGGTTGGAATTAAACTGGAACTAAGTATCAGAGTAGTATCAGGAATATGCAGTAATTCCCAAATTCGAACCCATTTCTCCACATCAAACCATTTCTAATAGGCAACCCTAATATAACAGAGATTTAACATCATGTTTAGGATCTAACTAATAATTAAAACATAATTTATAAGCATTAATAATCAATTAAACTCAAGAATACAATTTTAGAACATAGGTGTACACAGTGCACGACATGTGCACAGGCAAAAGTATGTCCGACACGACTTAAGAGTTCGTGTCAGCCTGGGGTTCTCGTGTCAGTCATGAGAACGACACAAGTGTCAAGTTTCGTGGGCTCAAACACTGTGTGCACTGAGAAAACGCACACGAGCAACAGGGGAAAATCCTGCCAGAGCGCGCACGCGCGCGACCGCGTGTCCACGCGCCCGTGTCGACTCAACCCGACATAAAATCGTGCTCAGTGCCCAAGGAATGCATAAGCGAGGTGAATATCGATTTTTCTATTCAAACATAAATCACAAAATCAAACGAAATGTCCTTTGAGGTATTTCGTCGAACACGTTCCTATACACGTTGATACGTGTCCGATACGGACACGAAATAGGTTCAAATTCTAGGGTTAGCCTATCCTACTGTTAGATTAGGGTTAGGGCATCCTAGAAATGAATTTTAACAGAATTTACATGGAGTAGAATGGATTATACCTATTGATGAACCAAGGGTTAAAATCCCCAAATGGAAAGAGGTTCTCAAGCCACCAAACTCCCTCAAATTGTGTCCTTCCTGAAAATACTCAACATCAACAGCAAGTAGACTAATATTTGGTCCTATTGCAATTGGTTTGGAGGAATTTGGAGTAAAAATAGATTTTCTAAGAATTTACAAAGATGGAGACTCACCTCTTCCAAATGACAATGATTCCTAAAGAGGCAAGCCCTAATTTTAAGGTGATATAAATAGGGAAGGAAGGACCATAGTGGCCAGCCAAATTTTTAGGGTTAGGGTTTGGTTCAAGGGGTGTGGGCCTATGGGCCATTAAGCCTTTAAGTCATAAAATGACTTGTGATTTCACAAGCCATTCATTAATCAATCTAGCTCCTAATTTCCCCAAACTAATTCCAATGAGTTAATCCTCTCTAACTTAAGTCAACCTAGGTTTTCATATCCTAATACTTAGTTATGACCTAGGTTAGCTACTAGGTTAGTCTCCAAAGTCAACATAAGTCAAAGTCCACTAGAACACCAAAATCAATTATACTAAAATTACTGAAAAATCACATTAATTATAAATAATAATAATTCCAAATTAAATTCCAAAATTTTGAAAATGACCAAAATACTCTCAAGCTAGAAAAGTGGTAGTGACAAATCTACCCCCCTTAAAATAATTTCGTCCTCGAAATTTAAAGGCGAAACTAACTGCTAAGAAGGATAGAAAAGTATACCTCAAGGTCCAAAAAGATAGGGGTACCGCTCGCGCATCTCATCCTCCCGCTCCCAGGTAGACTCTCTTGGAGAATGATGCCTCCATGCGACGCATACCAAGGGTATCACCTGGTTCCTCAATACCTTCTCTCGGCGATCCAGAGCCTCCACAGGCTGCTCTGGATAACTGAGAGTAGGTCCAACCTCTATCTCCGAGTGATCGAGCACATGGCTAGGGTCAGCCACGTACCGACTCAACTGTGATACGTGGAATACGTTGTAAACTTCCACTAGTGTAGGTGGCAAGTCTAGCCTGTATGCCACGTCACCGACTCTTCCGCTGATAACGAAAGGGCCGATGAAGCGTGGGCTAAGCTTCCCACCTCCACCAAAACGTATCGTACCACGAGTCGGAGATATCCGCAGAAAAACCATGTCTCCAACCTAATCACAAGTAATGTCTCAAGTTACTAAAAATCAAACACGATCAATCAAACAAAACAAAACAAAATACAACCTAATTCTAATCCTATCTCTCAATCTGTACCTCAAACTCCAGTGGCCTCCGGTGGCTATCAGTCCAGTGCCGATGTCTGTCCTGCGCCACACGAAGTCTATCCCTGATGAGCTTCACCTTCTCGGCTGTGTCAACAACCATCTCTGGTCCCAGTAAAGCTCGCTCTCCAACATCATCCCAAGATAAGGGTGTACGACACCTACGCCCGTACAGAGCCTCAAACGGTGACATCTCAATGCTGGCCTGATAACTGTTGTTGTAAGCAAACTCTACCAAATGTAGGTGATCCTCCCAGGAACCTCCAAAATCCAGGACGCACGTCCGCAGCATATCCTCAAGGGTCTGAATAGTCCTCTCTGACTGTCCGTTCGTCTGGGGGTGGTATGCAGTACTCAACTTGAGCTGAGTGCCTAAGCTAGTCTGCAGACTCCTCTAGAAATGGGAAGTAAAGCGACTATCCCGATCTGAGACTATGCTGACGGAAACTCCGTGAATCCTGACTATCTGTCTCATATACAACTCCGCAAGCCTCTCTGTAGACGTACCCACCTTGAATGGCAAGAAGTGGGCCAATTTGGTCAACCTGTCAACGATGACCCAAATTACGTATTTCTTTCCTGGTGTACGCGACAACCCCGATACAAAGTCCATGGTAATATTTTCTACTTCCACTCTGGAATGGGCAACGGCTGCAATAATCCTCCGGGCCTCTGCCTCTCTGCCTTGACCTGCTGACAGACCAAGCATCTAGCTACGAGGTAGGACACCTCCCTCTTCATCCCGTACCACCAGACATGCTCTTGCAGATCCCTGTACATCTTGTTGGCACCAGGATGTATAGAGTACTGCGATCTGTGAGCCTCCTGCATGATCTGCTCTCTGAGCTTCCCGCTAGGCACATATAATCGAGAATCGTACCTCAGGGCACCATCCTCTGCAAGTGAGAACTCATCATCCTCTAATCCTGTACTGATCTGCTCTCGGATACACCGCAGAGCCACATCCTCGAACTGTGTCGCCTTGATCCTGTCCATCAAGTCCGACTGTATCTGAAGGCCCTATAACTGTATCTGCACTCCGGGCACAATCACCTCTATCCCAAGGCTCTCCAAGTCTGCAAGCATGTGCCAATCCATAGTCAAACACATGGCTGTCAGATACCTACTCAAGGCATCGACAACCACGTTGGCCTTCCCCGGGTGATACTGAAGTGCGATGTCAAAGTCCTTAATCAACTCAAGCCACCTGCGCTGCCTCATGTTGAGCTCTTTCTGTGTAAACACATACTTCAAGCTCTTGTGATCTGTGAAAATCTCCACCCTCTCGCCATACAGATAGTGCTTCTACAACTTCAAAGCAAAAATCACCGTCGCCAGCTCCAGGTCATGGGTAGGGTAGTTCTTCTCATGGGAACGTAATTGCCTGGAAGCATAGGAAATCACCTTCCCATGCTGCTACAAGACGCAACCCAGCCCCTTTCCTGAAGCATCACTATAAATAGTGAATCCACCTGACCCTGAAGGCAATGTCAGAATCAGAGCTGTCGTAAGCCGCTTCTTCAACTCATCAAAAGCTGCCTGACACTCCTCTGACCAAACAAACTCAGTATCCTTCCGGGTCAACCGTGTCAACGGCTCTGCAACCCGGGAGAAATCCTGCACAAATCTCCTATAATATCCTGCCAGCCATAGGAAACTCATGATCTCTGCCACTGAAGTCGGCGCTGTCCAAGCCTCAACTGCTACAATCTTCTTGGGGTCAACTGAGATACCATCTCCAGTCACCACATGCCCCAAGAAGTCCACCCGGTCCAAGAAAAACTCACACTTGGAGAGTTTCCCATAAAGCTGCTCCCTCCTGAGAGTCTCTAGCACTATTCGCAGATGCTCCTCGTGCTCCTCCTCTGTCTTGGAATATACCAAGATATCATCAATGAACACCACCACGAACTTGTCCAAGTACTAGTGGAACACCTTGTTCATTAGATTCATAAACACTGCTGGTGCATTGGTTAGCCCAAACGGTATAACCAAAAACTCAAACTGTCCGTACCGCATCCTGAAAGCGGTCTTGGGGATATCCTCCCTCTTCACCTTCACCTGGTGATAACCTGACCTCAAGTCAGTCTTAGAGAACACCCGAGCTCCGCTCAACTGATCAAACAGAATATCGATCCGCGGCAGTGGGTATCTGTTCTTGATCGTCAGGTTGTTAAGTGCCCTGTAGTCGATACACATCCGTACCGATCCATCCTTCTTGGGTACAAAAAGTACCGGTGTTCCCCAAGGTGAAGAACTCGAACGGATGAAGCCCTTATCCTGCAGCTCATCCACCTGCTTCTTCAGCTCCGCCAGTTCACTGTTGTTCACTCGATAGACATGCTGGAAGATCAGTTCTGCGCCGGGAACCAAGTCTATCGAGAACTCTATATCTCTGTCTGGTGGAAGCCCTGGTAACTCCTCTGGAAATACGTCCATAAACTCTACGATCAAGGGATGCGGAGCCACCTGCTCCTCAACTGAAGCTCCACAAAAGACTCCATCGTCCTGCTCTGCCTGCCGCCGGGTGTACTCAAACTCTGGCTCTCTTGGCGCCCCGAACAAAACTCTACCCCCACGGAAATCAATGCAGGCATGGTGTCTACTCAGCCAGTCCATACCTAATACAATGTCGTAGTTTCGTAATGGCATGACTAGTAGACTCACCCCCAACTCTCGGCCTTCCAATATGATACTCCGCCCTCTGCGAACATCACTCACGAGGATGACCCCACCCCCGGTCGTGATCTTCTAGGTCCTAGGCAATGGTTCAGAAACCAGACTGTGTCTAATAGCATACGATATTGACACAAAGCTGTAGGAAGTCCCAGAATCAAAGAGTGCAAAAGCTGGAAGGGAATCTAGGAGAACCGAACCTGCTATCAGCTCTCCGATGGCCTCGGCATAATCAGCTACAATGGCGAAAGCTCGCCCCTGCTGTCCACCTCGTGCCTGCTGCTGGTGTTGCTGGAATCTCTGCTGCTGGGTCTGCAGGGCTGGTCCCCTCTGCTGGCCTGCTGGAGCCTTGGCTCCACCTTCCTGCTGTCCTCGCCCAAAAGCCCCTGAGCAGTCCCTCAACTGGTGATCTCCCGCACCACAAAGTAGGTACTTGCCTAGCTTCTTCCTCCACTCATGGATCATGTGCCCCAGCTTCTTGCAGAAGGCACAAATGACTACCTGACGAGGTGCCTGCTGCCCTCTTTGTTGCTGGTGCTGCTGCTGAAAGGGTGCATGACCCCTGCTGCTGATACTGTTGCTGAGCTGGCCTCTGCTGCTGCTGCTGCTGCTGGAAGTGAGGCCTCTTGGCCTGCCCCTGACTGCTGCTGCCACCCTGGAAGTCACGACCCCTCTTCTGCTTCAGCCCTAGGTCATCCTCCGCCGCCAGCGACCGAACCTCTCTAATCAAACCCCGGTGAAACTTCTTCGCCTTCGTCTTCTCAGACAAATCATCAATAAATCGGGCCAATCTGCAGAACTCCCCGGCATACTCAGCTACCGTCTGGTTCCCCCTGAACTAGACCCTCGAACTGTGCCTCGATACCTCCCAAGGCAACATCAGGAAAGAACTGCTCCTTAAACAGCTCCTTGAACTGGGCCCAAGTCTGGCCCTCAACTCCCACCTGGGATCTGTCTGATACCACGTACGGGCTAAGTCCTGCATCTGACTGCCCGTCGCCTCGATCTGGAGCCGATATGGTATCTCCGCCAGTCGGAAGATCTCCTCAATATGCTCTATCCAGTCATCTGCAACATGGATGCCCTCTGTGCCGAAGAACTCCCGATGATGCATCTTCTGGAAGTCCTGAATGTCCTTCTCCCTCCGACGGGGCTCCTGCTGCGCCCCTGAGCTGTAATCATCTAAACTGTGGTGCGAACCAGCTGGTGTGCCTCATCGATCCCCTGCCTGAAATCTACAGTCTGCCTCGTCTGCTGCTGCTGGTAGGACTCAAGAATCCTCTCCACGAAGGAGAAGAGATGTGCAGCATCTACCATCCCCGCAGGCGGAGGCTGATGCGGTGGAAGGATCTCAGGAATCACAACTGGCCTCCTGACTGCTGGAGGTGCTCCTCCAAAAGTTGCAGAGACACCGACTCCTGAGGGCTGCACTGGCCATGTGGCACCGGGAGCTGGCTGCTGGATACGAGAGATGGCAGACCCCTCTCCAGCATCTCCCGTCACGGGGCGATGCGATCGCGTCTCAACCATCCTGGAGACACAGATCAAACAAAAAACAATTACTGAGAATGAGTCAAAAAATCAAAGGAGGACAGTTTAAATTTCTAAGGAAGACAATAAGCAGCAAAATAGATATACAGAATCTGATAAGGAATTTTCCTAGTGTGATTGAGTACCTTCAAAAATATACTAATTCCTACTGCAGGCTGCAGTGATATTCTAGTTCGAATACCACTACATTTCCAACCTAGACCTGCATGGGCCACCACTAAAAACGTGTCACGACCCGCACCCTAGAGTAAGGGCACGAGACGTGGGTACGTCTAGCCTACGTCGCAGTATCGGCGATAGAACGCTGTCCTAGGTCACACATCTAACAGTTGAAGGTAATAACAGTTATACTCCCCGAATGGGGATGACATAACAGAAATATAACTCAATCACAGCTAAGATAGAACAGGAAAAGATAGAATGATAATGAAAGATAAAATATCCAGAACAGATGAAACACAGAGATACAATCCAGAATTCTAAGTGTCTAAAATAATACATATCTCAGAATCTCAAAATCTAATACAGTGATCCAGAAAAGGAAGACAATCCTAAACTAATGGAGTATCGTCTACTGCTAATGGATCCTGCTGCTGGTCCAAGTCCAGGCACTCATCTAGTGTGGCACCGTAGTAAGTAGGGCAGAACGCCTCAGTCTCGTCCTCTGTAATATTTTCAACAGGTCCAGTCAGGACGGAAATGAGCACATATCTCTTATACAGTTCATAGCAGGTTAAGAGTATAAATCATGCAATAGAGTAAAATACAGGAAGTGCTGAATGGAAGTACAAGTAACAGGAGATATTTTGTAACTAAAAGTAAATACATGATAGTAGAGACTGTAAGTGGCTAAGTGATTTAGAGTACAATATGGTTATGTAAACGGCTTAGGGGCATATGAATACAAAAAAGGAGGCACATTTATACAGCTACTGGAGATAATGATCACATAACCAATTCTACTCACCCCGTCCCAATCAATACACAAGGATCCATTCAAGTTACGTTATAAGCACATGAATACAACTAAGATACGTGAACTCATGTAATGAGTAGTACATGAGGCACGTGATAAAGTACATAATAACATGTAAAAATATGAACTAGTACGAGTACAAGGAGTACCTGATGCACATGATAAAGTACATGAACATAAAATACCCGATGCACCCGTAGAGGGATAACATCTCAGGAAATGATCCATATAGTACTAATCCGTGAAGATACGTGTCAGCATCATGTAGAGTAATCTAGAGCAAGAATATAGTCCAGACATGTATGAAAAGATCAGAGAATGTACTCGCCTGCTAACTGAAAGTCCGAGATGAAAGTACTGTCCGAGGAGTGGTGTCTGGCTCCTATGTAGAACAGTACAAGTCACAACAAGTCCAGAATAGTAATGAAATGCACTACAATGCCTTCTACATGAATCTAGGTCAATCTAGACCAAAGTCAACTCTTGGTCAACTCTGGTCAGCCCTAGAAGTCAAACTAGGTCAACCAAGTCAAACCTAAGTCAAACTAGTCTAATCTAGGTTTAGCAAGTCATTCTAGGTTCTAACAAGCCTAAACAGTCTATCTAGATTCCAACTAGGCATACCATGCCAATCCATACCATAATCACATAACCACAAGACATTGACTATATCTAATAATACACAAAATACCATATTAATATAATCTATTAAGAATACATATAACCTATAGCCACTATACAATATCACCCATGCTCTATATCATAATATATAATATATTACCATATATATACACTAACACACATTCATATGTATATCAACCTACATATATATATGTACCTCAATCATATATATATATATATATATATATATATATATATATATATATATATATATATATATATATATATATATATATATATATATATATTTTTTTTTTATTTTTTATTTTTATATATATATATATATATATATATATATATATTTATATATATATATATATATATATATATATATATATATATATATATATATATATATACCTGTGAAAAGAGTGAAGGGGGACACTTGAATCTTCAATGTGTGTGATAGAGAGGCATAGGCATGTGAGTGTATCTGTGGGTGTGTGTGTGTATGAAAGAGAGTGAGGGTGTGAGTGTTGAACCTGAACAATGAATACATGAATGTACATTTCAGTTTAGATTGGAACATCCCACACAAAACTGAAAAAGAAAAGCAAATAGTCCTGACTTTGAACAGTGACCCAAATTCAGATTCATGAACCATTCTCAGGTTTTCTATTCACAGGAATTTAGGGAAACAACTCAGGTTTATACATAACTGGGAACACCATCCCATATCAGTTAAATGACAGTTCATAAATAGGAAAACTGGCATCTCAGGTTCTTTCAATTCGAGAAGGAAAGGAAAACAATATCTCAGTCACTATCTCAGGTTTATACATAAATCATGAATAAAAATCAGTTTTCAGTTTCTAAATAGGACAACTGGAATTCTCTGGTTTTAGAATGAATACTTAGGTATAGAAAAAGGAAAGGAAAACAATTCAAGTAATGAACCATTCTTATTCTCAGTTTCAATACAAATCTCAGTTTAACCCCAAAATCAGTTCAACAATTTTGAATCCATCACACTAACCAAAATCCCATTCTCACAATCGAAAGTCCATATTTGAATGTAAAAACTTAGCTAGCATGAAATGTAACATGTGGGGATCAAAATCAGTGAACAATATTACTAAAACAGGAATTAATTAGAGGGTTGGAATTAAACTGGAACTAAGTATCAGAGTAGTATCAGGTATATGCAGTAATTCCCAAATTCGAACCCATTTCTCCACATCAAACCATTTCTAATATGCAACCCTAATATAACAGAGATTTAACATCATGTTTAGGATCTAACTAATAATTAAAACATAATTTAAAAGCATTAATAATCAATTAAACTCAAGAACACGATTTCAGAACATAGGTGTACATAGTGCACGAGATATGCACATGCAAAAGCGTGTCCGACACGACACGAGAGTTCGTGTCAGCCTGGGGTTCTCGTGTCAGTCATGATAATGATACAAGTGTCAAGTTTCGTGGGCTCAAATACTGTATGCACTGAGAAAACACACACGAGCAGCAGGGGAAAATCCTGCCAGCGCGCGCACGCGCGCGACCGCGTTCCACGCGCCCATGTCGACTCAACCTGATACGAAATCATGCTCAGTGCCCAAGGAATGCATAAGCGAGGTGAATATCGATTTTTCTATTCAAACACAAATCACAAAATCAAACGAATGCCCTTTGAGGCATTTCGTCGAACATGTTCCTATACACGTTGATACGTATCCGATACGGACACGAAATGGGTTCAAATTCTAGGGTTAGCCTAACCTACTGTTAGGTTAGGGTTAGGGCATCCTAGAAATGAATCTTAACAGAATTTACATGGAGTAGAATGGATTATACCTATTGATGAACCAAGGGTTAAAATTCCCAAATGGAAAGAGTTCCTCAAGCCACCAAACTCCCTCAAATTGTGTCCTTCCTGAAAATACTCAACACCAACAGCAAGTAGACTAATATTAGGTCCTATTGTAATTGGTTTGGAGAAATTTGGAGTAAAAATGGATTTTCTAAGAATTTACAAAGATGGAGACTCACCTCTTCCAAATGACAATGATTCCTAAAGAGGCAAGCCCTAATTTCAAGGTGCTATAAATAGGGGAGGGAGGACCATAGTGGCCGGCCAGATTTTTAGGGTTAGGGTTTGGTTCAAGGGGTGTGGGCCTATGGGCCATTAAGCCTTTAAGTCATAAAATGACTTGTGATTTTACAAGCCATTCATTAATCAATCTAGCTCCTAATTTCCCCAAACTAATTCCAATGAGTTAATCCTCTCTAACTTAAGTCAACCTAGGTTTTCATATCCTAATCACTTAGTCATGACCTAGGTTAGCCACTAGGTTAGTCTCCAAAGTCAACATAAGTCAAAGTCCACTAGAACACCAAAATCAATTATACTAAAATCACTTAAAAATCACATTAATTATAAATAATAATAATAATTCCAAAATTTTGAAAATGACCAAAATACCCTCAATCTAGAAAAGTGGTAGTGACAGAGGCCATTTGGAGCTCTCTTGAGGATTTTAGATATGTGTTTTGTGTCCTACTTGATAGATCCCAAATTAAGACACCCCATGTGTTTGGTTTATTGCCTAATTAGATTAATTGTGTTTTAAATTCAGTTTTATAATGGTTAGAGAGTGGATTGATCTTAGTTAGGATGGTTAGAATGAGTTTCATTTGGATACCTATGTTGGTATCCAAGTATCTTGGCCTACATGTGTTTCTTTTGTCCAAAACAACCCAAATTCGTTATAATATTCATCCACATTTTTAGTAACCAAAATAACTTAAAAATGCCATAACTTTTAACTTTTAGCTCAGAACTCCGATTAATCTTTCGTTTTTTTAAAAGAAACATATCGAAGTTAGCTTTCCAAATATATATTTTAATAAGCCAAAATCGTTGTAGAACTTTCAGTTAAACTATTTGAGTGTCAGTTGTCTGAAAGACAAATGCGTTTCGGTGTTTTCGCAATTTTGGGAGCTTTCGGACACAAAAATGCTATCCATTTGAAGATTCAGAAAACTAACACGAAGAGCTACAACATACTTTAATCCTAGAATTTAGTGAAGGCCCAATTAGTACAGTATTGATTTTGAGTAGAAGAGTGCCTATACGACATAGGCATTTTGTGTAACCTATGAGCCTATGTAGTATGGATAATAAGTGAATATAGGTATCATAGTGTATACGTATGATAAAATACATATATATATATATATTATTGTTAGGTAATATTTGTTAGTATGAGTGTTAGTTAGATAGTAGAGGTTAGTATTTTGTTAGATATTTGATATGTTGTTAGATAGTTTGATGTTAGATATCTAGTATGTTAGATATTGATATGTTAGTAGGTTATGTTAGTTCTAGATATTGGTATGTTACCAAGTTAGTCTCTATAGGTTATATGTTAGATATTAGTTAAGATGTTATGTTAGTAAATTAGATAGTTAGTTAATTAGATAATTGAGGGATATCTTGGTATCTCATGATACCAAGTTAGTATCTTAAGGTAAATATGAATTACCTTTCCCTTCAAAGTAAATGACTAGTTTACCTTATGACCAAGGTATGGTATCAAGGTACCAAGGTAAGGTATCAAGATATCAAGGTAAGTTAGGTTTACCTAAGTTAAGGTATTGGATTCCAACCAAGGTATTGGTATTGGGATGCCGATATGACCAAGGTTGATATGATATCCTAGTGTTAGTGGGTCAGTGTCTAAGTGTTTGAGTTTAAGTAGGTGATGTTAGATTGTGGAAGGGTTATATAGATATGTATATATTTTTGGGTTATATTGTATCTATATATATTATGAGAGTATATAGATATAGGTTATAGTTCATAGTGAGGATATGTATATACTTGATATATAATATCTATATGTATGTATTAGGGTGGTATTATATGGGTAAGGATATATGTGGTATGTATATATATTAACATATTATAAGTATCATAGATGTTGACCACTAATCTAAGTTTGACCAAAACCTTAGAAGCTTAACCTTTACTCCTAGTTTGACCCAAGGTGGACCAGAGTTGACTTAGAGTTGACCAAGAGTTGACTTGACCTAGGTTGACTTAGAAACATATAGATTACATTGTAAATTTCTATCATTTTAAATTGAACTCTTTATAACATGTGTTGCTCTAATTAGGACTCTGTGACATCAGTTCAGACATCTATTCATATCAGTCATTCAGGGTATCAGGCGAGTACATTCTCTGATAGTTTTATTATGTTGATATATCTTGTGATGAATATTATATTAGTATTTTATCTTGATTCTGACACGATGGACTCACGGATTGGTATTTTATGGATTTTTTGACTTGAGATACGTGGTTTTATGACTATCACGAATAATGTAAATCATGACTAATGCATCTATCACGAATAATAAAATGTATGTCGAAGAACCTGGATTCCATGTGTACTAGTCGGATGGAGGAATACCTAGAGACATGTGAACATACCCATTCTATTCCATTGGTCTTATGTGAATAATAGCGGCCACACACGTACGTGTATGGTTGCCGGATATCCCTTTTTAGCCGTTCATATGTCAAACTTGGTATTTCAAATCACTGGTCTTAATACAGTTATCTGAGTTGTCCACAACATATCTTGCATGACAGGTTTACCATTATTACATATCTGCCTGTTCTCATATGTTCTTTATATACTTGTCTTTTCATTATACATTACTTCTATAACTTGATCATCAAGAATTTTATTATTATTTCATACTCATAGTGCTTGTCAAATATTTTGAATTGTTAGAGGTGATGTGCTCGTTCCATCCTGACTGGATATATTTACAAAATATTAAAGATGATTTAGACGACTGTCCTACTTTCTACGGGGCCTACGAGGGTGCTACGTAGGAGCCTGAGGAGGATCTAGCTCAGTAGAGAGTGCCTAGTATAGTCTAGTAATTATAGCTTTCAGTTTGTATCAGATTATTTCGATTGTTAGTTGAGACTTATTTATATTCAGGACTTGTATTTATTTATGTTGGACATCTATTTTGTGTGGTGTGATAACTCTATTTATATTCAGTTTTTTTTCTTTTATCTGATTCCATATCGTGCTCTATCTTCCTTAGTCTTGTGATTGAGATTATATAGTTGAGATGTTATATTATACCTTCGTGCGGAGATGATAGATTATTTTCTTGTTGTTAGATGTTATAGATGACCTATACAGCGTTCTACCATCGACACCGCGACGTAGGATGGACGTACCCGCGTTCTCGTGCCCCTAATCAGGGTGCGGTTGTGACACATTTTTGTGGTGGCCCATGTAGGTCAAAGTCGCAACTAGTACGATTTCATAGTGGTACTCGACTTAGAGTGCTGCTACGAGCATGCTGCTAGGATATAGGATAGGCAGTATAGAGAGTTACTCAATCACAGTTTGGACTACTTGAGAAGATTCCTGGGATAATCCTTGAGAATCTCATTAGATAAAACCAAAACTCTAAATTAATTTTCTATGCATATTAGTTAGTTTTGAATCCATAGGATCCACCCCCATGCATGTACCCCCTTTAGATTCAAGTTTGAGGCCATTTGGAGCTCTTTTGAGGATTTTAGAAATGTGTTTTGTGTCCTACTTGATAGATCCCAAATTAGGACACCCCATGTGTTTGGTTTATTGCCTAATAAGATTAATTGTGTTTTAAATTCAGTTTTAGAATGGTTAGAGAGTGGATTGATCTTAGTTAGGATGGTTAGAATGAGTTTCATTTGGATACCTATTGTAGAAGCATGGAAAATATGGGGTTCATATGGATCACAATTGACTGCATGAGTACCCTGGAACAGATTGACCCGCATAATGAAGAGCCGCATGACAGACTCAGTACGTCCCCTGCGGCCCATCTTCACTAGACTGACTTTTGAGCCACATAGAAAATAGTTACTTATGCGGCCAAGCTGATTAATCCTTCTGATAAAGCTGACTCTGGTCTGATAAAGCGGACAAACTCTGGCAAAGAATGACAGCTCTGACAACTCTGATACTCTGAAAAGAAGATAAGACATGATTAGACCGGACATGCGATCCGAGCCGCATGAACCTTATGCAACTCAATCTATATATTTCATGCAGCCAAGGGTAACTGCAATCCGAGCCGCATGAGCTTTATGTGGCCCAGAATATAAGAACCTATGCAGCTCAAAAGTCCTCAAGCTACATGTGGATTAAGGGAGACTGCCGCATGAGTCTTATGCTGCCCAGTATGGCCGAGCTCTGAAGGGCCTATGCGGCTCAAAATGACTCAAGCAGACTAGTCCTATCTTGCGATGAGACACATGGCAGGCTGACCAAGTCTCAACTATCCAGATTTGCTACAACAAAATCTCAACAATCCCCACCAGCTGGCAGCCCGAGATCGGGTCTTTGTGCGCTGTGAGAGACACATGGCCACGTGGCCCTTTATGCGGCCCATAAAGCTGCTACTGCAGAAAATACTATAAATAGCAGGATATTACACCCAGGCAAATGGTTAGTAATCCAAGGCTGGTAACCTATGAAAGGCAATTTTTGAAAGCAAGGAGCACGTTAGATAGTCCAAGGAGTAAGGTAGAGTTGCTACACTTTTCCGAGCCTCTATCGTCACCCCCCAGAATCAAAACTAAATAATTGTACTTAAATTGTCTCCTAGGCTTTCTTTCTAGGCGTTCTCTTGTACAAGAGAGTTTGCAATCAAGTTCAATTCATCTGTAATTTGTTGTGCTTGATATTTAATGGCAAACATGATGGCGACTCTGTTAGGGACATCCTTCTCCTCTGATAAGAAGATGGTGACGCAATCTGACGCATCCAAGCTTGGCTCTACGCAACAAATGCTTGTGGTTCGATTTGACCAACGAGCATTCAAAGAAATGCTCTCTGAAGGGAGCACCAGCCTATCACAGAAGCGAGCCAACCCAAAGAGAGCCCACAATATTTCGAAGTGCAAAATTGTTGCCCCTGACCAGGTTCTCAAAGAAGCTCCTTCTGCAGCCCAAGACAGTCATCAAGACTCTCCCGCGGCCTTGCTTCCGACCGCAAATAACCTCATTGTCCCCAAATCCAGCAAAGGAAAATACTATGATGCTGAGTTTTTGGAGGCACAAAGAAAATCCATACGGACGAGGAAGAGGCCGCATAGGAGAGATGGGCATATGACTCATGCGGCAGCCAACTCTGGCCGCAGACAGATCGCCCATGCGGTATCAAACTCTGGCCGCAGACAGATCCACCATGCGATAGCCAACTCTGGTCACAGGCAGATCGTCCATACGACAACCAACTCTGGCCGTAGGCAGATGGCCCATGCGGCAGCCAGTCCTGGCTACAGACATAGTGTCTCATGCGGCCCTGTCAGAAGCTTTATGTTCGACCGTATCTCATGCGGGCCTGACTCCATGCGGCCCATTTAGAATGTGGGATGTATTAATCTGGACTCTTTTCACTATGCGCCTTCGGGTGCTATGTCAAAGAAGTCTAGGGCAGTGCGGGCCCAACAAGCCCAGTCAACTGTCCAAGTTGCTAACCGTCAGCGGGCACCGTTAACTGTTATACGGGCTCTTGATAGAAAGTTGTACAGAACCACCCGCGTCCAGTCCTCCAGGGCTAATGGAGAGGGTTGGTCTCAAAAGTCTCCCTCCAACGATCGAGAGCAAGTGCTTTTATTAGCCTCAGGTTAGGAAGCAAACATGATACCTACGCACCCGTGTGCTCGGGATACCCGAGTCCACAAATGAAAGGCAAAGGTAGATCAGTCCGCTACCGACTTGCGAGAGGTGATTACTCACAAAAGCAAGGAGAAGGAAGCAACCTTGGAGTGCGATGAGCCCCTCTCGGGACGTCGTTGCACCCAAGTCATCATCAACTGCTACAGCGACAAGTCGACAGCACCTGAAGGTCGACAGTCCATTTTCCAACGACTGCAGCAGCCAGCACCTTTCCAACAGCAACTTTAGAAATATGTGCAAATTCTGGGAGACGAGGAATTTCCTGTCACCTCCTGTAATTTAACCCGAAAGTTTCTTTCCGACAAGGGAGGAAAGAAGACTAGCTCTTCCAGCCCGACAATCTCCGCCAGCATTGCAAGAAAACTCACGTCAGGAGGACTGCCACCGATAACCACAGGGGGTGTCTACTGTCACCCCCAGTTTTTAAGAACAGGGGTATTTTAGTTATTTTTCATTTTAGAATATTTTTTGGAATTATTTTATTATTTATGATATTATTTTGGGGTTATTTGAGTCGGGTTCGAATTTCAACTCAATCCGACTTGTAACGGAGACCCGAGGTAGCTTTGACTCTAGTGGGACACACTCATTTGTTAGGCATGACCCACATATGACAATATTTAAGTTAGTATAGTTAGACTAAATATTCATGACTAGGTTGGGTTAATTAGAGACTTAAACTAGACTAATTTAGCCCCAAACTAAAACCTATTTTTAATTTAAATCAATAGGACAAGTGGGGGGTATTTTAGACTTTAGCAAATAGGGACACCTTGCCATTTCTTGGCCGGCCACGTAGAGGGGAAGGGGTGAGTCACTTCATTTGTTCTCATCCACAAAAACTCTCTCTGTTGTTCTTCCCCAATTTTGAGAGGAGCCTTCATTGATTTCCACCTCAAAATCAATCCATTTCTTCATCAATCCTCTTCTTTTCTTCTCTATTTCAATCAAGTGGAGAAGCTAGCTAGTTTGGGAAGTTTTGGATCTTGTTTGTGTCCATTTGGAGGCCCCTTCGTTTTGGTGTCGTGTCGGAAGGAGTTTTTTTAGATTTGATCTCCCGAAAGGTAAAATCTCTCCTCTATTTTACTCCTACATGCATATAGGACCATTTTAAACCCATATGAATGACCCCCATGGTTGTGTCTCCATTTGTGTCCACTTTGGATCCATTTGGAGATCATTAGGATATGTCCTTGTTGAGTTTTGTGTCCAAGTGGGAAACCCAAATATATATATATATAAATAAATAAATATATATATATATATATATATATATATATATATATATATATATATATATATATATATATATATATATATATATACCCAAAATACCCCCATTTATTTAGTAAGGCTCAAAATGCCGAAGCCTGTACAAGTATACTAAAGGCAACCAAGCCGACGCCTATACAAGTATACCAACAAAATGAGAATCAAAACCGGCGCTTAATCGAGAAGGGCCTACCAAAAACCAGTATGTTCATGCGAACAGATGTTATGAATCTTCCGACACTGCCTGATCACCTCCCGAATAAGCCTATTCACGGTGAATTGGTTGCCCTCATATCTGGCCTTGTTGCGATTCTTCTATAACACCCACGTGACAACAGTCGCGACGATCTGGTGTCCATGGGAGACAAGGGCCCACCCTACTAATAGATCGTTGAGGCTTCCGCCTACCCTATTCTGATTGCATCGCAGCGAAAGCGCGTTCCATACCTGAGCGGGGAGATCCCCCTGGATGAAAATATGGTAAACGGTTTCCGATTGACGAGCTGCACAGCAGTTACAGGCGGATGCTAAACTGAATCCAATGGTGTGCAGGGCGTCGTCGGTCGGAAGCTTGTTCCTGATGACCCTCCATATCAGGATGGACCATTTCTTGGGGATGCATGTTTGCCAGAAAGCGACACCGAACAGAGAAGACGTTCCCGGGCCGCAGGCCACTTGTCTGACAGAGCGCACCGAAAATTCGCCTCCGTGACACGCCAACCAACAGAGCTTGTCAGCCTCTGAACTTAACTTCAGCTCCTGATGTTGGATGCTGTCTACCGCTTCCTCGCCAGCCCAATCTCGAATCTTGTCCCAGTCCTAATCGTCCCTCCTCGCGTCCCAGAGATCCTTATATATATATATATATATATATATATATATATATATATATATATATATTACATGGTTATATATTTAAGTTTGTGTGTGTGTCTCTTTATATTTGAGAGTATGTATATATATGTATTGGTATGCGGGTGTGTGTCTATTTTCATGTATCATATATAGATATATATTCATTTATATATTATATTGAGTGTGTCTCTATATATATGTGTGTGTGTGTGTGGATGTATATATATACATATATATATATATATATATATATATATATATATATATATATATATATATATATATATGTGTGTGTGTGTGTGTGTGTGTGTGTGTGGATGTATATATATATGTAGGTGTGTGTGGAGTTTAGAGAGAGTGTGATTTAGAGAGTGATATAGAGAGATAGATAGGTGAGTTGAGAGTGAGAAAGTAGAGTGAAGGGGAGGAAGGAGCTGCTGTCAGGCAACAATAGGCTGTTGTCCTCAGGACAACAGCATTTTTGAGAGCAACAACAACAGTAGCTGCTGCCAATGCAGCTGTAGTATCCAGCAGGTGAGTCCTATATTCAGCCCCCCATTTCCTAATTCAGTTTCAGTCCAATACAAATCCTTTCAATTCTATTTCCCCCATTTATTCATATACATTTTAGCCTCCATACATTTATCCATTCATCCATTCGTACATTCAATCCATTCACCCAAATCCACTCATCCAACCATTCATCCATATCATTCACTCATTTCAAATTCATATGAGTCACTATTCTCCATACATCCCATTTCGAATTCAATCCCATACGAATTCAGTCTAATATAAATTCAGCCTCATATATTTCAGTCGATTTCTATCCCATTTCCCCCAATCCAATACAAATATTCATACCATTCCACCATTCAACCATTCATTCATACCATTCCACATATACACCACTCAATCCCATTTCTATCTCAAATCAGCTCACATTTCACCCATATATCTGTCCATATATTTTCAGCCAATGTCATGTTATGAGTGTATGTGAGTGTGTCTAGATACATGTTAGAAAGGGAGGTATTTGTTAGTTAGGATAACATGTAGAATGAGATGATATGCTAGTAAGGTATGTTTACATGTTAGATGTTAGTTCATAGATTAGTTCCTGTGTTACTGTTAGTCTATATTTTAGAGTTAGATTGAGAGTTAGTTTGAGTTAGAAAGTAGTTTTGTTAGAAGTTAGTTTGGTATTAAAATACCATGTTGAGTTATATAGCTAGTGGAAAATGGGGTAGAGGTTAACGTACATTACCTATAACTAAGGTATGAGTTTAACAGTTTAAGATAGAGTTAGAAATAGTTTTCCTCGGTTGGTAATGGTCAGGATTATGCTCTTAGACTAGTTTTGACCTCGGTTGACCATTTTGACCAAAAGTCAACGAAAGTCAACCGAAAGTTAAACTTAGCCTAAAAGTGACTAGAATTGACCCGAAACCAAACCAGAGTTGACCAGTTGACTGACAGTCAACAGTTGGTCAACATTAGCCTAGTTTGACCTAAGGTTGACCTAGAGTTGACCAGAGTTGACCAGTTGACCAAAAGTCAACTGTAAGTCAACCTTTGACCCAGATTGACCTAGTTTGACTTAGATTGACTTCATGTGACCTTGTTTGTCCTAGTTTGGCTCAGTGTGACCTAGTTTGACCTAATTTTGGCTTAGACTTACATATCATGACTAGATTAGCTTTTCTTTCATTATTAAACCCTGTTTTAACTCATGGTATCTCATCTTTAGGTTTGTGATTACTCTGAGCATCTGTTCACCTTATCAGCTCAGGACCACAGGCGAGTACATTTACTGATAGTTTTTATTGTCTTGATATCTGTTATATCTGATTCAGTTGTAGTGTCTTACTTGATTTCTGACACGATGGTTCACGGACTAGTATACGTCGGATCCTGTCATGAAATGTTGTTCCTGAATTACTTGGTATATTAGTACATTACTCAACTTGTTACCTATACTTGTATAGACATAGACTTGGGAGTGGGCTGGCCTCCTGCTCTTGAGTCCCGTATCATGACGTGTCATGTTCGGATCCAATATACTATTCGGGGATGGAAAGTTATTAGTGGTTGTGTGATCAAATCCTTACTTGTTCTTCACACTTGTACTTGTTCATAGCTATACCCTCGCCACACGATGGGTAAAGCCTGACCCTACTTGTTCATAGCTTTCCATGGTGGCCGGCCTAATCCTGCTCTGTTGTACACTTGTTCATAGCCGGTCAGATGGAAAGCCTGATCCTGATTCCCAAGCCGATCACATAACGCACTAATAATTCATGGCACATTTTATATTTATTTTATTACATCATATATCCTACTCAGTTCTACATTCAGTACTTTCCTCTCCATGTTATGATATTCAGTTCCAACATGTTCTACATGATCTTATGCTATACTTTGATTGGAGGCTAGGTTCTGTTCAGGAGAAGGGTTATAATCCCGATTCTTGTTTGGTTTACGGGTTGTAACTTGACTTCCGAATAGCTCCTAGGTCATCCTATATCTTTGTCTTGTATTTCATTATAATTGTCTCTTATAGAATTTGTCAATTCATATGGAACTGCTATTAGTGTTTGTACTTGCTCATTTTTCTGACAGGATACCGTTGATATATTACAGATGATTCAGAGATAGACTGCTCGACCTACTATGGGGTCGGGGCAGATGGAAACTTAGGCCAGGACTGTGGCCTGTTAGTTGAGCCACTAGACTTTGCACACCCAGAGTAGTATAGCTTAGTTAGGTTTGCCTGGACTGCGATCCAGCTAGTGCTTTCAGATCGTAGTATTCTATATTATATTTTGTGACTCTGTGATGTTGTTTATATCTCTGAGCTGTGTTGGATCCTGAACTCATTTCCTGTTTTCACTTCTATCATATTTCCATCCGTGCTATCTACCTTAGTTTTATCTTGTGATTGAGTTATGCCATATTATATTCTTCCGTACGGAGATGACATGTACCCTTATACTGTTTAGTTGTAGTATTTACAGACGACCTATACAGCATTCTACCACCGATTCTACGGCATATGCTGGACCTACCCACGTGCTCGTGCCCCTAATTAGGGTGCAGGTCGTGGCATATTTTTGTGGTGGCCCATGCAGGTCGATGTCACAATTAGTACGATCTCGTAATGGTGCTCGACTTAGAGTACTAATTACGAGCCTGCGATTAGGACATAGGATCTAGGTATGATAGGAGTTACTCAATTACATTTTAGGAAAATTCTAATCTTTTGATTACCATGACAACTCTTCTTGCATTGAATTTAATTGTCCTTCCTTGATATTCCCTATCATGTGCCATATTTATTCCTTATTTCAATCTATCCTCAGGATGACGATTACTCGCTCTCAGGCAACAGGATTTAGTGCTGTTCTAGAGAGGCCCGATCCGGTAGGACCTCCACCTCCGGTTGCGGGAGCTGTAGTTGAGGGAGCTGCCACCTCAGTTCCGGCCCTTCAGACGGAAGTAGCAGCGACGGTTCCAGGAGGTCTTCCACCTCCAGCTGCGGGACCTTCCTGGGGGTAGATGAGGTCGGGGGCAGCAGTCCCCTCAATGTATACGATAACCCGGTGTTCCAAGAGCCTACACAGGGGGTAGCAATCCACTGGAATTATGCAACATACATGGACGTCCTTGAGGATGACCGCCTTCGCCAAGATGATGTGGGTTCCTGTACAGGGGGTTGTACCCCTTTCGAGTCCGAGGAGGAAGACATTCCGATATTTCTCGATGATTTATTGGCACGGGGGTATGACGCAGAGAGCACCTCCGCTACGGTCCCTTCCACCTCTACCCATGCACGGACAGTCTTTATGGCCGACCATGATCATGAGGCGTCTACTGACCGACAATGTCTAGAAGTACTTGAAGCCATGCTCTTATCCTTGGTCAAGTCAGAAGTCAAAATCAAAGCTGCCTTACCAACTCAACCAGCAAGGACGCCTGGACAAAGAAGCTTGGGACCCGCAGTCAATACGGACTCCAATACAACCGCTCCTTCTTTGGATGAAAATCCTCTAAGAGCCTCCGCTCCTTCAGCTGCAGACGAAGCCAGAGAAGCAAGGAGGGAAGTCCAGGAGCTTCGGACAATGTTCAATACACGAGACTCCTCTCGGGACCTCAGAATACGGCAGCTGTATCCAGGTGCATGGAGAGATGTGCCTTTTCCACCATGGTACAAGCCGTTTCATATCGATTCATATGACAGAAAGACCTCTGCTAGTCGGTACATGACTTACTTTGAGGTCACAACCGATCACTTGCCGTATAGTGACGCCATCCTCACACGATTATTCATCGGAGCATTGGAGGGGATAGCGTTCGACTGGTATCGCAACCTTCCTGACAACTGCATCTATTCTTTTGACGGCTTCAAGCATATGTTCCTAGAACGATTCTACGAGGTAGGATATGATGTGACAATGTAATCCCTCATGGACGTCGTTCAGGGAGAGAGGGAGTTGACAAAAAACTATATCGAGCGGTTCTGCCAAACTGTAATGAGATTGACCCAAGGCAATCCCGAAAGCTCTTTGATCGAAATCTGCCAAAAGAAGTTGCTCCCCGCAATCAACCTTTGGATGGGTAAAGATCAGTTCAGGGATTGGACGACCTTCATCATAAGCGCCACTAATACGGAGACGAAGTTAAAGAAGGCTCGCCAGCTGGGGTTACACATCCCAGACAGAAGGGTCAAAAGCAAACGTCCTGGTACCGCCTCCAATAACAACAACACTCTAATAACTGGGACAATAAAGGCAAACAGGCTATGGTCGTCGGTACGACCAAGAAGTCTGAACAAAAGCAGGCAGAAGCTCAGTGGCCCCAGGTGAATTACTTATTCGAAGATAGTCATATCAAGCCTATCTTCGACATGCTCTTGCAAGGGGACAGGATCCAACTCCCTCCACCAAGGCGTGAGCCTCAAGCGACAGAGATGGAGGACCCACAATACTGCCATTTTTACCACTATGTTCATCATGCCACTCAAGACTGCTTTCAATTAAAGCGGTATATCCAGAATCTTATCGACTCCAAAGCTCTGTCGCTAGACTTTGAGGAGGTTACCGTTGCGATGAACATGGTATCAATTCAGTTCGGTGACTTCCCTCCAACAAGCACTCAAGACAGGATAATACCTATCCCCCGGGCAACGATGGAGGTCACTAATCTTCCTCCCGTCCGGGACCAGACGACTGGCTTGGTACCTCTCACCACGTCACGAGAAGAGATCATGTGGGTGCACCCCGACTTAGTACCCGAAGTCACCCAGCCGACATCATCTCCAGCCAACAAAAAGAAGGGCAGGAAGTCCAGATCCTGTCATACAATTTCAACCGAAGCGGAGGAAGCGGCAGCCGTTGTTACCCGATCTGGGGCACAAGTCCAGCCCACTCCGGGTAGTTCAGTTGAAGAACCTCAACCGGTAATGCTGCTCGCCACTGATGTTCCGGGGCCATCTCATCCTCCATCGGCAGACAGGAACAAGCTGAAGGAAACCCGCTTCGACAGGCCGCTCCGTAAAGATGCACCTCAAGGGCTGAAGAGATCTTACAACTTTGACATATTAGCACAACTGGCTAATACACTAGCAAAATTGTCGTTATACGATCTCCTAAGGCTCTCCAAGGATCTTCGTGTCGCATTGAGCGAAGCGCTCCAGAATGCTGACGTTTACTTAGCCCAGGTCAAACCTACAGGGGAAGACTCGTCGACAGATCTCCAGGGCAGCAACAGTGTGGATACAATGCCCAACATCGTATTCACCCCACAGGACATGCTGATCAAGACCAACATCCATGATCGCCCCTTGTACTACACTAGATACATAGGCGACATCAAGGTGGATCAGATGCACATCGATCCTGGCTCATCGATAAGCATCATCCTGAAATGCTTGCTTCAAGTCCTCGACATCCCTATGCACCGGCTGGCAGCGACCAACACCGCCATTAGCGGTTTCAACTCAGGAAGGAGCTATCCCTTAGGAAAGATCCGATTGAAATGTCAGATCGATGACCTGAGGACAGAGGTTACCTGCTACGTCATAGATGCAGACACGTCCTACAACATTCTTCTGGGACGTCCGTGGATACATGACTATATGATCGTTCCATTCACCCTCCACCAGCGCTTCAAGTATGTCAGTAAGCACGACTTCGTGAAGACTGAATTCGTCGACATCTATCCCTTCAAAGGGGTTGAGTCTTATTATTCTTCGGAGGCGTGTCTTTATGATGAATCTAAGAAACACATAACTGATGAACTGGAGGCCATCACAGGGCCAGAGGAACCCATGAGAATTCATCTCCAGGCCCATAAACCTGGCAAAGCCGCACCCCTTGTCGCAACTTTGCATAAAGAGGTGCCCGGTTCCTTCACCCCAGTTGCGCAGTTGGAACCGATGGTCATCCGACCCCCAAGGACCAGCCAAGAACCTGTCATAGGGCCGATGGTGATCCGATTGCCAAAATCCAATCAAAGGCGACCGGAAGATGCAAAGCCCTCTGGGGAGCCGATGGTGATCCGATTGCCAAGATCTAGTCAAAAGCATTTAGAAGACACGAAGTCTTCTGCCGAGCCGATGGTCATCCGTCTTCCCAAGACGAGCCGACAACCAAGTGTCGATCCGACATCCTGAGGTAAGCCAATGCCACAAGCTGAACCCTTGGTGGTCAAGTTGTCCAAGATAGTGTCCCAACCTCCAGTCACGTAGGGGGTAGCTGAAGAGGATGCAGAACTTACACAGTATATGGTTGCAAAGGTGGATAGTCCCTCTCCTGATGATCTAATCCCTGTGGACAAAATTCCTTATTTTATCAATAAGAGGCTGCTATTAAACTATCCTGAGTGTAATAAACTCAATCTGATATATACTGCGGGACTCGGTCGGGATACTAGCCTGCACACACAGGTGACAACCATCCATACCGTAAACTGACTTGCTCCCCTTAACGATGCCTACTTCCTAGTCCCAAGCAGAAGAGAAGAGGATCACATGATCATCTTTGGCCGAAAAGAAGGACCTCAACCCTTCATGCCTCAAGAGTTTAATCTTGAACCCGATACTGGGAGACTACCGCTCTACCTATATAGTCCTCAGGCCAAGTACTTTATGCAAAAGCAGGGGTACGACATGGAGGCTACCCCAGGTCTGAATCACGACTGCGGTCGACGATTGCCTCTGCAGCTGTCAACTCCGTCTGGGAAATCTCGATATTACTACGGCAAGTCCAAATGCAACCTCGGTTATGTTACACTAGCAACAATGCCTGAGAACTCCGATGAGGAATGCGAGTGGCATTCTCACTCATCTGAATCACCTACATACGATTCTGACGATAGCATTAGAGATATGTTCGGGTAGACATTATCTGTCAACATGGCATCCGCTGACATTGAAGAGGAAGACGGGGATCTACTCGAACCTCTTGAATTGGAGCCATGGGTCCAACAACTGGATGCACAATAGGAGAAATACTTTGAACTTTGAGACCCTCTCACTGAAGATGAGGTCATGCATGTTAACCTCGGTGATAAATCCTCTCCAAAGCTAATCTTCGTCAGTAAGAGCCTGACAGACGACGAGCGGGAGTTGTTGTTGCAACTCGTCAGAGAGTATATCGACGTCTTTGCCTGGCACTATGAAGACATGCCAGGGTTAAACCCCGAGATCGCACTTCATAAGCTCAATATTCATCCGGATGCGAAACCAGTCAAGCAACAGCAACGGCAATTCCGTCCAGATATCATGGACTCCATCGAAGCGGAAGTAAACAAGCTTATAGCTAGTGATTTCATCAGCGAGGAGCAGCACCCAGACTGGATAGCTAATATAGTACCAGTTCTCAAGAAGAACGAAAAGATCCGAATCTGCATCGACTTTCGCAATTTGAATACGGCGTGTCCTAAGGATGAATTCTCTTTTCCCATTACCGACATAATGATCGATAATACGTGTGGCTTCGAGCGCAAGTCCTTTATGGATGGCTTCTAAGGATACAATCAAATTAAAATGTCTCCTGACGATGAGAAGCATACGTCATTCCGAACACCGATCGGTGTGTACTATTACACAGTCATGCCCTTTGGCATGAAGAACGTCGGTGCCACATATCAACGAGCTATAAGCGTCATCTTCAGAGATCACTTGCGCAAGACGGTGGAGTGTTACGTTGACGACATCACCGTCAAAAGCCACTCCAAGGATGATCACTTATACGATTTGATAACAGTGTTTGACCTTATAAGAGTGTACAATCTGAAGATGAATCCCACCAAGTCCTTTCTGGGTGTGTCCAGCGAAAAGTTCTTGGGCCTTGTCATTACTTTTATGGGCATTCATATAGACCCCAATAAGACAAAGACAATCCTGGAGATGAGTCCACCGAGGAACCTCCATGAACTCTGCTGCCTTCAGGAAAGACTAGCTTACATCAGGAGGTTCATATCTAACCTCTCAGGACGATGTCAACCCTTCATATAACTGATGAAGAAAGGCATCTCTTTCGTATGGAATGAGGAATATCAACGCGCCTTTGATGACATGAAAGAATACTTGACAAATCCGCCAGTTCTGGTAGCTCCGATTGTCAGAAAGCCTTTCCTACTATATGTACGAGCAATAGAACACTCCCTCGGCGCCTTGCTAGCAGAAAATAATGATGCGGGACACGAACAAGCCATCTATTACCTCAGCTGAATGATGGTGGGACCGGATCATAGGTACATCGTCGTAGAGAAGGAATGCCTTGCCTTGGTGTTCGCCATTTAGAAAATACGACACTATGTGTCATGGCAGACCATCCATGTTATCTTGCGAGTCAATCCCCTCAGGGTTCTCATGACAAAGCCAGGTGCACTCTGTTATCGTCTAGCCACATGGGCGATACTTTTATCTCCCTACGACATGATCTTCGTTCCGTAAAAGGCTGTCAAAGGTCAAGCCTTGGCCGACTTTTTGGCGGCCCATCCAGGCTCAGAAATAGCCAAAATCTATGAAAAAAATCCCAGATGAAGTCATTGACTCAAACATGACTTCATATGAAGATGTTTGGCGAATGTTCTTCGACGGTTCCTCAAAAAGGGGCCCCAAGGTGATATCGTCGCTGGAGTCGGGATAGTATTAATTTCTTCCTCTGGATTGGTGGTCAACCGAGCATATTCTCTCACAGAACCCTGTTTAAACAATGTAGCCGAATATAACGCTTTGGTTATTGGGCTCCGTCTTGCAAAATAAGTGGGAGTCAAATACCTAGAAGCATACGGTGACTCGCAGTTGGTTGTCAATCAAATCCGAGGCTCGTACGAAGTTCGCAATACGGACCTGATTCCTTATCATCAGGCAGCAATTGCTATTATAGCAACCTTAGAGGGTTTCTTTATAGAACATGTTCCTAGGCTCCAGAATATTGAAGCCGACGCCCTAGCAGGCCTCGCCGCTTCTTTGGCGGTTCCAAATTATGCTCATCATCCAGTTAACGTCATAGGCCATGAGCTGGTCTGTCCCAAAATCCATGTTCAACCAGATACAAATTACTCCGCCCAGATAACCAATGATGTGCAAGACTGGAGACTCTCATTCATCGACTTTGCAGTTTACGGAATCCTGCCTGAGAATGTGAAGGAAGCAACTTCAATCAGAAGACATTCTCTCAGATTCTTTTATGACACGGAAACAAAAATGTTGTACCGACGATCTTACGATGGACTACTGTTAAGATGTCTATCAAATGCAGAAGCCAAAGAAGACTTACACGAGACTCACGATGGCATTTGCGGGGCTCACCAACCGGGCCCGAAGTTGCAGGACCGTCTCTGTCGGATGGGTTACTATTGGCCTACGATGGTAGTAGACGCAGTCAATTATGCAAAGAAGTGCAAGGCTTGTCAGATCCACGCAGATTTCATACAGCTGCCATCTGAGTTCTTGCACCCAACAATAGCTTCTTGTCCATTTGAAGCATGGGAAATGACTTTGTTGGCCCAATTATCCCGCCTTCGTCCAAAGTGCACCGGTTTATTCTCGCAATCACCGACTACTTCTCCAAATGGACGAAAGCTGTTCCGTTGGCAGAGGTAAAGACATCAAACATGATCAGTTTCATAAAACATCACATTATTTATCATTTTGGACTGCCAAGGAGGATCATTCATGACAATGGTCCGCAGTTCGCAAGCCATGCTTTCTATCGATTCTGCGATAAGAACCAAATTCATAATGTGGCTTCAATGACCTATAATCTGTCAGCTAATGGTCTGGCCGAAGCCTTTAACAAGACCATAATCAAGCTTCTCAAGAAGTTCATATCCTCGAACATGTGCGACTGGAATAAAAAGCTGGGTGAATTCTTATGGGCATACCGTACTACGAGTCGGACGGCTACGAAAAATATACCATTCTCTCTGGTATACAGGAGCGAGGCAGTTCTCCCATTAGAGACTCAGATCTCCTCACTTTGTGTGGCCCTTACTTACCGGTTAACGTCGGATGATAACTACCGCCGATGTCTACAAGAATTGGAAGCGTTAGACGAGAAGCACTTGCAAGCTCAACAAAGCATCGAGTTCTATCAAGCATGCATCTCGCGAGCCTTCAATCAGAAAGTCAAGCAGAGGACATTCCAAGTAGACGATCTTGTCTTGGCCATTCGCAGACTGATGGTCATGACTCACAAATCTGTCGGCAAATTCCAGCCCAAGTGGGAGGGTCCATACATCATCGAGATCGCATTCTCCAACGGCGCATACCGGCTCGCAAAATAGAATGGAGACTTACTCATGATGTCCATAAACGACAAATTCCTGAAGAAATACTATGTCTAAAGATATGGGGATACTCCCTCAAAACCATCAAATCTTCCAATCTATCGAGTTATGTACACTAAGTACCGCTGAACTCACACTCTATCTCCCTGAGTGGCGAGTCATGTATGATAGTACTACTGAAGTCACACTCTATCACATCTCTCTGAGTGGCGAGTCATGTATGATGATACCTCTGAACTCACACTCTATTGCATCTCCCTGAGTGGCGAGTCATGTACGATGATACCTCTGAACTCCCACTCTAATACTTTACCTCACAGGAGTCTGCCAAGTTCATCATTATCCCTGAGCAAACTTCCTGGTCCAGATTATCGTATTTCACATCCATATTACCTCTGGTACCGATGATCTTCCGACTTAACACCTGTACCCAACTCGGGATAAAAGACATGGTGTTAAGACCAAAAAACCTATCACGTCCATATTACCTCTGTTAGGTTTTGTCTCAAAATCCATTCCACCAAAGATTATGCCTGATTATCGTGTATCACGTCCATATTACCTCTGATATCGATAGTCTTATGACTTAACACCTGTATCCAACCCGGGATAAAAGACACGGTGTTAAGACCATAAAACCTACCATGTCTATATTACCTCTGTTGGGTTTTGTTTCAAATCTATTACCCGCATCGCCAGTACGTAGAAGGTTAATAGGTCCACAAAAGTTATCCTAATCTATTACTTGCACCATCGGTGTACCAATGAGTGATAGATCCATAAAATATCATTCAAATCTATTTGCTCGCATTTTCAGATGCACAAAAGGGCAATAGGCCCACAAAAAAGTCCCCCAGTGGGATACCCTTTATCAAAAACACCAATGCTGTATTAGGCCCTCTTGTACAAGCACTACAGATATTACAAATAAAGAATAGAGTGAATGTATTCTACTTATTCAAAATCAATTACATTCATAGGACTACATCAGCAGAAGAAAGAAAAGAAAGGAAAATCTTGTAATACATAGTTTGGTCAGTTTGACAGCACTTCGCCTTCGTCGAAAAGCAGTTTCGTGACCCTCGAAAGAAGTCATGTTTTACTACTGAGAAGCAAACAAGATTGTCGAATCTCCAAGGAGCTGCACAGAGAAGAACAAATATAGCATGCTTTTCTCCCCTCTATATTACGAATATCATAGCCCCGCTCCTCCAAAAGACCATACCTTCAAAACAACATCCCTAATGGTGATTTTGCCTACTTGGAGAGCCGTAAAAATAGGTCGTTCATAATGACGCCTGACCACCTTCCAACTCTCCGAGGTATAGATGTTCCTCCTACCACCTGGGGAAAGCTCTTCCGAAGCACGAGGAGTTCTGAGTTGTCTGATGTGTATGCCAAAATGGCGCGGAGAAAACTCTTTCGAAGCATAGGAAGTTTTGAGCTGTCTGATGTGTGTGTCAGAATGGTACATTTTTACTCTATCGTCGATACCGGTCCTGGAGAAATTCGCTAGCCGGATCCCTAAAAAAAGGGGGGGTTAGCAGGAAGAAAAAAACAACAAACAGACCCTATACGGCCCAGTTATGAGGAATGAGATGCTTGCATCTCTGCTATGCAATGTTCATGTGAATCAGTTATGAGATATATATGCGGCTTCGTCACGAGGCATCCATGAAGGACAGTGGCGCTTATACGACCCGACCTATATGGCCCCATCATACAGAACACATGCAGTCCCATGAGATGGGAGATAGATCAATCATGCCCAAAACGTAGAGGCAATTTATGACAAGCCCGCGCATAAAATATGCGATATGGTCGTTCAAATTTAAGTCACCACTTTTCTACCATCCTTACCCATAACAGGAAGTTGCACGCCAGGATGAATGGGAGGAGAGTCCGCAGCACTCGACGAAGAGGCGAGCCCCTTTTCTTTAGCCGTGGCATCAGTCGACTTTGAAGCTTTCGGATCCATGGCTTACCGGGACAGAAAGAGGACGAAGATGATGAAGACGAAGGAGAAAATGTTGAAGGAAAAATCTCGCTCGGTATGGCCCATATTTATAGCTCTTCAAAATGGAAACTGATGAACGCTGCTTCAATTCTCGTATCCATTAAAGATAATAATGACGTTTGGGGATTTTTATCCTTAATAACCGTCATCACCACTTTGAGTCATGTATCCATTAAGGATAATGATGACGTTTGGGGATTTTATCCTTAGTAACCGTCAGCTTTATCTCGAAAAAAGAGTCCAAATCAAAAACAAAGTTAAGGCATTAAATGCAGCAGTGACAGCTGGCACAAGATCTCCCTGCGGCACAAGATCTACCTGCGGCCCGAAAGCATCCATGCGGCCCAAAATGTCCCTGCGATACGACGTCTCTCCTAACTCGAAGATTTTTTTCTGCGGCTTGATATACGTCCATGCTTCTTATTCAAAGTATTCCAAATTTGCAATTTGAAAACTTTGAAGGGGGTCTTTTATAAGCATGGAAAATATAGGGTTCATGCGGATCACAATTGACTGCATGAGTACCCTGGAACAGATTGACCTGCATAAAGAAGAGCCGCATGACAGACTCAGTACGCCCCCTATGGCCCATCTTCACTAGACTGACTTTTGAGCCGCAGAGAGAATAGTTACTTATACGGCCGAGCTGATTAATTCTTCTAATATAGCTGACTCCGGTCTGATAAAGCTGATAAACTCTGGCAAAGACTGACAGCTCTGACAACTCTGACACTCTGAAAAGAAGATAAGACATGATTAGACTGGACATGCGACCTGAGCCGCATGAACCTTATGCAAATTAATCTATGTATTTCATGCAGCCAAGGGTAACTGCAATCCGAGCTGCATGAGCTTTATGCGGCCCAGAATATAAGAACCTATGCGGCTCAAAAGTCCCCAAGCTACATACGGACTAAGGGAGACTGCCGCATGATTCTTGTGCGACCCAGTATGGTCGAACTCTGAAGGGCCTATGCGGCTCAAAATAACTCAAGCAGACTGGTCCTATCTTGCGATGAGACACATGGCAGGCTGACCAAGTCTCAACTACCCAGATTCGCTACAACAAAATCTCAACAACCCCCACCAGCTAGCAGCCTGAGATCGAGTCTTTGTACGCTGTGAGAGACACATGACCATGTGGCCCTTTATGCGGCCCAAAAAGCTGCTACTACAGAAAATACTATAAATAGCAGGGTATTACACCCAGGCAATTGGTTGGCAATCTAAGGCTGGTAACCTATGAAAGGCAATATCTTCGAGAGCAAGGAGCGCGTCAGATAGTCCAAGGAGTAAGCCAGAGTTGCTACACTTTTTCGAGCGTCACCCCCAGAATCAAAACTAAACAATTGTACTTAGATTGTCTCCTAGGCTTTCTTTCTAGGCTTTCTCTTGTACAAACGAGTTTACAATCAAGTTTAATTCATCTGTAATTTTTTGTGCTTGATATTTAATGGCAAACACCTATGTTGGTATCCATATATCTTGGTCTACATGTGTTTCTTTTGTCCAAAATAACCCAAATTCGTCATAATATTCATCCACGTTTTTAGTAACCATAGCAACTTAGAAGTACCATAACTTTTAGCTCAGAACTTTGATTAATCTTTCATTTTTTTAAAAAGAACCGTATCGAAGTTAGCTTTCCAAATATATTTTTTAATAAGCCAAAATCATTCTGAACTTTCTGTAAAACTATTTGAGTGTCAGCTGTCTAAAAGACAAACACATTTCGGTGTTTTTGCGGTTTCGGGAGCTTTCGGACACGAAAATGCGATCCATTTGAAGTTTCAGAAAGCTAACACGAAGAGCTACAACATACTTTAATCCTAAAATTTAGTGAAGGCCCAATTAGTACATTATTGATTTTAGGTAGAAGAGTGACTATACGACATAGGCATTTTGTGTAACCTATGAGCTTATGTAGTATGGATATTAAGTAAATGTAGGTATCATAGAGTATGCGTATGATATAGTATATATATATATATATATATTTTTGTTAGGAAATATTTATTTTTATGAGTGTTAGTTAGATAGTAGAGATTAGTATTTTGTTAGATATTTGATATGTTGTTAGATAGTTTGATGTTAGATATCTAGTATGTTAGATATTGTTATGTTAGTAGGTTATGTTAGTTCTAGATACTGGTATGTTAGCAAGTAGTCTGTATAGGTTATATGTTAGATATTAGTTAAGATGTTATGTTAGTACATTATATAGTTAGTTAATTAGATAATTGAGGGGTATCTTAGTATCTCATGATACCAAGTTAGTATCTTAAGGTAAATATAAATTACCTTTACCTTCAAGGTAAATAATTAGTTTACCTTATAATCAAGTTATGGTATCAAGGTACAAAGGTAAGGTATCACGATATTATAGTAAGGTTAGGTTTACCTAAGTTAAGGTATTGGATTCCAACCAAGGTATTGGTATTGGGATGCCAATATGACCAAGGTTGATATGGTATCCTAGTGTTAGTGGGTTAGTGTCTAAGTGTTTGAGTTTGAGTAGGTGATATTAGATTGTGGAAGGGTTATATAGATAGGAATATATATTTTTTGGTTATATAGTATCTATATATATTATGAGAGTATATAGATATATGTTATGGTTCATAGTGAAGATATGTATATACTTGATATATGATATCTATATGTATGTGTTAGGGTGGTACTATATGGGTAAGGATATATGTGGTATGTATATATATTAATATATCCTAAGTATCATAGATATTGACCACTAATCTAAGTTTGACCAAAACCCTAGAAGCTTAACCTTGACTCCTAGTTTAACACAAGGTGGACCAGAGTTGACTTAGAGTTGACCAAGAGTTGACTTGACCTAGATTGACTTAGAAACATGTAGATTGTATTATAAATTTCTATCATTTCAAATTGAACTCTTTATAACATATGTTGCTCTAATTAAGACTCTGTGACATCAGTTCATACATCTATTCATATCAGTCATACAGGGTATCAGGCGAGTATATTCTCTAATAGTTTTATTATGTTTATATATCTCGTGATGCATGTTATATTAGTGTTCTATCTTGATTCTGACACGATGGACTCATTGATTGGTATTTTATGGATTCCTTGACTTGAGATACGTGGTTTCATGATTATCACGAATAATATAAATCATGACTAATGCATCTATCACGAATAATAAAATGCGTGTCGAAGAACCTGGATTCCATGTGTACTAGTCGGGCGGGAGAATACCTAGGAGACATGTGAACATACCCATTCTATCCCATTGGTCTTAGGTGAATAATAGCGGCCACACACGTACGTGTATGGTATTCAGATATCCTTTTTTAGCCATTCACATGTCAAACTTGGTATTTCAAATCACTGGTCTTAACACAGTTGTTTGAGTTGTCTACAACATATCTTGCATGACACGTTTACCATTATCATATATCTGCCTGTTCTCATATGTTCTTTATACACTTGTCTTTTCATTATACATTACTTCTATAACTTGATCATCAAGAATTTCATTATTATTTCATATTCATAGCGTTTGTCAATTATTTTGAACTGTTAGAGGTGATGTGCTCGTTCCATCCTGACTGAATATGTTGACAAAATATTACAGATAATTTAGACGACTGTCCTACTTTCTACGGGGACTACTAGGGTGGTACGCAAGAGCCTAAGGAGGATCTAGCTCAGTAGAGAGTGCCTAGTATAGTCTAGTAATTATAGCTTTCAGTTTGTATCGGATTATTCCGATTGTTAGTTGAGACTTATTTATATTCAGGAGTTGTATTTATTTGTGTTGGACATCTATTTTTGTAGAAACATGGAAAAGAATGAAGAAAGACCTATGCGGCTCCGACAGAAGGATCTCCATGCGTTTCAGGACCCCAATGCGGCTCAGAAGTCCATACGGCTCAGGGGTCCATGCGGCTTGGATAGATCCATGCGGCTCAGAAAGAAGGCACGTGGCCTTCAGCAGTTCTTTTCTACATTTGGCTGCATTTAATGCCCTGACAGCAGCTTTGAGAAGTAACAGCTATGACAGCTCCGACATAAGGACGCAATAATGACTCTGACATGATGGCGTGATCCTAGGAAAGAGGAGAAAATCTCCTTACAGCTGGCAAAATCTACCAAGTCCCGAGGCCACTCCATGCGGCTGCCCATCTGCATGCGGCTGCCTATCTCCATGCGGCTGCCCATCTGCATGCGGTTGCCTATCTCCATGTAGCTTCCCATTTGCATGCGGCTGCCCATCTGCATGTGGCTGCCTATTCCCACGTGGCTGTCCCTCCGTATGCGGCTGCCTATCCCCATGCGGCTACCCATCCACGTGCGACTGCCCATCCACGTGCGGCTGCCCATCCTCATACGGCTGCCCATCCTTATGCGGCTGAGAGGACCCCTCCTTATGCGGCTCGGCCAGGACAATCCAGTTGAGACACGTGGCGCTCTTCGCTACAATTGAGACACGTGGCAGTCTTATCTTTCCTGGAACTATGAGTGCTAACAAATTCTAACAAAATCAGATTTGTTGCGATCAACATAATAGCCCAGATCAAATCAAATCAAGCAAATTGGACACGTGGCAGGCTATCACAAATCACGAATATTCATGGCAATCAACATTTATTGTCCACAGAGATTTGATGCAATCACATAAATTGCTCAAATTTATTATATTCAAGATGAGTGGCCCAGATTCAATGATCCTTAACCACCGACTTCTAAAGGAGGCAATCATTTGCAAACCCTAATGATCACACCCCCATAAATAGCAAGGTGCCATTCCCTTGCAAACCCTAAAAAATTCAGGAGAGGAGAGCAGAGAAGAGAGAGAGAGAGAGAGCACTACAGAGACATCCAGAGATCCAGCAACCGAAGGCACAAGGGAGTCTCCCCACATGTCCAAGAGCATTTCTTTACCAGAGCCAAGGCTGCATCCGATCGTCCAAGGAGTAAGGCAGAGCTGCCATCGCTTTTCCGAGCCTCTACCGCCACCTCCCAAAAAAATAAAACAATTGTACTTAGATTGCTGTACCTAGATTTTCGTTCCTAGGCTTTCTTTGTATGAGCGAAGTTTGTATTATGAAGTAAAAGTCCAGTCCTCCGAAATAATTGTTCTGTTCTTTTATAATTCATGGCAAACACGATGGCGACTCTGCTGGGGACAAACTTCTCCACGGCTGAGAAGTTGGTGACGCAATCGGATGCAGCCAAACTTGGCTCCACATAATAGAAGATGGTCGTCCGCTTCGACCAACATGCGTTTGAAAAAATGCTCTCCGACGGGAACGCTAGCCCGGTCGAGAAGCGAACCCGTACAAAGAAAGCTCGCAGGGAGTGGAGGCCAAAATCATTTGCTCCTCCCCAAGCTCTGGACGAAGTACTCTCTGCTGCCCAAGACGGCGAAGGCAACTCTCATGCGGCCCTACTTCAAGCCATAGAAGACTTTGCTGTCCCCAAGTCCGACAGAGGAAAGTACTACGATGCTGGACTTGCAGGGGCAAAGAGTGATTCTATGTACTCCAGGAAGAAGCCGAACAAAGACACTAGCCGTAGGCTGAACACTCATGTGGCCAAGATTGCCAGCCGCATGCATGATGTTCATGCGGCCGAAACTGCCAGCCAGATGCAGAATACCCATACGGCCAAGATTGCCAGCCACATGAAGAATACTTATGAGGCCGAGACTTCCAGCCGCATGAAGAAAGCCCATACGGCTACGATTGCCAGCCGCATGAAGACTATTGATTTCAGCCGCATGCTGCCCGCTCCACGCGGCTCAGGCTCAGTCTTCGATCGCCTCTCCTATGGTTCTGATCTCTCATGCTCCCAAGAAAATATGTCTGACTCTCTGCAGCACCACTTAGACTCTTCCAACTATGTGCCCTCACGCACTAGAGTGAAGAAGTCCAGAGCAGCGCAAGCTTGCCAAGCTCAGTCTGCTGTCCCGACCTCTGACCATCCGAGCGTTCAACATACCGTTATACGGGCCTCTGATGGGAAGTTGTACAGAACCAATCGAGTCCTGCCCCCGGCGGCATACGGACAGAATGGTTCCAAAAAGTCTCCCAAAACCCAGGGAGCAAACATGGTCGTTCCAGACCCATCTAACTTGCGTGAGGTTATCCTCCACAAATGCAAGGAAAGAGAAGAGGCCTCGGTGTGCAAAGAGTCCTCCCACGGACGTCACTGCACCCAAGTCATCGTCAATTGCTGTTGTAACAGCACGACGGTACGAGAAGACCGGCAGTCCGCCTTCCAAAGATTACAACAGCCAAGCTCAGGGGATGAGGCACCTTCCGTCGTCTCTTGCAACTCTACTTAGAAAATCCCCATCGATGGGAGAGGGAAGAAGATAAACGTTTCCAGCCCGAAGATTTCAACCACTGTGAGTAAAAAACTATCGTCTAAATAGTTGTCCACCACCGGAGTTTTCCAAGGTACCCGTTCAAAGACGAAATCTGCTACAGTGGGAGATTCATCATCCACATCACTGGGGGTCGCTGGAACTGGGGTTAGCACTCCTCCGAACATCCACGACAATCTGATGTTCCAAGGAGATGAGCCCGGGGAAACAACTCTTCCATCAGATACAGCAGGTGCCGACATCCCCGAGGACGTCTACGACTCACAAAATGAAGCAAGCTCTGAAGCTGGGGGTACTATTCTTTCTGAGTCCGAACCAGAGGAGAACATTCCCATATACCCCGATGACTTCTCAGTACAGGAGTGTGATTCGGAGGGCACGTCGTCCACCGTCCCTTCCACTTCTATTCATGTGAGGACGACATTCATGACAAACGACGAGCAAGATGGTCCCAGTGATCGTCAACGCATCGATACTCTGGAGGTCATACTGCAGACTTTGGTCAAATCGGTGGACGAGATCAAAGCAGCCCTCCCTACTCTGCAAGGAGGGACGGCTGGCCAAACAAACTTGGGTCCCGCGGTCAATACGGACTCGAACTCAGCGGCACCGAACCCGGGCAATAATCCTCCTGAAATGTCGGTTCCTACCGCTGCAGACGAGGCCAGGGAGGCAAAAAGAGAGGTCCAGGATCTCCGAGCCATGTTCCACGCCCGAAAAAATTGCCAAGACCTCAGGATACGACAACCGTATCCCGCTGCGTGGAGAGATGTTCCCTTCCCACCAAAGTATAAACTATTCTATATCAATCCATATGATGGGAAGACCTCCGTAAGTCGGTACATCACTTACTTAGAGGTCACCACCGACCATATATCCCATGACAATGCCATCCTTATACGATTATTCATCGGGGCCTTGGAAGGGGTCGCCTTCGACTGGTACCGTAACCTGCCAGACAACTGCATCCACTCCTTCACCAGCTTCAAGCGTATGTTCTTGGAGAGATTCTATGAAGTAGGACAGGACGTCACAATGTCCACCCTCATGGACGTCGTTCAAGGGAAGAAGGAGCTGACAAGGAACTACATTGAGCGGTTTTGCCAATCCGCAATGAAGTTGCCGTCTGGTAATCCGGATTCCTCTTTAATTGAAATTTGCCAAAAGAGATTGCTCCAAACAATCAGCCTCTGGATGGGCGAAAGTCAATTTAAGGACTGGAAAATGTTTATCATCAGTGCCACTAGCACCGAAGACAGGTTGAAGAATGCTCGCCAACTGGGATTGCACATCTCGGAGGAAAAGGACAAAGGCAAGCGCCCCAATACCAACAACAACAATGGTGGTAACTTCTCCAACAATCGGGACAACAAGGGCAAGCAGGCTATGGTGGCCGACACAACCTAAAAACCTGAGTCAAAACCAGCAGACAAGCAATGGCCGCAAATGACCTACTCCTTCGAAGACGGCCATGTCAAGCCCATCTTGGACATGCGCATACAAGGAGATAGAATTCAGCTCCCTCGGCCGACAAAAATGGAGAGCCCAAACTACTGTCACTACCATCGCTACGTCCACCATGCTACAAATGACTGCTACCAACTAAAGTGATACATCCAACATCTCATCGATTCGAAGGCTCTGGCCATTGATTTCTAAGAGGTGACCCTGGCAGCCAATATGGTATCCGTACAGTTTGGCAGCTTCCCTCCGACAGAGACTCAAGATGGCGTGGTACCCATCCTGCAGGCGACGATGGAGATTGCTAATCTTCTACCTCCTCGAGATCAGACTGCTGGTCTAGTGCCCCTCACAACATCACGAGGGAAGATCATGTAGGTCCATCCGGACTTGGTACCTGAGGTGACTCAGTCCGCACTACTCCCCATTGGCAAAAAGGAGAGTAGAAAAGTCAGATCTTGCCGTACGATTTTGGCAGATGTCGAAGAAGCCACAGCCGTCATCACTCGGTCTAGTGCTCAATCCCAACCTACGCCAGATAATTCGGCTGAAGAACATCAGCCGGCCACTGCTGACGCTCCATGACCTTCCCAACCTCCGACAATCGACAAGCCTAGGCCGAAGGAGACTCGCTTTGACAAATCCCTCTGAAAAGAGGTGCCTCAAGGGCTGGAAAGGCCCTACAACTTTGACATTCTGGCATAATTGGCCAACACACTGACCAAATTTTCATAATACGAGCTCCTGAGACTCTCCAAGGATGTTTGCATGGCTTTGAGCGATGCACTCCAGAACGCCGATGCATATCTAGCTCAGGTCAACCTCACGGGAGAGAGCCCGCCTGCAGATCTCCAAGACAGCGCTTGCACAGGAGCAATGACCAACATTGTCTTCACTCCACAGGATATGCTCATCAAAACCAATCTGTATGATCGTCCGTTATACTATACTGGATACATCGGTGACGTAAAGGTGGACCGGATGCACATTGATCCTGGTTCTTCCATAAGCATCATCCCGAAGGGTCTGTTACATCATCTCTGCATCCCTATGCATCGCCTGATGCCGACAAGCACCGCCATCAGCGGTTTCAATTCGGGCAGGAGCTACTCGATTGGAAAGATTCGCTTAAAGTGCCAAATTGACGATCTTCAGTCAGAAGTGACCTGTTACGTCATAAATACGGACACTTCCTACAATATCCTCCTAGGGCACCCTTGGATTCATGATTACATGATCGTGCCTTCCACGCTACACCAGTGCTTCAAGTATGTCGACATACACGGCTTCGTGAGGACAGAATTTGCCGACATCGATCCCTTCAAAGGGGTCGAATCCTACTACTCAGACTCCTGCTTATACGAAAAGTCGAAGAGCCACCTTGGTGAAGGAGATGTGCAAGCTCGTACTGAGACGACCACAGGATCAGAAGAACCTCTGACGATCCACCTCCAAGCTCACAATCCTGGCAAAACCGTACCCCTTACAGCCGCTCTGCGTAAAGACGCGATCAGTCTCTCGGCACAAGAGCGGCAAATGATAATCCGTCTGCCAAGGTCCGGCCAGGCGCCAAGACCCACAACGGAGCCACTAACAATCAGACTGCCTAGAGTCGGCCAGCCACAAACAGAGAAGCTCAATCCCTCTGACAAGCCAATGACGATACGTCTTCCCAAAAAGAATCGTCACCCCGATGCAAAGTCGGGGGCTTCTAGCGAGCCAACAACTCCCCGTCCAGCATCGAGTACCAAACTGGGGTCGCTAGTTTGCCAACGACTCCATGTTCTGCTCCACCAGCAGAACCCCTGATGATCAAGTTTCCCAAGTCACCCTCTCAGTCTTCATTTATACAGGGGGTGGCCGAAGAAGAACCAGAATTGGCCAAGTATATGGCTGGTGACACTGATGTTCCATCCGCAGATGATGTAATTCCGTTAGAAAAGATACCTTACTTCATCAATAAAGGGTTATCTTTGAACTACATCGAGCTTAATAAGCTCTGTACGATGTATGCTATGGAACACGGTATGGGCACTCACCTACACACACAGGTAACAAATGTTTACACCGCATATCAACTTACTCCCGTGGAAGACGCTTACCACATAATCGAGGGAGGGGACCATCCAATCATCTTCGGTCGAAAGAATAATCCACAGCCCTTCAAGATGGAAGAAGTTGAGCTCGAACCCGACACCGGAAGATTGCCCCTTTATCTGTATAGTCCCCAATCCAAGTACCTTATGCAAAAATAAGGATATGATCTGGAACTACACCAGTCTTGAACTACGGCATTGGAAGGCGGTTACCTTTACAATCGCCGATCCCGGCTGGGAAGCCACGAGATTACTATAACAGGACCAGACGTGGGCTAGGTTATGTCACACCTGTGACAACACCCGAAGGCTCAGACGAAGAATGCGATTGGCACTCACACTCAACTGGATCACCCACTTTCGATTTGTACATTAGCATCGGGGACATGTTCAGGCAAGTCTGGTCCGTCAATATGGCACTTGCCGATGCCTATGAAGAAGATGAAGACATTCTCGAACTTCTTGAGCTAAAGCCATGGGCACAACTACTAGATGTGCAGTGGGAGAAGTGGTTGGAACAAAGAGAGCCTTCCACCGAGGATGAGGTTGTACAAGTTGATCTCGGTGATTAATCCTCCCCAAAACCTATCTCCGTCAGCAAGAATTTGACTGATGAAGAGCGAGAATCACTACTAGAACTTGTCAAAGAATATATTGATGTGTTCGCCTGGAGCTATGAAGACATGCCAGGACTAAACTCCGATGTCGCTCTTCACAAGCTCAACATTCGACCAGATGCAAAGCCAGTCAAACAACAGCAACGACGCTTCCGCCCAGGCATCATGGATGCGATCGAAGTCGAAGTCAACAAACTGATAGCCAGCGGCATCATTCGTGAGGAACAACATCCGGACTGGATCGCCAACATAGTACCAGTCCTCAAGAAGAATTGGAAGATTCGAATCTGCATCGACTTCTGCAATCTGAATGAGGCGTGTCCCAAAGACGAGTTCCCCCTCCCTATTACCGACATCATGATTGACAATACCTATGGCTTCGAACGTATGTCGTTCATAGATGGTTTCTCGGGGTACAACCAAATCAAGATGTCTCCCGACGACGAAAAGCATACATCATTCCGAATACCAATCGGCACATACTGCTACACAGTCATGCCTTTCGGTTTAAAGAACGCTAGTTCCACCTATCAGAGAGCTATGAGCATCATCTTCAGAGACCACTTACGCAAAATAGTGGAATGCTATGTTGACGACATCGCCGTCAAAAGTCGCTCTAAGAAAGATCATCTGCATGATCTAAGGACAGTGCTCGACCTGATACGAGTGCACAATTTGAAAATAAACCCCACAAAATCCTTCCTGGGTGTATCTAGCGGGAAGTTCTTGGATTTCATCATTACCTCCCAGGGTATCCACGTAGACCCTGAGAACACAAAGGCAATCATGGAGATGGGTCCCCCGAGAAATTTCCATGAACTCCGAGGCCTACAAGGGAGGCTAGCTTACATCAGGAGGTTCATTTCTAACCTCTCTGGGCGATGTCAACCATTCACCCACCTCATGAGAAAAGGTGTCTCATTTGTATGGGATGAAGAATGCCAACATGCATTCGACAGTATCAAAGAATACTTGTTGAACCCTCCAGTCCTGGTGGCCCCAGTTGTTGGAAAACCATTCCTGCTCTATGTACGAGCAATGGAGCATTCCCTCGGCGCTCTGCTAACACAAAACAATAACGCAGGCCATGAGCAAGCTATATATTACCTCAGCCGAATGATGATCGGGCCAGAGCACCGATATACTGCCGAGGAGAAGGAATGCCTCGCCCTGGTGTTCGCCATTCAAAAGATGCGACACTATGTCACGGGGCAAACCATACATGTGATATCATGAGTCAACCCCCTCAGGGTCCTCTTGACAAAACCAGGGGCACTCAGCTCTCGCCTCGCAACATGGGCAATATTACTGTCCCCCTACCATATGATCTTCGTCCCGCAAAAGGCTATCAAAGGTCAAGCTCTGACAGACTTTTTAGCAGCCCACCCAGGCTCAGAGTCGACCAGAATATACGAAAAAATCCTAGATGAGGTCGCCGACTCGCATGCGACCTCTCACGATGATATATGGCGAATGTTCTTCGACGGTGCTTCAAGGACCGGACCCAAGGACAACATCATCGTCGGAGTCGGGGTAGTGCTGATTTCTCCATCCGGACTGGTGATCAATCGCGCTTACTCTCTCACAGAACCCTGCTCTAACAATGTGGCCGAGTACAATGCTTTAGTCATTGGCCTCCAACTTGCAAGAGAGCTGGGGGTAGAATATCTTGAAGCATACGACGATTCACAGTTGATCGTCAATCAGATCCAGGGTTCGTACGAAGTCAGCCATGAAGACATGATCCCCTATCACCAAATAGTGATCAACATCATCTCGTCATTTGAAGGGTTCTTCATCAAACACGTCCCCAGACTCCAAAATATCAAAGCCATTGCCCTAACAGGCCTTGCCGCTTCCCTAGCAGTGCCGAACCATATTTATCATTTGGTGGACGTGATAGGCCATGAACTGGTCTGTCCCAAGAACAACGTTCAATTTGTGGCGAGTTATTCCGCTCAGACGACCGACGAAGTATCAGACTCGAGACAACCATTCATTGACTTCGTAGTCTACGATATCCTGCCCGAGAACCCAAAGGAAGCCACCTCTATCAGAAGGCGTTCTCTCAGATTCTTCTATGATACAGAGACGAAAATGTTGTATCGCCGATCCTACGATGGATTATTACTTCGATGTTTGTCAAACGCAGAAGCCAAAGAAGCCATACGTGAAGCTCATGACGGTGTCTGCGGGGCCCATCAGCCTGGCCCAAAATTGCAAGACCGTCTTCGCCGAATGGGCTACTACTGGCCCACGATGGTAGTAGATATGATAGACTATGAAAGAAAGTGTAAAGCCTGCCAAGTCCACGCGAACTTCATCCACCAGTCATCCAAATTTTTACATCCGACAGTGGCGTCCTGGCCATTCGAAGCATGGGGAATGGATATCATCGGTCCTATCACTCCACCTTCTTTCCGAGGACATCGTTTTATACTCGCAATCATGGATTACTTCTCCAAATGGGCGGAAGCTGTTCCGCTTGCAGAAGTGAAGACTTCAAACGTGATCAGCTTCCTCAAGCATTACGTCATCTATCGGTTTAGGCTGCCCCGAAGGATAATCCATGATAATGGTCCGCAGTTCGCAGGCCACGCCTTCTACCGATTCTGCGACAAGCATCGAATTCAGAATATTGCTTCGACACCATACAATCCGACAGCGAATGGGTTGGCAGAAGCATTCAACAAAACCATCATCAAGTTGCTCAAGAAGTTCGTGTCATCCAACAAACGCGACTGGAATGAGAAGCTTGGCGAATGCTTATGGTCGTACCGTACTACAGTCCGAACGACCACTGGAAACACACCATTCTCCTTGTTGTACGGAAGTGAGGCAGTTCTCCCATTGGAGACTCAAATACCCTCACCCCGTGTCGTTCTTACTTACCAATTGACGACGGACGATAACTACCGTAGCCGACTATAAGAGTTGGAGGCCTTAGATGAAAAGCGCCTCTTGGCTCAGCAACGAATCGAGCTATACCAAGCACGCATCTCCAGAGCCTTCAACAAGAAGGTTAACATCAGAACATTCCAAGTGGGCGATCTCATTCTGGCAGTTCGGAGGCCGATGGTTATGACTCACAAAGCCGTCGGCAAATTCCAACCAAAGTGGGAAGGGCCATTTATCATTGAGACTGTATTCTCCAACGGTGCTTACCGCCTCGCAAAACAAAACGGAAACTTGCTCATGTTGCCCGTCAACGGCAAGCTCCTGAAGAAATATTATGTCTAAACGACATTCTCCAAGTCCCAGATTATTGAGTTATGTACCCGCCGGTACCGCTGAACTCACATTCTCTAAATCCCAGGGTATTGAGTTATGTACCCGCCGGTACCGCTGAACTCACATTCTCAAAATTCTAGATTATTGAGTTATGTACCCTCCAGTACCGCTGAACTTACATTCACCAAATTCTAAATTCTTGAGTTATGTACCCGCCGGTACCGCTGAACTCACATTCTCCAAATTCTAGATTATTGAGTTATATACCCGCCGGTACCGCTGAATTTACATTCTTCCTCCAAATATCCCAGATTGCTGAGTTATATACCTGCAGGTGCCTCTGAACTTACATTTCGGTCACTCTTTTAGATAGTAAGTCATGTATGACCATACCTCTGAACTTATTCTTCTGAAAGGGATCCTCCCTCATGATCCACTACCCACACTCTCAGTGCACAAAAAGGGTAACGGATCCACAAATTTCTAAAACGACCACGTCGATGTTACCTCTGAGTCGTCTCACTTTCGCCAAAAACAAATCACCCCTCTACATAGAACTTCCATGTCCTCATTACCTCTAAGTCATTCTATATACCCCTTCATGGAGCCCACTCGTACAATGTCCTCATTACCTCTGAGTGGGAAGGCTCCATCGAAGAAACCCTCATATTTGCCATGTCCTCATTACCTCTTAGTAAATATGTTGGTTTTCTCTCGACTTATTATCTGTACCAAAAAAACTCCAGGGTACGCCAAAGATAATAGGTCCACAAATGTCCTATATTGACCACAAATATCCTCCGCCGAGTCCACTCCTGCCATATCCTCATTACCTCTGAGTAGGAAGACTCTGCGGTAAAACCTCCATACTTGCCATGTCCGCATTACCTTTGAGTAAGTATGATGGTTTTCTCTCGTCTTATTATCCGTATCCTGAACCAGGGTACGCCAAGGATAATAGGCCCACAAATGTCCTCTGCTGACTATAAATGCTGTACTAAGTTTCCTAGTACATGCACACCATTCCTCATCATGCCCCGGGAGCCCAGCTCCATGGCATTCTTCCTCCCGATACCAGGAACGTCCATGACCACCTTACCGTAGAATTGTTCTAGGTATCCCCGTGAAACTTGTTATCCATACCTAAAACCCAGGTATGCTAAGGATAACAGGTCCACAAATAATCCCCCAAGCGGGGCAAACACCACCATAACACCACAAGCACAACAAGCAGTACAAATAAAGGGTAGGATAAAGTATACTTTTTTTATTTGGAAGGCGAAAGTACTACACGTTCTAGGGACAATATCCCACTTAAAGAAAGGAAAAGAACATAAACAAAAGAAGGAAAAATCTATCTATGGTTCGGCGGTACATAATTCCAGGAGACGGTTCTTCACCAAGGTGGTCCCCCGTTCAAGCCGCTGCCTAGCTTGGCGCTCAGCCTCCTGGGACAACCGCTCTGCATTATCCAAGTCCATGTGTGCCCGCCAGTCGTCCTCCAACTTCTTCAGGGCAAGTTCCAGGCCAGCAGAAGCTCGGTTAACTCTGTCAGCCTCCTGGATAATTAGCCCCCTTTCGGTACGGGCAGCCTCAAGCTCAGACTCCAGGAAAGCTAACTTCCTCTGAAGCTCGAGGATCTGCTCCCGCGTGTCAATGATCCCACGGGAGGCAGTCGCTTCCCGAGCCGTAACATCCTCACTCTCACGGCTCAACTGATCATATAGCTCAGACAGATCATGGAGGTCCTTCTGTATGACCGGCTTGGTCTTATCCCGAGCCGCCCTTATCTTCTCTATGGTAGCTGTGAGGAAACCATGCTCTTGATCTATAGCAGCAGACAGATCAGCTTGTCGTAGCACATGAAGCTGGGCCACCAGCTGATCAGCCTCCAGTAATTTTGCCTCCAGAAGCGCAGCTACCCCCGCCCCACCGGGAAGAGTCTTAAGAATATCAATATGACCTTGGGAGCATTGCCGAGCCAAGGTAAAAGAGGTCCCTCGTTCCACAGCAGCCGCTACCCCTCTCTTCAAGTGGCGATAGAAGCTGTCAACCACGTCCTGTGACGCTTCGTCCAGAACCTCTGTAGAGGACGGCGTCAAAGGAAGCATGGCCGACAACGTCGAAGGAGGTGCACTAGAACTTGCCACCAGGGAGACAAGTTCGGAGCGAAAAGATGCGCGGATAGCGTCTAACTCCTCCTCCGCCACCCGAAGAGTCTAGACACTCGGCAGGGCAGAGAGGTCGACTCTCGGAGCCACCTGAGCAGAAGAGGATGCAAGGACCATTGTCCCCTGTCTCGACTGTGCCGCCACCTGACTTCCTGAACTCGAGCTAGCGGGAGGCCCCTCAAGACGAGCCAGAAGAGAAGGGGGCACGCTCCCCTCCACCAGATCCCCTCTGGCAGAGCCTACCATAACAATATCCGTCATCGGCACTGAAAGGGCAGGACCTGCATGCCCAGAGCAACGATCAATCGATGTAACCCGAAGGATGTGATGATAGAGCAAATGGGCCTCCTCATTAGTCAAAATTCGGCTAATCTTACCAAGGGAGGATCGCGGAGGCTGAGGTTCGTTCACAACCGCCATAGTCCCCTCACCAGTACTCCCCAAACCGAATTCGGCTGGCTCTTCTGTCCCAGCCACCCCGGAGGGAGGTACGACTCGATCAGCGTCACCTTGATATAATTCAGCAGTTTCGGGAATAGGTTCATCGGAGCCCCCACCGTCCCGAGTCACGACCTCAGCAGCCTGAGATTCCTCTTCTTCTGACACCTACGAGAGGGAAGGAAAATGATTAAGATCAAAGCTAGAAGAAAGAAAGAAATAAATAAAGATGATAGTAACTCGTTTTACCTCCAAAGCGGGGTCAACCTTCTCGCTTCTCTCCCTTATAGTTAGCTTGCGACGTCTGGTTGCAGCCTGTTTTTAGGAGTGAGGAATATCGCCAACGGAGGAGATTTGCCTGCTACGCTTCCGTACAGGACCAGGTGCCACAGGTGGCAGATCTGCTACCATCTCATCTGACATAACAGGAGGCTGATCCGCCCCAACATCTTCCATAACAGGAGGCTGCTCGTCGTCTTCATCATCCATATTGGTGGAGTCCGAGTCTGGCACTTTGACTCTATTCTTCTTCTTCTTCCTCGTCTTGGCCCCCTGGGGCCTCTCATCCAGGCCAGTACCAACAATAAAACTGGCACCCGGGTTAAAACCGACGGGGAGCTTGTTTGCTATAACATGGTATAGGGCCACCATATACAAAATCTCTACCGACGCCTCAATATCAGAAACCAAGAAAGTGGCACGGGTATGGAATGTATCATAGTAGTGCCAGGCCCTGATACCGTCAAGGAGGCTACCTTCAAAACCCAGATAAGAGCTGGGACTGTCCAGAAAAAGCTGGCTGTATCCAAGCTGTCGGGCAAACCTACTGGGCAGGTAAGGCTCCAGGAAGACAGCATTACGGTTGCGGTATACCAGATGGGCGGGGCGGATGTTACGCAACCACAGTAGTATCTGGCCGTCTAGAAGCTGAGGAGGCCCAATACCGTCGAGATGAACGTCCGCTATTTCCTCAGTAGTGAAACGAGGGACGGATAAAAAAAGTCGTACCTATTTGCTCTCGCCAGCGCCATCCGGCAGGCACGCGTGGTCTCGTACTTCCAAGGCTCATTCCGATAACGGAAGATAAAAGTGTCATCAGCAATCACCCCATCTTCAGAACCCGGCCTCATCAAAGACGGACAGTGCATCAGCAGCCACCCTATCAGATAATGATAGGGCAGCTATGTCCGTTCAAAGTCTTTTATCACATCGCTGGCAATAACCTTGGACGTAAAAGTACGGAGGCCACGGTGTATGCTGCACACCATGGCCGTGAGAAGAGCTAGTTTGACTCCAAAAACTAGCTTCACAGCAGGGAGGATAAAATTAGGGCTGATCCTCTCAATAGAACCAGCTCCTCCCGAGACTACGTAATTCTGCAGCCATACCATCAAGAATCCTGCCAGGAGGGCCGTCTCTGACAGCTCTTGGGTATAGTGATAAAAATAACCAAAAGAGTCGATTTGACTCCCAAATCTGTCACTGGTGGTGGCCACCCTCTTGGCCGACGACACCAAGGCCTGAACCTCCTCCCGGGATTGAGGACTTCAGGAAGTAACTCGGCCGGAGGCTCCCGTCGAGAAGAGATAGCTTACCCAGTCCTTAGGGTGGGGAGCATTCCCTTCCGAGCTGCTATCCTTCTTGGCTATCTGCTGACACGTGCTATAGTGGCACAAGACCTCCTGATAAAAAGCCATGAAACTCGGATACCATGCTTCCAGCTCTTCGAACTCCTCATTCGTAGAAGTGTACACCTCAAAAGCCTTATCCCCCCAAGGAAGTTTGGAAACCATGTGCATCTCATGGAGTGTAAGCCCCATTTCCCCTACAGGTGTATAGAAGGTTCCCGTACGACGATTGTACATCTTTAGCAGAGCCATGAATAATTTCTTGTTTATGGGTAAGCCGTGGCTGGTGCTCCGAATAGCGTGATAAAGACCAATCTCATGCAGAAAAGTCTCATACTTTTGCGAGATCCACATAGACAGATTGATCCATGGAGGGATGAGGTGTATCCAACTTGGGAGCACTAACCGGCCAATAGGATAGGAGCCTTTCCGAGCAAGTTGGTTCAGGAAAGTATCGGCTGCAGAAAACGTGAAGTTGGGACCCGGCACAGTCAAGAAAGTACCCGGGGCCAATCCTATTACATAGCGGCTGGCATGCACCTTGCCCGCACACACTGACTTTATGTTATTGTTGTAATGAACGTCGCCCACAAACATCCCATTCTGGGTAGTGGTGAAAGACTCTTCCATCTTCCTGTCCAGCGGGAGCATATTAAATCAAGATAATGGGAAGTGACGCTCCATTTGAGGGATACGGATCGCCATCCCGTTAAAAATAAAGCTCTAATTCTCCGACACGTCCAGAACTTGACTCTTCTTCACAGTCAAAGCATCTCCGAAGAAGAATGCAGGCTTCAGGTACTCCCCTTCCAATTTCCTCGAATTCATCATGGCACATAGGAAGTAGAAGGGTTGGTTCTTGAGGGCGTTCAACCTCGTCAAAGGCTCGTCACTAGGAAACTGGTCTGCCACATACCGAACTATCTGGTCGTACCTGTAGCCCATAGCGGCTTGGGCACGACCCACCAGAGGTTTCCCTGCAGCATTAACTGGAAAATTCACTGAAAAGAGGACAAAAGAAATAAGTTAAAAAGATGGATAAGAAGAACTGATTGGTGTTTTCGAGCTTATGCGGCTCCAATTTAATGGAGTCTCATGCGGCCCAACTCAAAAAACACTTATGTGGCTCCGCTCAGCGAAGGTTCATGTGGCAGTGTTCTCATATGGCTCTGTCTAAACGAAGTCTCATACGACAGAGTTCGAATAAGTTTATGCGGCTCATAAGACAAACAAATTTGTGCGAGCCTATGCGGCCCAGCACAGCTTATACGGCCCCGTTGGCGAAGTGCTTATGCGGCCACAGTAACAATTCTCATACGGCTCAGACATGGAGCATACCCCATATGGCTCGGACATGAGACATACATGCGGCACATATGAAGGTAAAGGCTCGCGCATAGAGCATGCGACGTAGCCACAACAGTTAGGGTTTCAAGCTCACACAGCGTCCTTACCAGCAATAGGGGGTAGACGTCTGGGTGAACTGCAGGCACGTCGGCTAGCGGAGAAGCTGCCATATTATCATTCGTCGTCGCAGTCGAAGTAGAAGCCGCTTTCTTGCCCTTCGCCGTCGCAGCCGACGAAGACGCAGCCTTTTTACCCTTCGCCGCAACAGTCTTCTTGGGAGCCATCGGTGATCGGAGAAGAGGATGACAGTTAGGGCAGGAAAGGTTTGAGTTGAAGGAGAGAGTAAAGAGATTTCTTCTCTTAATTACTCTTATGTATAGGAGGACAAAAGGGGGGAGGAAGCACGTAGACCAATGGAGCGCTTCGGGTCGTGTGCTGTAGGCAAAACCGACTCCTAAGATTTCGTCCCCTCTCATGAAGGAGATTCATCCAAAGAAAATCCAAAATTTAATGAGCCGACTCTTGGGACTCCCTCCCAAAAGACGGCTCAAATCAAAGACAATCAATGCAAAGATTTGCACACGTGGCATGAAGACGTGGCAAGGAGTCTATGCAGCCAAGCAGCCCATGCGGCTGGAAAGCCCATGCGGCTCAGATGGCTATACGGCTGAGGAGGCCAGGCGGCTGAGACATCTATGCGGCCAGAACATCCTATGCGGCCCGAAGGGTTTTTACATGGCCATGCTTCTTATTCAAAATATTTCAATTTTGTAAATTAAAAACTTTGAAGGTAGTCTTGTAGAAGCATGAAAAAGAATGAAGAAAGACCTATGCGGCTCCGACAGAAGGATCCCCATGCGGCTCAGGATCCCCATGCGGCTCAGGATCCCCATGCGGCTTAGAAGTCCATACGGCTCAGGGGTCCATGCGGCTCGGATAGATCCATACGGCTCAGAAAGAAGCCACGTGGCCTTCAGCAGTTCTTCTCTACATTTGGCTGCATTTAATGCCCTAACGGCTACTCTGACAAGTAACAGCAATGACAGCTCTGACATAAGGATGCAATAATGACTCTGACATGATGGCGTGATCCTAGAAAAGAGGATAAAATCTTCTTATAGCTGGCAAAATCCACCAAGTCCCGAGGCCACTCCATGCGGCTACCCATCTACATGCGGCTGCCTATCTCCATACGGCTGTCCATCTGTATGTGGTTGCTTATCTCCATGCGTCTGCCCATCTGCATGCGGCTGCCTATCTCCATGCGGCTGCCCATCTGCATGCGGCTGCCTTTCCCCATACGGTTGCCCCTCTGCATGCGGCTACCTATCCCCATGCGGCTGCTCATCCACGTGCGACTGCCCATCCACGTGCGGCTGCCCATCCTCATGCGGCTGTCCATCCTCATACGGCTGTATGTTTCATGCGGCTGAGAGGACCCCCCCATATGCGGCTCGGCCAGGACAGTCCAGTTGAGACATGTGGCGCTCTTCGCTACAATTGAGACACGTGGCAGTCTTATCTTCCCTGGAACTATGGGTGCTAACAAATCCTAACAAAATCAAATTTGTTGCGATCATCATAATGGCCCAGATCAAATCAAATCAAGCAAATTGGACACGTGTCAGGCTATCACAAATCACGAATATCCATGGCAATCAACATTTATTGCCCACAGAGATTTGATGCAATCATATTAATTGCTCAAATTTATTATATTCAAGATGAGTAGCCCAGATTCATTGATCCTTAACCGCCGACTTCTGAAGGAGACAATCATTTGCAAACCCTAATGATCACACCCCCATTTCTATAAATAGCAAGGTGCCATTCCCTTGTAAACCCTGGAGAATTCAGGAGAGGAGAGCAGAGAAGAGAGAGAGAAAGAGCACTACAGAGATATCCAGAGATCCAGCAACCGAAGGCGCAAGGGAGTCTCTCCACATGTCCAAGATCATTTCTTCACCAGAGCCAAGGCTGCATCCGATCGTCCAAGGAGTAAGGCAGAGCTGCCGTCGCTTTCCCGAGCCTCTACCGTCACCCCCCCCAGAAAAACTAAACAATTGTACTTAGATTGCTGTACCTAGGTTTTCGTCCCTAGGCTTTCTTTGTATGAGCGAAGTTTGTATTGTGAAGTAAAAGTCCAGTCCTCCGATATAATTGTTCTGTTCTTTTACAATTCATGGCAAACAATTTTGTATGGTGTGATAACTCTATTTATATTCAGTTTTTTTTCTTTTATCTGATTTCATATTGTGCTCTATCTTGCTTAGTCTTGTGATTGAGATTATATAGTTGAGATGTTATATTATACGTCCATGTTATATTTCCTTGTTGTTAGATGTTAGATGTTATAGATAACCTATACAGCGTTCTACCGTCGACACTGCGGCGTAGATTGGACGTACCCACATTCTCGTGACCCTAATTAGGGTGCGGGTCATGACAAATATGCTTTAGCATATCAAACTGTCCAATATACCTTAGACTCATCTTGCTTCGACCTCCAAAATGGATGGTACCTCTAGTCGGTGATATCCTCAAGAAAATATGTCACCTTTTTTAAACAGCCGACAATTGTCACATCCATTCCCAAATTTTGTATTTCTGATTACCAGTATTTAAATTTTCTTTTCAGTAAAACAAGTTTATACTATATTTCGTATGTCTTATTTTTTGTTTTCATATGTGAGACTACCTTGGACTTGTAGAATATCTTTTGGCATTCTCATAGACCCGTGCTAGGACCCGTTAGAACGAAATCCCAAAGTTTTTTCCAAAACGGGAAATTGATAGTCAAACGAAATTCTAACGCTATTTTGTGGAACATCGTCGATGTTTCGAATGACTACCAATAACTATTCCCATTTGTTATTACCCAATCTTTTCTTTAACGAATGGTTTCTTGGTTTTGTTTGTAAGGTTTAGATGGATGAATGGAGTCATGGATCGATGAGGGGGCTCATCTTATAGCCCTTATTAATTTTCTCCCTCTATATAGGCCATCCATCTCTCTCTCTCTCTCTCTCTCTCTCTTTTCCCTCTTCACCATTCTTCTCTCTATTTCCTTCCCTCTTTTCCCTCCCCATTGGGTTTAGCTTGGAGCTAACCTTGAGGTCTTGGGGGTCGTGTCTAATCCCCTATGAGGAGGAGTAGAAGCTTTGACTTAGTTGCTTGGGAGCTATGCAAGTACATCTTGCTCAAAGTAAATACAACCTAAATTTTTCTTCGAATTTTTCTTTCTCTATGTTGTATATTTTTCGTCCAAAATGTATCTTTTCAAATTGTTTACACCTTTAGTATATGGTTTATTGATTTTAATCAATAGTTTTGAGTAGATCTAATTTTCCGCGTGGTATCGTGTTGGGTGACACTATTTTTGGTATTTTGTGGCAATCATCTTTCTAAACCTCAGAATTTATAAAAAAGTAATGCTTCCATAATGTGGGGAATTTAATTTCGTGCAATTTGGCTTTTTTAAATGTCCAATTCTAATTTAAATAATACTTTTATACTGAAACAAGTTTTGAATTTTTTTAATATTTTGGTTGTTTTTTCATTTCGGAATTCCGATGGTATTCCGAATTTGGACCATAAAACTTGCTAAAAAAACAAAATTATGAAGGTATTCTAAATTTTGGCTATTTTTGACTATATTTGCTATTTTCTTGATTATTTTGATTTTATGTGTTGATTTTTTTGTTTCTTATATATTTGATACAGATTCATGATCTTCACGAGATTATGGAAATATTTGTTCTATGTTTAACCTATTCAATTTTAGGATTGGACAATCAAGTATGAGTATTGTCTAATGTATCGCATGTTGTGAGATACGATAAGTTCGCTAGTGATAACTCCCATGAATAGCTCATACTCATTTCTCATTATTCTAGGGCGATTCTCTTGTGTCCACGACTTGAGAAATTGAGAGAAAAACTGTAGGATAAATGACTAGTTAATCTCACTTAGTATATTGGGAGGGGATGATAGTCGCACTACCAGCAACTCCGATCGCTAAGGACCCCATGAGACATGGACAATCCCGATTGGCGTGGGCTCCATGACCTACCAAGTTCGTGTGTTGCAATACTTTATGTTTAGTTCATATGTTATATTTCTTCAGTTAAATTTTTATGTTATGCTATAAGCGCTTACTCAACCCCTTGGCGATTTGGGTACCTCCAATTGTAGGTGGTAGCAAAATTCCTCAACTTGTATTTGTTATTAATTAACATGATTGTCTTGATCATGACTGCTAAGTTATTATCCCATCTTACATTTCCCCGAGGGGATTCTCATGTCTAGAATTGGATCCCCTGATGCCCACGATTGGGAATCATAATAAAATTGTTCAGTATTAATGATTAGATTAATCATGTAGAATCATTGGGTGGGAAGGTTTTCTAGTTGCATGCAGTTCCAACTTTTTAATGGATTTGGAGCTCTCCATCTGAGGGGCACACTTCCATCACACCATCGAGTGTTGCAATACTATATTGATCATGATTATTGTATAGCATGGATAGCCTAAATAGACTATAGTGCGTGTTGCCGTTAGAACCTCGATTTCATGTACCAGTAAGCAGAATTGTGATAAGCCTAACTAGTTAATGATATCAAGTCGTAAGTTCATAGTTTGTCGTGGCTGATTGATTGATTTACTGTTTTAGTTCTTGTTTATGTTCAATGTCATGTTTACTTTCCATATATGGTTCTCTCTCATTTTACTTTCATCACTACTAATTATTTATTACCTTATTATGATATGATTGTATTCTAATTTTAGTTCACATATATGACTTCCTTTGTGGTACTTGCTATCTGGGGTTGACCCTACTGATTTTGTATCATCAGATTTCATAGCAGAATCGTAGGATCTAGCATAAATTCCGTTTGATGGTGAGCACCAGGGGGACCACCAGCCGAGCGCCTGAGTGGGTTTTTTTTCTCTCCACCCACGGCCTATCTATATATTCTTTTGCAACTTTTAGCCACCGAGCATGTGTTTTCAATCTTGACTTTTTGACCAAGGGCAACATAATTTGTATATATCTAGATTGCAACTAGATCATGCATTATTGGTATACTCTTGTTTGTTCTCCATTTTGTATTACTAACTTCATGATCTTATATATATATATATATATATAATATATATATATATATATATATATATATATATATATATATATATATATATATATATATATATATATATATATATATATATATATATATATATATCATTTGGGACGCTTTATTATTTTATGTCTGATGATCATACATCTTATATTTTGCTGAATACTTATGAATGAGATACCTAGGATTGCTTGACTTAGTATTAATTGATTATTGGATTGTAGGATCCCCATTTCTTTCACAACCGTGACCGTATCTTGAAGTAACAGAGTACTCTGATATACGTAGCTGGCCTAGTTTTCGTTCCCGCTCTCTAGTATTTTAGTATTGGACGTGACACATTCATATTCAAGAATTGAATGCACAATCATCCTATTCTCGACACTTTTACAGGGAATGTGTATGTAGGATAGTTGAAATTGGTTTAGGAAAGTAGTTGAGCAATTGACCAACAACGAGATTGCACCAAGACCTGTTATATCCACCATGGGAATAAAAAATGAGATTAACAAGTCAATACTAGGACAATTTATAATGTTCAATTTTGATCTAAGGTTACTAAGATGAGAGAAAGAATGACAATGCAACAAGTTATGAAGTTGCTTGTCGAGCATTGTCACGCCCCAGTCCCAAATACATAGGACCGAGCCACGTGGCAATGGCCAGCTACGTACTCAACCAGACTTTAGTCCGACTAGAATACGTATAAGCTGTCAAAATGGTGTAACTAATCACTAAAACAACACTATATCTCAATTCAAGTACAGAAAACATAAAGAGGGAAATATGAAACTAGTCTGCAATCCAATAATCATAGTTGCCGAGTTGGCTCAAAAAAATAGTAAGAGTCTACAAAAGAAACACAATACAATACTGAATGAAGGAGTCTTACAGAAACAATCCCGCTAATACAATACCGAATGAAACTAAAACTGGAAGATAACTAGATCTGACAACAGGCTAAGCTAGATAATGAAGCCAAATCAAGATGAGCTTTACCAATGGAACAAGCTACTCTGTTGGATCAACCTCTTCTTCTGCAAATGGTCCTACTCTTGCATCAACTCCGAATCCGTAGAACTCCGGATAATCCTCGTCTAAATCTGGAGAGAAAACCAGGTCCTCAGCAGGACTCAACATGGTACATAATATACAGGCCAATATACGACAGTAAAGAATGAATAAAAGTAAGACTGATAAATTGGGTGAATCTAACAAAACTAACTAGAATGTAAATGCATTTTGAGAACATCACTCGAACACGCAGGCTGTCACGGTGTACCCCGAAGACCTGATAGGAACTCCAGCAAACTTTGAAAAGCCCCACAGTCCGGTAAGGAAGCTGTGGCAATCCATGAAACCCCGAGGCTCTGGTAATGAGGCAAAGGCATACTCTTTGGAAAATTAGCCCAAGCGCACGGTGTATGTTCTCCTCTCCCATGTGGCTTTACGAATCGTATTCATGAAACGCTCGTCCAGATCCTCTAACTAGAACATCGAGTCATACTAATAAATAAGTGTAGAGATCACAAGTCATTATCCTAGAATAAATCATGGATTTTTGGATCACAAGATATAAATTATGTACGAAAATCCGACATTATGTAGTAACCATGAACATGTCCTAAGGTCTGAATGTACTCCGCAACGGATTGTCGTGGTAACGCGAATGTAAGTATGTAACATCGATACTCGTTGGTACTAACGTCCAACGACACCCGAATATGATTCGGACGCAAAGTACCGAACACGGCCCTATGTGTTACAATAAAATACACATAAATAAAATTTAAGAATTTAATAATATAACTGAAGTACAAATATGGCAAGGTACACTTGACTGGCTCTGGGCGCTGAAGATGAAAGGCTGGTCCAACGTCCACTTCTTGAGTGTCGAAGGAACCTAGAGGAATATTTAACTAATTAATTATCATGTATAAATATATAATCTATACAAATGTTATTATTATCACTTATTAAATAAGCAAAACTTGGATTTGGGATTTAATTTAAATATTAGAACTAACAGTCTCTCATTCAACTAATCATATATTTATATAAAATAATAATATACTAGGGTCATAGGCATAAGCCATAAGGATGGCAAAAAATCATTTATTTATGGACAAGGAAATATATTAAGTTGGTGTCACCATATTTTTTTTAGGGTGTCCACTACTTAATGGTGCTTGGAGGCATGCCTCCAAGGGGACTTGAACCTGCGCCACTGCGCTGGGGTGTTCCACCTTTCCCAACGGGCTACGACCACTGGGACTGGTGTCACCATATATATTGTTGGCAAAATTTAACTAAGAAAATCTCCAAAAATTCAAAAAGAAAACCCCAACCTAGACTTGAACCCAAGACCACCCCTAGTCATACACATCTACACAACCAAGAGGATACTACACACTTCTGATTATGTGTGGGTAATATTTCTTAACAACTCTTGCTGAATGGGTTAATAAACAAGAATTACCAAGTGAAAAAGAAAATATACCCAAGGCATAAGATTCAAACACCAAACCTCACCACTAAACATGACCCCACTGGACTAGGTGGTATGCAGCTCTCCATTGTAGGGATATGGTAACACTCTTTAACTTATATTATGTTGGCATGGCAAAGAGAAAAGCCCAAAGGAAGGAATAAACCAGCGCCATAAAAATAAAACTCTTTCCTACAGGATTCGAACCTGTGACCAATCTATACAAACCTTTTTCTACTTACTTCAATGAAAGCTCGCGACTACGTACTACTGAACGGCCCATTCCGACCGATACGTATTGCGACTAACTACTAATTCAAAGTCTTGTTGATTCGCTAGCGCCTATCACGCGATCGCGCTAGCATCGTATTGTGCCCATATAGCCATAGAGCTACTGCATGTAGGTGTGGTTCTATATGGCCTTAGAGCGTTGAAGCCGAATTCGACCAATGACAGTTGACCCGACCCCAGCAAGAAGCGCATAGCAGATCTATCTTTGCTTCATCCATCCTTAGCGCATCTGTATCTGCTTTATCACTATCATGCGCATCATTTTGTTATTGTCGGGGCACAATTTTCGATAGAAAACAGAGAAAATAAAACGATTGTAAAGACAACATTTCAATGCAACACTTCAAAGAAGGTACAGAACAGAGATCCTAAGAGGATTCTGGATTACGAGAATCTAAAAAGATTTCGTAATCTGTAGCAAATGACAGTAGCACTTCTAAACAGAAGGCACGAATCGAATTGCTAACAGCAGCAGCGATGACAGGTGAAAGATGGAAGATGGCCTGCTGGGGTGAATGATCCCCGTTGCTCAAAGCTTTATTCGTCCCACATGAACAGCTTCCAGGAACCAGCAAGTTCGTCGGAGAACTTTAGAACACTCCTGCTTTTCTAACTCCTCGGATCGTACACGGACTCCCATGCAAAAGCAACAATGGTGCAAAGCTTCTCTTCACTCTCACAGCTTCTGTTTACTTGTGTTAAGAAACACTTGTAAACTCTTTTAACTTTCTGTGTAATCTTCTATCTTTGTCCTGTGGAGAGAAGAGACCTTATATAGGCCTGAGCGGCAACTGCCCGGTTTCTACAATATTTGGGACGTGGTAAAAACCATTTCGAACGTGCAGTAACTACACAGATCATGCACAGGCACGATCTGTAGCAAGTTGTGCCACTCGCGTACCCCGTATACCTTGCACACCGTGCACATAATGTGCACTAAGCCGCTTGTGGCATCTGTGCACGCTGTGCGCCCTACGCACCCTGTGCCACCCGCGCAACTGGGCACGCAACTGGGCGCACACCTGTGCCAGCAACTAGGCGCACACCTGGCCGCATAACCTGGGCGTACAACCTGGCCCGTGCACCTGGCCGCACAACCTAGCCCTCAACCAGATCCGCACAACCAGAGCCACGCAACATGGCCGCGCAACCTGTGTCGCACAACCTGGCAGCTCAATCGGCTGCGCAAGTGGCTCGCGCAACGAGCTCAACTTAAGCGCACTATGCGCCTAGAGATGATGCTGACGTGCTAAGTACAAAGTGTGCCAACAAAATGCCACATTACGTCTCATGAGCCCATGAGTTCGAGTCCGTGTCCGAGTCGCTAAGCCCCTACGGGGCTTAGCTCCCATGGAAATAAATTTTCCAAGAGAGAAAAGCATGAATGCTTTCAATTGTTGATTTAGCCTTTTTCCTATTAGAAAAATAACCCCATATGGCACACCCATGTGCACCTCCACACCACATGTGTATATCTAAAAAAGCATAGCTAATATATAGAGATACAACTCCTTTGGCCTAGCCGATGTGGGACTAAAGTTCTAATATAAAAAGACCAAAACCCAACAATCCTCCATATATCTCTATATATGGGTATAAGTGTTTCCTACAATAACTGTCCATCATGCATTATGAGAGATGTCACTGACGACTTGAATCTTTCCGCATGGGTCAAACAACAAACTATAATACAAGAATGGACTAAGCCTTGAATTCTACACCATAGTTGTAATTTTTTCTACTCACATAATATAGTTACATGTGCTTTTGGCTTGCACATTAAAGGCCCTGTGTCAGCCTGGTTTCAGTATATAATTGTGGGCGTCTACAAGTTTACCCTCAAGAGACGGCCTTATATCTCTTTCCATACACTATAGGTGAGTTATTTGTTAAAGAGATATGGCATGAAGCGCTTTGTGCTTCCCTTGCAGTGCTACGCCGCTATGACATGGCCTAAAGCCGAGGCCTTACCCCATATCGGGAACCTCATCGTAGTGTCATACTACTGTAGCATGAGGTCACCGCCTCTTTGTAGTGCTATACTACCCAGCATGAAGCCTTAGGCTCCCTTGTGGTGTTACGCCACAATGACATGGCTTGCAAGACCGAGGCTTTATCCCTAATCGGGTACCTTATTATGGTGTCGTGCCCCTGTAACAAGAGGAACTCCTACCCTTTGTAGTACTGACTACACCCCTCTTTATTTTAACATACAGCATTAGGCTACCTGCCTATTTACGGTGCTACGCCGCTGTGACTTGGCTCGAATAGCCGAGGCATTACCCCTTTTGGGAACCTCGTAGTAGAGTCACCCCACTGTAGCATGGAGTTTCACTCCTTGTAGTACTGCTCTACCGTGCTTCCTGTAAAGCACACCAGGAATTCACTCTGCCTGAGAACTCATTAAGGCGTTTAAGCCAACCTTCCTACAGGATCCGTTTTCCGCAAAAAACAACAGTAGACAATAGTGGTTGTAGGTCCGTAACCTTTCCATGCCCAATATAACATGTACCCACCGTTTCTGATATTCTTCCGATTAATGGTCCTCCCTTGAACAAAAAGCTAGATGCCTAGTAGATTTTTTTTGAACTAAAAACATAAAACTTTATGGTAAGATTACAATAATACAATATCAGAATACCTTCAAGTCCATTTTACAAGCTGTGTCATCGACCAGCTGGCGCTTGAGGCCCTTGGTGAACGGATCCGCCAGGTTCTCCTAACTGCCAACATTAATCACTGTAATTACACCTTTCTTGATAAGATCGTGTATTGCCATGTGCTTCAATCGCACAGTCCTATTATTCCCGTTGAAGAGGTCATTTGATGCCACCGCCGCAGTCGCCTGGTTGTTGCAGTATATCGGTATCGCAGGTATTTGCGCCCCAACCACTTGAAGATCATACATGAGCTCCCGAAGCCATTCTGCTTCCTCCACTGTGGTATCAAGTGCAAAGAACTCAGATTCTATGGATGATCATGAGAGCATAGTCTGCTTCTTTGATTTCTACGATATAGCAGCTCCATCCATTGTAAAAATGTATCCACCTGTGGACCTCTCGCTCTCCACTTTTAAGCACCAGCTGGCATTACTGAAGCCTTACACTACCGGCGGATCTCCGCTGTAGTGCAGTACATATGTTTGAGTCTTCTTGAGATATCTCATAACCCGTTTCATAGCTTTCCAGTGTTTAATGCCTGGGTTGCTCGTGAAATAACTCATCATTCCCACGGTGAAAGCTATATCAGGCCTTGTGGCAGTAGTAGCATATAACAAACTCCTGATTACGCTTGCATGCTCCAGCTGCTTGACGCTTTCGCCTGATTAGGCTTCAGCTTCAGATCACACTTGTATGGCGTATCGATCCCTGGAAGATCCTGATACCCATAACGAGTGATCATCTTCTCAACATAATGAGACTGTGACAGCCAGTGTCAGTCCGGATGATCTTGATTCCTAAGATCACATCAGCTTCCCCCAAGTCCTTCATACTGAACTTGCTCGAGATGAACCTCTTTTTCTCCGTGACACAACCCATATCCATACCTAGGAACAACATGTCGTCCACGTATAGACAAACGATCACACCTCTTTCATCAGCGAACTTCGTGTAAACACACTTGTCCGTCTCGCTGACCATGAAGCCATTTGACCTTATAACCTTGTTAAATTTCTCATGCCACATCTTAGGAGCCTGTTTAAGACTGTACAAGGATTTCACCAACTTGCAGACTTTGTCTTGAAGACCCTTGACGACAAATCCCTCTGGCTGTTGCATGTAAATCTCTTCGGTCAGCTCACCATTTAGGAAAGTCATTTTTACATCCATCTGATGTATCACCATCTTATGTATTGCTGCGAGAGCAATCAACATTCTGATGGTGGTCATCCGGGCTACTGGAGCATACGTGTCAAAGTAGTCAATCTCCTTCTTCTGAAAAAACCCCTTGGCTACCGACCTAGCCTTGAACTTTTCAATAGTTTCGTCTGCTTTCATCTTCTTCTTGAAGATCCATTTGCATCCGATGGGTTTCGCTCCTTCAGAAAGATCAACCAACACCCAAGTGTTATTTTAGGTGATAGAATTAATTTTATTGTCAATCGCCTCCTTCCAGAAAATCGTGTCTCTGGTCTTCATCGCCTCATCATAGGCAAGTGGATCTGCTTCCACATGATAGGTGACAAACTCATTTCCGAAGTCCTTTGGCCTCCTTACACGCTTCGCTGACGGCTCAGCGAGTTCTGGTTCAACCGTTGTTTCAACAACAATATCTTCTTGGACTAATTCTTCATTGAAAACTTCAGTTTCTGGTGCACCCTTATTGTTCTTCGGTATATCCGCAAAAATAATATTTTTTTGCCTTGCAAATTTGTCTTCAAAATATTCTTTGTCGCGAGATTCAATGATATGATTTGACTCAATATCAAGAAATCTCCGAGCATCACTCTTCTCGGCATACCCCAAGAAGATCGTCTTTGTAGTCCTTGTCCTAAGCTTCTGAATCTTCAGATCTGCAAGCTTGACATATGCCAGATACCCCCACACTCGAATGACATTCAAGTTAGGTCTGACCTTGAACCAAAGTTCATGAGAAGTAATATCTGAAGTTGCATGAGGCACTCTATTTAGAATAAAAGTGGCCGTCAATGCAGCTTCTCTCCAGTAGCACTTTGGAAGACCCGCAGTCAACAGTATTAAGTTAATTATTTCTGTTAACGTTCTGTTCTTCCTCTCTGCTACTTAGTTTGATTGAGGAGAGTACGGAGCCGTAGTCTCATTGACAATTCTATGTTCTTTACAGAACGATGTGAATTCATGAGACTTATACTCTCCACCTCGATCATTTCTTATTCTTTTGAGTTGTTGTCTAGTCTGCCGCTCAGCTTCGGCTCTGAACTCCTTGGACTTCTCGAATGCTTCGTCTTTAGCCTTCAGCAAGTAGACGAACGCATACTTAGAGAAGTCATCGATGAAGGTTATGAAATACTTTATTCCGACCTTTGTATAGAACTGTTTGAAGTCATAAATATCAGAGTGTACCAACTCCAGAAGATCTATACTTCGATAAACCCGAGGAAAGGGTTTACTTGTGATCTTCGTTTGAGCACAAAATTCATATTTCTCTACCTTACCCCTACACTTGGAGATAAGTCCTAAACTAGATATTTTGTTTATTCGTTTATAATGTACATGTCCTAGTCTATTATGCCACAACTCAAGAGTATATAAGCAGAAGGAGTGATTGTATTAATTACATTGGACTGATTTACAAGCTGAATTTTGAACATTCTTTCGGTATAAAAAGCTTTCCCGAAATATGTTCCCTTAATAGACATCACTATCTGGACAGCATTTTCGTCCATCCTGAGGCCTGCGTTGCAGAGTAGGCATTCTGAGATCAGGTTCTTGGAGATAGCAGGTACGTGCTTCACGCCTTGAAGTGTCAGAGACTTGCCAGAAGTCATCTTCAATACCACCGTCCCAATCTAGAGCACTTCAGCTTGTGCCTGGTTTGCCAACATAACCACTTCAAAAGTAGGTGTGTAGATGGTAAACCACTCATTGCTGGAGCAGACATGGCATGTAGCTCTAGTGTCTACCCACCAGTCATAGTCATTCCCTACCGCATCAACCTGGGCAATCATAGCAACAACGTTAGTGATCATAGATACCTTGTTAGGCTCTCATTGTTCTGATTGCTTGGTCTTTGCTTTGCATTCACTCTTGAAGTGGCCCTTCTTGCCACACTTGAAGCAAGCCAAATGAGACTTTGGCTTCTTTTGCTTGAATGAAGTTCCCTTGACTTTCAGATTGTTAGAGTCCTTCTTCTTGCTGTGGAAAGCCACCTGCTATTTCCTTGGTTCCTTGGTATGAACTATATTGGTGTTAGCCAATTTCTTGGATAGTGCGACCACTTTCAGTTGAGCCCGCATTTGGTCCTTAACATAAATTTCCTGCAAGAGGTCTTCAAGGCTGATCTCAAGCTTCTTCCTATGCATGTTTGTATAGAACTTGCTCCACCCAGCGGGAAGCTTCGAGATAATCCCTCCAACAACAAACTTGTCAGGGAGGGGCATCGCCTCGTCTTCTAGCTTCTGTCACAGCTTCAGAAATTCCTTCACCTGCGGCAGCATGGACTTCTCGTCCTCAAAGAGCCATTTGTGATATTTTTCAACTATATAAATATCTTGATCCTATTTTTGTCTTCTTCATACAGTTTCTCCAGAAACTCCCATATGTCTATGGCAATAGTCTTCTTATTGTAGAATTCTGCTAGGGAATCCTCCATAGCATTCAGGATAAGCAGCCTGCAAATGTTATTCTCCCTTCTCCACTTGGCCTAAAGTTTAGTAGCCGCAGTGATTGCGACAGCAGACCCAATATCTGGAACAGTAGGTTCCTCTTCAAGAAGCACGTGATCAACGTCTCTGAGTTGAAGAGTGAGATAAACCTTCCTCTTCCAGACTTGATAATGCTCTCCATCAAACTTTTCTAACTTAGAAAAGTCAGTATTGAGGAGTGAAGCATTAGAGTTTTCCATCGTAGCAATAAAGCTTTGAGATTATTATTGTCGGGACACAATTTTCGATAGAAAACTGAAAAATAAAACGATTGTAAAGGTAACGTTTCAACGCAACATTTCAAAGAAGGTGCAGAACAGCGATCCTAAGAGGATTCTGGATTACGAGAATCTAAAAAGGTTTCGTAATTTATAGCAAATGACAGTAGGACGTACTTCTAAACAGAAGGCACGACTCGAATTGCTAACAGCAGCATCGATGACAGGCAAAAAATGGAAGATGGCCTGCTAGGGTGAATGATCACCGTTGCTCAAAGTCTTATTCGCCCCACACGAACAGCTTCCAGGAACCAGCAAGTTCCTCGGAAACTTTGGAACACTCCTGCTCTTCTGACTCCTCGGATCGTACACGGACTCTCGTGCGAAAGCAACGCTGGAGCAAAGCTTCTCTTCTCTCTCACAGCTTCTATTTACTTGTGTTAAGAAACACTTGTAAACTCTTTTAACTTTCTGTGTAATCTTCTATCTTTGTCCTGTGGAGAGAAGAGACCTTATATAGGCCTGAGTGGCAACTGTCCGGTTTCCACAATGTTCGGGACGTGGTAAAAACCACTCTGAACGTGCAGTAACCGCACAGATCATGCACAGGCACGATCTATAGCAAGTTGCGCCACTAGCGCACCCCGCGCGCAGAACGCGTACTGAGCCACTTGCGCCACCTGCGCGCCTTGTACGCCCTACGCACCCTGTGCCACCCGCAAAGTGTGCCAAAAAATACTACATTACGCCTCATAAGCCCACGAGTCCGTATCCGAGTCGGAGTCGCTAGCTCCCATAGAAATAAATTTTCCAAGAGCAAAAAGCATGAATGCTTTCAATTGTTGATTTTGCCTTTTTCCTATTAGAAAAATAACCCCACATGGCACACCCATGTGCACCTCCACACCACATGTGCATTTCTAAATGAGCATAGCTAATATATAGAGATACAACTCCTTTGGCCTAGCCGATGTGGGACTAAAGTTCCAATATAAAAAGGCCAAAACCCAACACTTTCTTCCCTAACGAGGCGAACCCTGCAGGCGTGGGCTCTCTATTTAGGTAGCTTCCCGGATCTCCCGCAATAAGCGCAAGCCGCTTTGAGTTGGTTCGTTTTCGTATCTCTCTTCACAACCAACCGAGCTAGTGCTGTTATCTGTTTCCTTTTTGCTTCAACTACTATTAAGCCCTCTTGACCTAACCCTCTCTTCTCCCCTACTGTAAAAATATAACATATATCTATGGGTTAGCCAAGAGTGACACTATAACACTTGCATACGAATTTGTTACTGATCCAACATCCTACTTGCTCCTATCTAGCCATGCAACTGCTCGATTATCATGAGGTACACTCACCACATGTTTCTCTTCTCCTAACAGTTCCTTTCTTTTTATTTCGTTGCATATGCTGGCTTATGCTTCTTCCATTCTACCCTGTTAACCAATGATAACAAACACACACCCCTCAATATCCCAACCCCTTGCTAATCCACATGCTTTAACATTATCCTAATTTAAATTCCTACTTATCATTTCCTCGTAGCTCCTTGAGCACACCCATCCAGCACATTTTTTTTTTCTTAACACACGAGTATAGTCCCCCATCTCCTTGCAGTATCACAAACGTTCCCATTACTGTTTTTAACTTGTCCATATGTTTTCTTTTATGTTATTTAACTCTAGATTCATGCTAGTGAAACAAGAGCTTGCAAGCATTTAACATAGATAAAGGTCTACATTCTACGCTTATGAACCAATGATAATGAAGTAAAAGATTAAGAAGGGTGTCGAAATATAAACCCAAGGGAAGGAGCCCTCGGATTAGCTTGCTGGTCGAGAAGGAACAAGATGATGGCAAGAGTTCACCGAGATAGGGGGAGTTGCTGCTGAGAAGAAGGAACTCGACCACAACGAGCTCTTCACACACCACGCCGGAGTAAGGTGGCGGTGGTGGAAACAGTGGTCTTCTGGAACAACACGGCCACCGCCGTCAAGGTAGAAGCTTGGTCTCCGGAGCCCGTCGACAACGGCTGCTAGGGGTAGGAACGTTAATGAGGAGGGTTCAAAGTGGTGGTGGCGGCTAGGTTATAAGATGGAGAGGAGAGAAAGAGTAAGGATATATGTAAGAGAGTGTGGTCTAGGGTTTCTTTGCGGAGAAGCAGCTGGCAACGCATGCATGCGAGTGTTGCAGCAGCACAGTGTACCAACGCGTAAAAATGGGGAAGAAGAAAAGTAGCATGTGGGTTTGTTTTCTTTTTTTTCTTTTTTTTTTTGTAACGGGTTTGAGGGTTAGGCTGCTAAGTCAGCAAGGGATATGGGTTTAAGTTGAGTTTAGAAAAATTTAATCGCTAACCCCCAATTTAAAACATAAGTAATTAACTAAGATTAAAATTATCATTATTTGCCAAATACAAATTTACATAAATCTAGTTAATAAATAAATAATTAAAAATGGTTAAGCTATCTAATATTTTTTGAAGCAATGGGTAATTATGGCGAACTCGCCTCCACTAGGGCTCGAACTCCGGTCCACTTGGGCCGTATGTATCTCTCTTGACCACTAGGCTAGAGGTCATTTGCAAGCTATCTAATATTATATATATATATATATATATATATATATATATATATATATAAGTGGTTTTTAATCAAATTTAATTATAACAAGAAAAATAATTTATCCACCGTAAAAATCGGTCTACAGAAATTGTTAGAAAATATATGGAAATAACACTAAGAATTTGGGGGGCTCACATCCTCTCCCCCTTAGGAAATTTCGTCCCCAAAATTAAAAAAAAAAAAAAAAAGCACAATTAGGAAAACAAGTTCTAAGAAATATTACGATATTGAATGATGTACGTAAATCCGTACCTCGATCCTCAAACAAATGAGGGTAGCGCTCCCGAATAGAATTCTCGTGCTCCCAAGTGGACTCATCCGAAGAATGATGCTTCCAAGCGACCCAGACGAGTCAAATCATCTGCCCTCTCAAGACCTTCTCCCTGCGATCAAGAATTGCAACAGGCTGCTCCACATATAATAGGCTCAGTCCAACTGTAATCTCGGAATGGTCGAGCACGTGGCTGGGGTCGGCCACGTACCTCCTCAACTATGATACGTGGAAAACGTCATGCACCCTCTCAAGTGACGGGGGTAATACAAGACGATAAGCTACCTCACCAAATCGCTCTAGTATATCGAAGGGCCCGATGTACCTCGGACTCAACTTGCCTCTGTTGCCAAATCTGATAGTCCCCCGAGTCGGTGATTTCCTCAAGAATACGTGGTCGCCTTCCTTGAACTCCAAGGGTCGGCGATGAGTATCAGCCCAATGCTTCTGCCTATCATGTGCCGTTCTGAGGTGACTCTGGATCTGCTTCACCTTTTCCACTATCTGTGTCACCAACTCTGGACCAAGTATTTGACGCTCTCCGACGTCACTCCAAAAGACTGGTGACCTACACTTCCTATCGTACAGTGCCTCGAATGGTGCCATATGTATGCTCGCCTGGTAACTGTTGTTGTATGAGAACTCGACCAAATATAGGTGATCCTCCAAAGTCCAACATGCATGCTCTCAGCATATCCTCAAGTGTCTGGATCGTGCGCTCTGACTGTCCGTCAGTCCGCAGATGATAAGTTGTGCCGAATTTGAGGCGAGTCCCCGAACTCTTTTTCATACTCCTCCAAAAATGTGATGTAAATCTGGAATCTCTATCCGACACAATGCTCACTGGCACTCCGTGCAGACGCACTATATACCTCATGTACAAGTTTGCCAGAATCTCCGTAGATTGCCCAACTCTGAAAGAAAAAATGAGCCGATTTGGTGAGTCGATCCACGATGACCCAAACTACATCCTTCCCGCTGGGGCTCCTCGTAAATCCAGTGACGAAGTCCATCATAATATGTTCCCACTTCCACTCAGGAATGGGAAGCGGCTACAACAGTCCTGCAGACCTCTGGTGCTCTGCCTTGACCTACTGACAGACCAAGCATCTCACTACAAATCTAGCGATCTCCCTATTCATCCCATGCTATTAGTAATGCTGATGCAAATCCCTGTACATCTTCGTACCTCCGGCATGAATAGAATATATCGAGCTATGCACCTCAACCATCAACTCCTGGCGTAGCTCTCCACTTGGAACGCATAGGCGATCTCTGCACCTCAATGTACCGCCCTCGTGAATCCGTAGTCTTGTCTGTTCGTCGGCCTCAGTTCTCTCCCGGAGTCTCCTGAATCTCGCATCTTTAGGTAGTGCGGCCTTGATCCTCTCAACCAAAGTGGACTGTACTTCAAGTGTAGACAACTATCCGTCCAAACCTGGCAGTACAACCTCTATCCCCAAATCCTGGAGATCCTCCAACAGATGATGCTAAATCGTCAAGAAATATGTCATGGGCTTCAAGCTCAAAGCATCCGCTACAACATTCTTCTTGCCAGGATGGTACTACAACACAATCTCAAAGTCTTTCATCAGCTCCAGCCAATATCTTTTCCTCCTGTTCAGCTCCTTCTACGTGAAGACGTACTTCAGGCTCTTGTGATAAGTAAATATCTCTACCCGCTCGCCATAAAGTTAGTGCCTCCATAGCTTTAATGCAAAAATCACTACAGCTAGCTCCAAGTCGTACGTCGGATAGTTCTTCTCGTGGATCCTCAACTATCTCAATGTGTAGGCCACAACCTTGTCTTGCTGCATCAGAACGCATCCCAAATTGCTTCCAGATATATCACTGTACACTACAAATCCTCCATATCCTGAAGGTAGTGTCAAGATAGGTGCTGATGTCAGACGCTTCTTCAGCTCATCAAAAGCCATCTGACACTCCTTTGTCCAGATGAACTCCTAATCCTTATGCGTCAAACGCGTCATAGGCTCAAAAATCCTTGAGAAGTTTTCCAAGAACCTTCGATAATATCTGGCAAGTCCGGGAAAACTTCTAACCTTCGTAACTGATGTTGGTGCAGGCCAAGTCTTCACTGCTTCAATCTTCTTTGGAACTACTGCTAATCTGCCTCTGGTAATAATATTTCCAAGGAAAGATACCTCGCTCAGACAGAACTCACACTTACTGAGCTTGGCATAGAGTCTTTCCTTTCTTAATGTCTCCAGCACGATCCTGAGATGCTCCTCATGTTCCTCGTAGCTCTTAGAGTACACCAAAATATCGTCAATGAACACCAACACGAACTTGTCCAAGTACTGGTGGAACACCATGTTTATCAAACTCATGAACACTGCTGGCACGTTGATTAAACCAAACGGCATCACTAGGGACTCATAGTGCCCGTACTTCGTCCGAAAGGCCACTTGTAACACCCACTTTTCCAAAATAAGGGTAAATTTGAAATTTTGTATTTTTAAATCATTAAAATATTTGATTTTAGTCATGATATAATTTTTGGTGATTTTTAGTTATTTTAAAACTATTTAATTGAGTGAAATATGGAATTGGTGTTTTGCTAGTGTAACCTTAGTCATACATGACCTAGAAGACTAATCATGACCAATGAGACCTAATCATGTGTTTAGGATTTCAAATTTCTACTTTTAAGCCTAGGGGTATTTTGGTCATTTTGACACTTTTGTGAAATTGTGAATTATATTAATTAAATATGTGTTAGTTAAATTGTTGAGTCTTGACCTAGAAGTTAGCCTAATCTAGATTGTTAATCATGACCCTAGAGACTAAGTTAGAGGGTTTCATTAAGTAATCACATTAGTGTAATATCTAGATATTTGTTAAGGAGATATTTTAGGCTAAAGGTTAAAGGGGGCTACTTTAGTTATGAGCCATTAGATTGCCTAAAAATTGTTGGAGAAACCTTAGCCACTCATCCTAAACCCTAACCCTAACTTAATGACAGCCAACACACATCCCCACCCCTATAAATACATCCCATTAATCATTTGCACCAATTTTAATTCATTTTATTTGCCTCTTTTGTGTTCTTCCCTAAACTTCTCCCCAAATATCCAAAACAACTCCAAATTGAGCCAAACTTCTTGCATTGGGATCCCCTACCATTGAGGATGCTAAGGGGAGCTAGATAGCAAGGTTGTACAAGCATTTGGCATCATCATTTGAAGAGGAACCCCCCCCCCCATCTTGGTTTTCATTGAGTTTTTACTCAATAGGTAACATGCCCTAAAACCTAGTAATATTGTGATTTCTCTTCATGAATGCATGCATCTAGGTACCAGGGATCTATAGGCTAAGTTTTGTAGGAATTAGATTGGGTTTGGTGTCCGTATCGGACACGTATCTAGGTTAATATTAAAGTGTTTGATGTATTGCCTCTGTGAACAAAATGTTAATGATTTCGAAAACTATTTGAACAATTTTCTAGCCCTATAGGTGTAGGTCATAGAACCCTATCTCTGAGCACGATATTGTGTCGTGTCCGTGTCAAAATCAGACACGAACACGCTGCGCACACTGCACTGTACAGTATGGCAGTGTCCTGCTACCCGACCTAAATATCTCCCTGTTCTTGACAGGTGGACACGTACAAATTGACACAGAGGAGGGGGCCATCACTGACAGACCCCCCCTCAAGTTTCATGATGGGTCGTGTCGTGTCGGACACGAAAACACGATCATACAAATTTCTCACTGTGCTGTGCACGCAGGAATTCAGCAATGACACGCACTTCGTGTCGTGTCCTGTCACCAAGAGGACACGATTCAGGGTGTTGGTTGTGTACCCCTATGACCCCTCTAGCACTGTACACGTGCACATGGTGTCTCGTGCACTATGTCGAGTCCATTTTGACTCAGTATGGCCGCACGAGGCCTGATTTTTCACAGTCTTCTGATACTGTATGTTTTGATGTTTTTTTTGACACTTGTGTCCACAATTTGACACGTATGGGTTCATTGGGACACGTGGGGTTTGTCCCTGCCATTTTACATGTGTTTTCTATTTAAATTTCGAGTTACTTGATGTATTTGGGTTTTTCCAACATTCACCGATACCATGTTTCGTTTTCAGTTTTCAGAGTTCAGTGAAATGTTAATTGTTAATTCAATGTTAATTTTGATGTTAATACATGATTAACATGTCTGAGTGATTATATGCTTGTTTGGGTTTGATGTTAACATGAGATTGGGTTCCAAATTTGCATTGGGACTCTTAATTGAACTGTCATTTTGATAAAACCTGAGAATTCATTCATTAGTAAACTGAGTTCAGTAATTTATACAATCTGAGATTTTTTCTATTGCTAAAACTGAGAATTTCCTATGGGTTGGGGCTTGACAAAACCTGAGAATGGGAATAATAGGTTTAACTGATTTGTTAGGCTGAAATCTGAGTTTGGGTTGATGAAAAACTAAGTTCAGTTATTCCTAAACTCTGAGTTTTCAATGTGTTGAGACTGAGATTTCAGTCATGGTTAAATTTGGGTTTGATTTTCAAATGATAATATAAAACTGAGATGTGTTAGGAAATCTGGAATTTGTAGAAACTGAGTTTGTTTCAAATTATAACTGAGAACTGTGTTTAAAGATTTCCTATTGCTGAAACCTGAGATTTCCCATTGAGTCAAAAACCTGAGAATGTTGTTTAGACTGGAATTGGGTTTATATGTTGAATTCTGAGATTCTACTTGTCTACAAAACTGAGAACTTTTGCTGTTAAGAAAAACCTGAGATATTCCATGTCTTCTCACATTGCCTCCACATGTCACATTCCCACACACCTTCCCTTAACTATACACTGTTTTCCTTTCCCTGTACACACACACATTGTTATATATACACATTCACAGCCACACATGGCTTCCTACACTATCAACTCTCACACATATTGTCACCAAGACACACACATGCCACACCCTCACCTTTCCACACTCTCTCACAAAATGACACCCACATCACCCTCTACACACATACAAACATGCATGTGCATGCGTTTTTCCCTAACTTCTACATGTATATTTATATATATGTAATATATAACTTAATGTGATAATGTGATGTAGTATAGATATTGCCTATTGGCATAAACATAATGTATTATAGATATATGCATATTGCCTATATAATTAACATGTATGAATATATGAAATTGATATGTGTGTGTTGCCTATACTAATGTATATGACATATGGCTTGGGTGGTATAGTCTAGGGTATATGGAGTGTATACACATGAGTGTTGGTTTGTTTTAGATTGGTGACTTGTGTATGGTGTTTGATAGCTTGTGTTAGCCTTGGGATTGTAAGTGAGTGCTAGCCTAGGCTTGGTTAGGCCTAGTGAGACTTATTAGACTTGTTGGCTTAAGTTTGACCTAGTTGACCTAGCCTTGACTAGTATAGTTGACTAGAGTTGACCAAGTGTTGACTTTAGTCTAGTTTGACCTAGACAGCATACAGATGCATTATAGATTATAATTATCATTCCTTGTATACATCATGACTTGTGTTCTCTGATTAGGAGACAGACACGTCTCCTCAGGCAATACATCCTCTTCGAACGTTCAGTTATCAGGCGAGTACATTCTCTGATCGTTTCATACTTGTCACGATTTATATTCTCGCTCTAGATTACTTTTACTTGATGCTGTCACGTTATTATCACGGATTGGTACTATTTGGATCTCTTCTTGGGATGTTATCCCCCTTAGCGGGCGCATCGGATACTTTATGACATGTGTTTCATGTACATCATGTATTTCTTGTTTTTGCGTTATTCATGTACACTCATGTTCTCTCATGTTCTTTTATGTACGTTCATGTACTTTCATGTTCTTTTATGTACGCTCATGTTTCCTCATGTGTTTCCTGTGTAACCAAAACATCATGTACGTAACGTAACTGGACTGGATCCTTGTGTATTGATTGTGGGTAGGGGTGAGTATAAATGGTCATGTGATTTACCATCATGTACACTCTGTTACTTTTCATGTTCATCATGTACAACCCAAGCCAATTACATGCCATCTCGTACTCTAAATTACTAGTCACTTACAGTTCTTACTTATCATGTATATATTTCCAGTTATCAAATATCTCTCCTGTTTCATATACATCTTCTTACAGCGTTTCATGTATCTTACTCTATTGCTTGCTTTATATTTCCTGCCTTGATATGAACTGCATGAGATGTACTGTGCTCGCTCCTGTCCTGACTGGACCTGTTAAAAATATTACAGAGGATGAGGATGAGGCCCTTTGTACCACCTATTACGTAGCAGGCTTAGACGACACCTGCGATCTGGTTCCTCTGGAGGGCCCAGCTGCAGTTCAGGATACTACTCCCATAGTCTAGGCTAGTCAGCTAGGCTTTATCTTTCTTTTCAGCATTGTTTTTGGCTTTCAGTTGTTGTTTTGAGATGTATATATTCTTTCATAGTCTGTAGTTGAGACTTGTACTCGGAATGTTTGCTGAGATGTTATCTTAGACACTAGACTCTTCTGATTATCTGTACTTTGTTTTGAGTTCTATGTCATATCGTACTTTTCTTCCTTAGTTGTGATTGAGTTTACATTCTGCTATGTCACCCCCATTCGGGGAGTATAAACTGCCTGGCATTATATATTGTTAGATGTTGTGACCTAGGACAGCGCTCTACCGTCGACACTACGGCGTAGGCTGGACGTACCCACTTCTCGTGCCCTTACTCTAGGGTGCGGGTCGTGACACGTTTTTAGTGGTGGCCCATGCAGGTCGAGTTTATGTAGTGGTATTCGAACTAGAGTATCACTACAGCCTGCAGTAGGAGTAGAATATTTTGGGGTACTCAATCACATTAGGAAAAGATCTTAACTTGATTCTTGTTATCAAATTCTTGCTACTTGAATACTTTCTTTTGAAAATAAACTGTCCTCCCTTGATTTATCGCTTCTTTCTCAGCAATTAATATCCTTGTTTGATCTGTCTTCAGGATAGTGGAGACGCAGTTACAGCGTGCCATTCAGGGAGATACTGTAGAGGGAACTGCTACCTCTCAGCCAGTTCGACAGGGTCAGGAGGCTACAGCTCCTGCCACCTCTGCCCATATTGGGACTTCAGCAGCAGCTGAGGGTATGCCTCCACGAGTTCGGAGGCAGGACCCAGTCACTCCAGAGATGTCTTTCCGGCAGCCGCCGCCTACAGGACACGTGGACGCGATGCAGATGTTTGCCTACTTCCAGCAGTTCATGGACAGACAGCAGGCTCGACATGATAGAGGTATGGAGTTGGCCGTCACGACAGCTGCGGCTCGACCAGTGGTGCAGCAGCCGAAGACACCTGGGATCGAGCAGTTCCAGAAGATGAGCCCCAGAGACTTCCTGGGGACGGAGGGGATTATATATGCTGACGAGTGGATCAAGCATATGGAGGAGATCTTCCGCTTGGCCAGGATTCCAGCAGATCTTCAGATCGAGGCCGCAGCTAGCCGGATGCGAGATCTTGCTCGCACCTGGTATCAGTCGGACCCCAGGGTGGGGGTACCAGGGCAAACTTGGGAGCAGTTCAAGGGCTTCTTCAAGAAGAAGTTCTTTCTAGATTCAGCGCTCAAAGCCTTAGAGTCACAGTTTGAGAGCCTAGTCCAGGGGAGCCTTACAGTGGAGGAGTATGCTGGGGAGTTCGGTCGCCTCGGCAGGTTCGTAGAGGGATTGAGCGAGACGGCGAAGGCCCAGAGGTTCCGGAAGGGTCTGGTCAGGGAGGTCAAGTCCTTGACCAAGGGCAACAGGGATGCCACATTCGAGGAGATTCTGACAGGAGCCTTATTGGTAGAGGATGATCTTGAGCTTAGGCTCAAGAGGGGGCGAGACCCAGTTGGGGGCAGCAGTAGCGGAGGCCAGGCCAAGAGGCCTCACGTTCAGCACCAGCAGCCGAGGCAGTTCCAACCGCAGCCGTTCCAGCAGAGGCAGCAGCAGCAGCAGAGACAGCAGCAGGCTCCTAAACAGCAGCATGTTATTTCTTACCCTTTCTGTAAGAAACCAGGGCGCGATTGGGGTGAGTGCCGGATGAGGCTAGGCAAGTGCCTACTCTGTGGATCATCATATCATCAGTTGAGAGAGTGTCCCAAGTCTGCGGGACGGACAGCTCATGGAGCAGGAGCCAGGGCTCCAGTAGGCCAGCAGGAGCGAGCTTACGCCATGACGTTTGAGGATGCTCAGGCAGTAGGAGAGACGCTTGCAGGTTCTGTTCTTTTCGATTCCATTCCTACCTTGCCTCGTTGTTTCCATCTTGAAATTCAATTCCATCTGTTCCTATCTTTTCTATTTGTTGATAATTTAGAATCTGTATGTTTTGTTGTTGATTTAACCTTTTACCGAATCATATGGGCTAGGTCGCCTCAATTATGGAATCTAGAGTCTCCGATAGTTATATTAGTTGGTACGGCAAGGGCATAGTCTGTGTTGCAGACTCCATGGGTGCCGTAGCCTTACTTACTAGTATGGCGAGGAAATTCTAATTATCATGATTCTAGATAGACGCATATGATTATCTAATTATATTAAAATAATTTCAAAAACCTACTATTTCCATCCTTCGTTTCAGTCTTTCAAAAAAAAATATATAAATAAATAGATTGGTAAAAGTGACTTGATACTATTCTAAGACTTTGAATTGATTGGGGTATTTAACCTAGGAGGAGTACGACCATCTTAATTTCGAGGACGAAATTCTTTTAAGGGGGGTAGACTTGTAACACCCACTTTTCCAAAATAAGGGTAAATTTGAACTTTTGTATTTTTAAATCATTAAAATATTTAATTTTAGTCATGATATGATTTTTGGTGATTTTTAGTTATTTTAAAACTATTTAATTGAGTGAAATGTGAAATTGGTGTTTTGCTAGTGTAACCTTAGTCATACATGACCTAGAAGACTAATCATGACCAATGAGACCTAATCATGTATTTAGGATTTCAAATTTCTACTTTTAAGCCTAGGGGTATTTTGGTCATTTTGACACTTTTGTGAAATTGTGAATTATATTAATTAAATATGTGTTAGTTAAATTGTTGAGTCTTGACCTAGAAGTTAGCCTAATCTAGATTGTTAATCATGACCCTAGAGACTAAGTTAGAGGGTTTCATTAAGTAATCACATTAGTGTAATATCTAGATATTTGTTAAGGAGATATTTTAGGCTAAAGGTTAAAGGGGGCTACTTTAGTTATGAGCCATTAGATTGCCTAGAAATTGTTGGAGAAACCTTAGCCACTCATCCTAAACCCTAACCCTAACTTAATGACAGCCAACACACATCCCCACCCCCTATAAATATATCTCATTAATCATTTGCACCAATTTTAATTCATTTCATTTGCCTCTTTTGTGTTCTTCCCTAAACTTCTCCCCAAATATCCAAAACAACTCCAAATTGAGCCAAACTTCTTGCATTGGGATCCCCTACCATTGAGGATGCTAAGGGGAGCTAGCTAGCAAGGTTGCACAAGAATTTGGCATCATCATTTGAAGAGGAACCCTCCCTCCCACCTTGGTTTTTATTGAGTTTTCACTCAATAGGTAACATGCCCTAAAACCTAGTAATATTGTGATTTCTCTTCATAAATGCATGCATCTAGGTACCAGGGATCTATAGGCTAAGTTTTGTAGGAATTAGATTGGGTTTGGTGTCCGTATCGGACACGTATCTAGGTTAATATTAAAGTGTTTGATGTATTGCCTCTGTGAACAAAATGTTAATGATTTCGAAAACTATTTGAACAATTTTCTAGCCCTATAGGTGTAGGTCACAGAACCCTATCTCTGAGCACGATATCGTGTCGTATCCGTGTCAAAATCAGACACGAACATGATGCACACACTGCACTGCACAGTATGGCAGTGTCCTGCTACCCGACCTAAATATCTTCCTGTTCTTGACACATGGACACGTACAAATTGACACAGAGGAGGGGGCCATCACTGACAGACCCCCCCTAGAGTTTCACGATAGGTCGTGTCGTGTCGGACACGAAAACACGATCACACGAATTTCTCACTGTGCTGTGCACACAGAAATTCAGCACTGACACGCACTTCGTGTCGTGTCCTGTCACCAAGAGGACACGATTCGGGGTGTTGGTTGTGTACCCCTATGACCCCTCTAGCACTATACACATGCGCATGGTGTCTCGTGCACTGTGTCGAGTCCATTTTGACTCGGCATGGCCGTACGAGGCCTGATTTTTCACAGTCTTCTGATACTGCATGTTTTGATTTTTTTTTTGACACTTGTGTCCACAATTTGACACGTATGGGTTCATTGGGACACGTGGGGTTTGTCCCTGCCATTTTACATGTGTTTCCTATTTAAATTTCAAGTTACTTGATGTATTTGGGTTTTTCCAACATTCACCGATACCATGTTTAGTTTTTAGTTTTCAGAGTTCAGTGAAATGTTAATTGTTAATTCAATGTTAATTTTGATGTTAATACATGATTAACATGTCTGAGTGATTATATGCTTGTTTGGGTTTGATGTTAACATGAGATTGGGTTCCAAATTTGCATTGGGACTCTTAATTGAACTGTCATTTTGATAAAACCTGAGAATTCATTCATTAGTAAACTGAGTTCAGTAATTTATACAATCTGAGATTTTTTCTATTGCTAAAACTGAGAATTTCCTATGGGTTGGGGCTTGACAAAACCTGAGAATAGGAATAATAGGTTTAACTGATTTGTTAGGCTGAAATCTGAGTTTGGGTTGATGAAAAACTGAGTTCAGTTATTCCTAAACTCTGAGTTTTCAATGTGTTGAGACTGAGATTTCAGTCATGGTTAAATTTGGGTTTGATTTTCAAATGATAATGTAAAACTGAGATGTGTTAGGAAATCTGGAATTTGTAGAAACTGAGATTGTTTCAAATTATAACTGAGAACTGTGTTTAAAGATTTCCTATTGCTGAAACCTGAGATTTCCCATTGAGTCAAAAACCTGAGAATGTTGTTTAGACTGGAATTGGGTTTATATGTTGAATTCTGAGATTCTACTTGTCTACAAAACTGAGAACTTTTGCTGTTAAGAAAAACCTGAGATATTCCCTGTCTTCTCACATTGCCTCCACATGTCACATTCCCACACACCTTCCCTTAACTATACACTGTTTTCCTTTCCCTGTACACACACATATTGCTATATATACACATTCACAGCCACACATGGCTTCCTACACTATCAACTCTCACACACATTGTCACCAAGACACACACATGCCACACCCTCACCTTTCCACACTCTCTCACAAAATGACACCCACATCACCCTCTACACACATACAAACATGCATGTGCATGAGTTTTTCCCTAACTTCTACATGTATATTTATATATATGTAATATATAACTTAATGTGATAATGTGATGTAGTATAGATATTGCCTATTGGCATAAACATAATGTATTATAGATATATGCATATTGCCTATATAATTAACATGTATGAATATATGAAATTGATATGTGTGTGTTGCCTATACTAATGTATATGACATATGGCCTGGGTGGTATAGTCTAGGGTATATGGAGTGTATACACATGAGTGTTGGTTTGTGTTAGATTGGTGACTTGTGTATGGTGTTTGATAGCTTGTGTTAGCCTTGGGATTGTAAGTAAGTGCTAGCTTAGGCTTGGTTAGGCCTAGTGAGACTTATTAGACTTGTTGGCTTAAGTTTGACCTAGTTGACCGAGCCTTGACTAGTATAGTTGACTAGAGTTGACCAAGTGTTGACTTTAGTCTAGTTTGACCTAGACAGCATGCAGATGCATTGTAGATTACAATTATCATCCCTTGTATACATCATGACTTGTGTTGCTCTGATTAGGAGACAGACACCTCTCCTCAGGCAGTACATCCTCTTTGGACTTTCAGTTATCAGGCGAGTACATTCTCTGATCGTTTCATACTTGTCACGATTTATATTCTCGCTCTAGATTACTTTTACTTGATGCTGTCACGTTATTATCACGGATTGGTACTATATGGATCTCTTCTTGGGATGTTATCCCCCTTAGCGGGCGCATCGGATACTTTATGACATGTGTTTCATGTACATCATGTATTCCTTGTTTCTGCGTTATTCATGTACACTCATGTTCTCTCATATTCTTTCATGTATGTTCATGTACTTTCATGTTCTTTCACGTACGCTCATGTTTCTTCATGTGTTTCCTGTGTAACCAAAACATCATGTACGTAACGTAACTGGACTGGATCCTTGTGTATTGATTGTGGGTAGGGGTGAGTATAAATGGTCATGTGATTTACCATCATGTACACTCTGTTACTTTTCATGTTCATCATGTACAACCCAAGCCAATTACATGCCATCTCGTACTCTAAATTACTAGTCACTTACAGTTCTTATTTATCATGTATATATTTCCAGTTATCAAATATCTCTCATGTTTCATGTACATCTTCTTACAGCGTTTCATGTATCTTACTCTATTGCTTGCTTTATATTTCCTGCCTTGATATGAACTGCATGAGATGTACTGTGCTCGCTCCTGTCCTGACTGGACCTGTTGAAAATATTACAGAGGATGAGGATGAGGCCCTTTGTACCACCTATTACGGAGCAGGCTTAGACGACACCTGCGACCTGGTTCCTCTGGAGGACCCAGCTGCAGTACAGGATACTACTCCCATAGTCTAGGCTAGTCAGCTAGGCTTTATCTTTCTTTTCAGCATTGTTTTTGGCTTTTAGTTGTTGTTTTGAGATGTATATATTCTTTCATAGTCTGTAGTTGAGACTTGTACTCGGAATGTTTGCTGAGATGTTATCTTAGACACTAGACTCTTCTGATTATCTGTACTTCGTTTTGAGTTCTATGTCATATCGTACTTTTCTTCCTTAGTTGTGATTGAGTTTACATTCTGCTATGTCACCCCCATTCGGGGAGTATAAACTGCCTGGCATTATATATTGTTAGATGTTGTGACCTAGGACAGCGCTCTACCGTCGACACTGCGGCGTAGGCTGGACGTACCCACTTCTCGTGCCCTTACTCTAGGGTGCGGGTCGTGACAGTCTTTGGAATGTCCTCCTTCTGTACCTTGATCTGGTGATAGCCTGACCTGAGATCAATCTTCGAAAACACACAAACACTACTCAATTGGTCAAATAAATCATCAATATGAGGCAATGGATACATGTTCTTCACTACTACATCATTCAACTCTCTGTAGTCGATGCACAACCGTACCGACCCGTCCTTCTTTGGTACAAGTAATACTAGAGCTCCTCATGGTGAAACACTAGCCCGAATAAAACCCAAATCCAAAAGCTCATCTATCTAGATCTTTAACTCATGTGCCTCCTTCGGTGCCAGCCTATACACATGAGAAGTAATAGGTGGCATTCCCAGAACTAGCTCGATGGAGAACTCTATCTCCCTGTCTGGTGGTAGTCCTATAAGCTCCTCAGAAAAAATGTCCTCAAACTCTGAGACGATCGTCGGGTGTGCTAGTTCCTCCAAAGCAATACGTGCCTCAATGGTGGGGTGGGAATCCATCTTTGTGGCGCCCCGAGAAAACTCAAACTCGGTGTGACCTAGGGGTCAAAATATGACGCATCCACGTCGGCAATCTAGTGTCGCATAGTACTGGACCAACCAATCCAAGCCAAGAACCACATCATAGTCTGGCATGGAGAAGACCAGAAATCGGGCACGCATCTCACGCCCGCAAACAACTACAGAACAAGATCTATATATATCGCTAATGGGTACTATTCTACCTCCCGTATGAATCCTTATGGTCTTCGGAAGGGGTGCAGTAGCTACTCTATGGGTGGTCGCGAAACTAGCAGTTATGAATAAATGCGTGGCACCAAAATAAAATAATTCTACTGTAGGTAATGAAGCAACTAAAATGGTACCTGCGATAACTTTCCCGGCTGTCTCTGCCTCCTCAAATATCATAGCGAAGGTCTGTCCACGTTCATGTGCTCTAGCTTGCTGCCTGGCCTGCTGAAATTGGGCTGCCTACGATGCCAAGGGTGGTCTCCCCTAGTACCCTCCCGGTGTTGCTGGTCGTATTGCTCCAACTCCTGTGTGGGGCGCCCTCAGACCCTGGAATTGTGCCCTCAGTGTTGGTAGTGTTGGATATGCTAGCCGGTGTACCATCGGTGTCGCTCCACGACGCTCAATACAATCATGAGCCTGGTGCTGATCTAATCCACAAACTAGGCATAGCCCTAGTTTGTGCCGACAGTCCTTTACGACATGGCCCAACTTGCCACAGTAATGGCAAGTAGGAAGTCCTGGTGGAGCTGTCCTCTGCAGATGGTGAATCTGGGGGCACTTTGTCGATGCTTTCTGCTATGTTCGAGCTGCTAGTGTTGATGAGTGGGAGCATTTCATGCTAGCCTCCCTATGGTTGATAGGCTCCTGACGTCGAGCTGTGTCAGGATCTCCGAATATGAAGTAGGAGCGATTGATCCTACCAATCTCTGTAGCTCGAAGCGCAGGTCATCATAGAACTTCTCGGCCTTCTTCCCTTCAGTGTCGATCAGGTATGAGGAAAAACAGCTCAGACGAAGAAACTTCGTATTGTACTCTTCGACCATCATGTTGCCCTACATAAGATGCATGAATTGGTCTCGAAGCTCTGCACGTGCCGTAGCTGGAATGAACTTGTCTTTATAGGATCTGGAGAACTCCTTCCAAGTGACCCGGTCGGGTCCTAGCCGATGCTCCTCGTCCAACCATCAGTGGTGTGCATTGCCCGTCAACTGCATCCTGACGGCCTTCATCCATCTGTCCCTTGGAAGCTATGCGACCTCCAACTGGTGCTCGATAGCAGAAAGCCATGCGTGAACCTCTGTAGGCTCCTTTGTGCCTGAAAATGGAAGGGGTACCATATGACGGAAGTCCTTATAGACCCGGTCGATGGTCGTTGTCACGCCCCGCTCCCGTAGGAACGATCGTCCTTGCTAAGGCATGATGCCGCACGGGCCTAGGTTGCGCCCGTGCAAGGCTATGTCCAAAAACGACCGATTTGAGCTAGGCCACAGAGTCGCACAAAGTGTCCCCATTTGTAGCAAAAAGTAAATGAACACAAATTGAAGCAAATTCAACTCTTTATTGATATTCAAGAAGTTTCCAAGCGGCGCTAGGCCGATATTACAAATCGCTCAAGCTCTCTCTCTCTCTCTCTGAAACATAAAAGGCGTGCCAAGTGGCTTACAACATGGAATGATTCATGGCGATGTTCCGATACATTATGTCCTGTATATGGTGCTCCAGCTCCTTGCAATGCTCCAAGGCTCCAGAGATAGCTCCGCGCTTAAGCACGTTCGAGGAAAGCTCCGCACCTGACGACGTCTCCTGCATCCTGCAAGCAGACTGTGGGTTTATCAGTACATTATTATGCACTGGTGGGAAGGCTAGCTCGCCCACAATGCTATCATTACCAAACACGTTCTATTTACTTTTGTGTACCGTCTATTATTTATTGTCTTTCTAATCTTGCCTTAGAATCCGTTTCATTGCATATTTCATAACCTATCTCGTGTTGCCAAATTCAATGTGTTGCATGGAAATACATGCACGACTTACCCATACTTATCGTCCGGCCTTCTCTGTCCAAAGTAAACCAAGTTAGTTAACAATTCATAGGAAATAACTTAACGTGATTCATGTGAACTCTTCAATGTCAAGGGCGTGTCCCTGCCTCGGGTCCTAGCGCGTCGTAGGCGTGTTTTCTAACTCCTTTGTCGAAGTACTCTCGATTACTTGGTGTATTATATTCAAGCCTGTTCAGAAGGCACTTTATTTAGTTAATTTAGACTACTTTGATTTCAATGCAAGGACTTGCACGTGGATTGCCACCAGCAAAGCCCACTTAAATCTATATGCACCGGTCGCTGGCATCACAAGCCATTTTGGACATAACCAAGCCGTGGTATTTCTCAACTAGCATAGGGTGCGGGTTGGCACACACTCCGTTAGTCTCTTGAAATACGCCTGCACTTACGTCCCCTGGGTGGCCAAGTCCGCACCCAGGAAGCCCGTAAGCCACGTTTTGATTTCGCCTAGGCCGACCACGATCCTCCCTTTGATCATGCCGTGGAATCCCTATCACCCGTGCACGGGCCCGTCCACGGTCATTTCGTATTTTATTGTCATAGGCTAACCCTTAGCCATAATGCGTTATCGACCAGGTTGGCGTCCGTGCAGCGCGGGTAGCGAGCCCCGTTGCACGTGCCCGTCAAACCTGTCGCTAACCATTCCTTTCTTTCTTATCTATTATTCATTCTTCCTTTTCTTTCTTTCGCTTGTCCGTTCGTTCATGGATTCATTCACACATTCATTCATTCATTCGTTGATTCATTTATTCACTCATTCGTTCATTCTTTCTTTCATACATTATGCAACTCCTCGTACGGGAGTCGCCTTGGCGACCCATCGGTTCCGAGGTCTTTCAATGTTGCTATACTCTACTCGGAATGACTATATCGATAGTCTTCCGTTTCATTATTGTAAACCATTCATTGCTTCTTTGTTTGAATGCATAAGGGACTTGAACGTAATCTTGTGCCTTAGCACGAGTGCGGAATGCAGTGCGAGAGTTCTCACATTTTTTATATTCTTTTTTATATTCTATACAAGCATACAAGATGGGATTATTCCCTTAGCTAGGTGCGTTGAGTCATTTATTAGCATGCACGGTGTTATCGCCTAGCGATTCTAGCAATAGTGTTCGTATTGTTATGTGTCTAGGCTAAGCAAAAATGGGTTCATCGGAGCCACCCACCTTAGCGACATTCGTATCGGCCGAGCGATACTCCGAGCGCGCCTTTGAAAGTCTAAGCATGGATTTATCTTCGGTGGGCCAATGTAAGCCTTTCATCGATTCTTCTTCAGGTCGATGCCAACTCTTCGGGTCGACGGCTCGTTTGAGTCGTTGCACTTGCCGTTTGAATCGACGTTCTGCTAGGGTGGAACTGGTCATTACAGTCGTCGCTCCGGTGATGTCACCTGCTCCATCGCATTGATGATGCTCTCCCTTAGAGTATCCGTCTGGTGTTGCTAAGCCTGCTATTGTGACTAATATTGAACCTGTTCTTGGGCCTTCATCATGGCATAAATCACATGATACATTTGCTGCCCGTCTGCCTACTGTCCTGGTGGCAGAAATGGTATATAAGGCATATACGGGGGAGGCGGAGGTGGTCGCTGCTGCTACGGCTCTGTCCTCTGGGGCTATTGCTGTCCTGGCTATGCCTGCTGCCGCTGCTCGCCTGTCGTGTACTCGTTCACCATTGTCAGCATAAGGTTATTCAAGCACGCCTTGTATTTGCTAACTTCTAGCATTTTAGTTTTCTTTCAACTTAAGTTTGTCATGATTTGGCACAAAGGCCTTCGCCTATCGATTCCGTTCAACCGAGTACTCGTACGAGCTTTTGAAAATATATTAGACTTATTGTATGGAACATCCCAAGGCACAAGGAGAGAGAGCGTATACTTCTCTTGTTTCCAACCGAGCTTTCAAAACTGAGAGAATCGAAATGAAGTCCAAGGACGTAAAGTCGTGCTCTGATACCAATCTGTCACGCCCCACTCCCGTAGGAGCGATCGTCCTCGCTAAGGTGTGATGCCGCATGGGCCTAGGTTACGCCCGTGCAAGGCTATGTCCAGAAACGGTCGATTTGAGCTAGGCCACAAAGTCGCACAGAGTGTCCCCATTTGCAGCGGAAAGTAAGTGAACACAAATTGAAGCGAATTCAACTCTTTATTGATATTCAAGAAGTTTACAAGCGGCGCTAGGCCGATATTACAAATCGCTCAAGCTCTATCTCTCTCTGAAACATAAAAGGCGTGCTAAGTGGCTTACCACATGGAATGATTCATGGCGATGTTCTGATACATTTTGTCCTGTTTATGGTACTCTAGCTTCTTGTAACGCTCCAAGGCTCCAGAGATAGCTCCGCTCCTTAGCACGTTCGAGGGAAGCTCCACACCCGACGACGTCTCCTGCATCCTGCATCCTGCAAGCAGACTGTGGGGTTATCAGTATATTGTTATGCACTGGTGGGGAGCCTAGCTCGCCCACAATGCTATCATTACCAAACACGTTCTATTTACTTTTGTGTACCGTCTATTATTCATTGTCTTTCTAATCTTGCCTTAGGATCCATTTTATTTCATATTTCATAACCTATCTCGTGTTGCCAAATTCAATGTGTTGCATGAAAATACATGCACGACTTACCCATACTTACCGTCCGGCCTTCCCTGTCCAAAGTAAACCAAGTTAGTCAACAATTCATAGGAAATAACTTAACGTGATTCATGTGAACTCTTCAATGTCAAGGGCGTGTCCCTGCCTCGGGTCCTAGCACGTCGTAGGCGTGTTTTCTAACTCCTTTGCCGAAGTACTCTCGATTACTTGGTGTGTTATATTCAAGCCTGTTCAGAAGGCACTTCATTTAGTTAATTTAGACTACTTTGATTTCAATACAAGGACTTACACGTGGATTACCACCAGCAAAGCCCACTTAAATCTATATGCACCGATCGCTGGCATCACAAGCCATTTTGGACATAACCGAGCCGTGGTATTTCTCAACTAGCATAGGGTACGGGCTGGCACACACCCCGTTAGTCTCTTAAAATATGCCTGCACTTACGTCCCCTGGGCGGCCAAGTCCTCACCCAGGCAGCCGTAAGCCACGTTTTGATTCCGCCTAGGCCGGCCACGATCCTCCCTTTGATTATGCCGCGGAATCCCTATCACCCGTGCACGGGACCGTCCATGACCATTTCGTATTTTATTGTCATAGGCTAACCCTTAGCCATAATGCGTTATCGACCAGGTTGGCGTCCGTGCAGCGCGGGTAGCGAGCCCCGTTGCACGTTTCCGTCATAACTGTCGCTAACTATTCCTTTCTTTCTTATCTTTTATTCATTCTTCCTTTTCTTTCTTTCGCTTGTTCGTTCGTTCATGTATCCATTCACACATTCATTCATTCATTCGTTGATTCATTTATTCACTCATTCGTTCATTCTTTCATTCATACATTATGCAACTTCCCGTGCGGGAGTCTCCTTGGCGACCCATCGGTCCCGAGGTTTTTCAATGTTGCTATACTCTACTCGGAACGACTATATCGATAGTCTTCCGTTTTATTGTTGTAAACCATTCATTGTTTCTTTGTTTGAACATATAAGGGACTCGAACGTAATCTTGTGCCTTAGCACGAGTGCGGAGTACGGTGCGAGAGTTCTCACATTTTCCATGTTCTTTTTCATATTCTATACAAGCATACAAGATGAGATTATTCCCTTAGCTAGGTGCATTGAGTCATTTATTAGCATGCGCGGTGTTATCGCCTAGCGATTCTAGCAATAGTGTCTGTATTGTTATGTGTCTAGGCTAAGCAAAAACGGGTTCATCGGAGCCACCCACCTTAGCGACATTCGCATCGGTCGAGCGATACTCCGAGCGCGCCTTTGAAAGTCTAAGTCTGGATTCATCTTCGGTGGGCCAATGTAAGCCTTGCATCGATTCTTCTTCAGGTCGATGCTAACTCTTCGGGTCGACGGCTCGTTTGAGTCGTTGCACTTGCCATTTGAATCGGCATTCCGCTATGGCGGAACGGGTCATTACAGTCGTCGCTCCGGTGGTGTCACCTGCTCCATCACAGTGATGATGCTCTCCCTTAGAGTATCCGTCTGGTGTTGCTAAGCCTGCTATTGTGCCTAATATTGAACCTGTTCTTGGGCCTTCATCATGGCATAAATCACCTAATACATTTGCTGCCCGTCCGCCTGCTATCCTGGTGGCAGAAATGGTATATAAGGCATATACGGGGGAGGCGGAGGTGGTCGCTGCTGCTACGGCTCTGTCCTCTGGGGCAGTTGCTGCCCTGGCTATGCCTGCTGCCGCTGCTCGCCTAACGGCCCCTCAATCTGCTGAAAAATCTGACCCTGGGGAGCTGGGGTCAGCATGAGAGACTGTCTCGGAGTCGACTTGTCCAATAATACGGAATCCCGGGGGATATCGTCCTGCTGCGCCACTCGCCCACTTTGGAGATTAATATTCTGAAAATAGACAAGCAGAAATTAAGTGACACGGAATCAAACAGGATATAAATTGATAAGGAAGCGATGAGGAGGTGTCATAGACAAGTATTAAAGCAAGTGGATGAGATCTTAAATTCTAACCCTAATTGCAGGCTCGCTTGGCACAGTTAGGTAACCAAGATGATTTAAATCTCGACCTGCATTGGCCACCACAAAAACTATATCATGCCCCAGTCCCAAATACGCAGGACCGAGCCACGTGGTAATGGCTAGCTACGTACTCAACCAGACTTTAGTCCGACTAGAATCGTATAAATTGTCAAAATGGTGTAACTAATCACTATAACAACACTATATCTCAATCCAAGTACAAAAAATATAAAGAAGGAAATATGAAACTAGTCTGCAGCCCAATAATCATATTTGTTGAGACTCGAGTAGGCTCAAAAAAAATAGTAAGAGTCTACAAAAGAAATATAATACAATACTGAATGAAAGAGTCTTGCGGAAACAAATCCGCTAATACAATACTAAATGAAAGTAAAACCGGAAGATAACTAGATCTGACAACAGGCTAAGCGAGATAATGAAGCAAGATCAAGATGAGCTCTACCAATGGAACAAGCTACTCTGCTGTTCAACCTCTTCTTCTGCAAATGGTCCTACTCTTGCGTCAACTCCGGATCTGTAGACCTCCGAATAATCCTTCTTCTGCAAATGCGGGCTGTCAAGGTGTACCCCGGAGACCTGATAGGCACTCCAGCAAACTATGAAAAGCCCCACAGTCCGGTAAGGAAGCTGTGGCAATCTATAAAATCTCGAGGCTCTGGTAATTAGGCAACGTCATACTCTGTGGGAAAGTAGCCCAAGCGCACGGTGTATGTTCTCCTCTCCCATGTGGCTTCATGAATCGTATCCACGAAACGCTCGTCCAGATCCTCTAACTAGGACATCGAGTCATACTAATAAATACAGTGTAGAGATCACAAGTCATCGTCCTAGAATAAATTATGTATTTCCGTATCGCAAGATATAAATCATGTACGAAAATCCGACAGTATGTAGTAACCATGAACATGTCTTAAGGTCTGAATTTACTCCGCAACGGATTGTCGCGGTAACGCGAATGTAAGTATCTAACATCGATACTCGTTGGCACTAACGTCCAATGGCACCCGAATGTGATTTGGACGCGAAGTACCGAACACGGCCCTGTGTTGCAATAAAATACACATAAATAAAATTTAAGAATTTAATAATGTAACTGAAGTACAAATATGGCAAGGTACACTTGCCTGGCTCCGGGCGCTAAAGATGAAAGGCTGGTCCAACGTCCACGTCTTGAGTGTCGAAGGAACCTAGAGGAATATTTAACTAATTAATTATCATGTACAAATATATAATCTATACAAATGTTATTATTATCACTTATTAAATAAGCAAAACTTGGATTTGGGATTTAATTTAAATATTAGAACTAACAGACTCTCATTCAACTAATCATATATTTATATAAAAATAATAATATACTAGGGTCGTAGGCCTAAGCCTTAAGGATGGCAAAAAATCATTTATTTATGGACAAGGAAATATATTAAGTTTGTGTCACCATATATGTTGGCAAAATTTAAGAAAGAAAATCTCAAAAAATTCAAAAAAAAAAAAAACCAAACTAGAATTACCAAGGGAATACACACTTCTGATTGTGTGTGTGTAATATTTCTTAACAACTCCTGCTGAATGGGTTAATAAACAAGAATTACCAAGGTCAAAAATAAAATATAACCAAGGCAAAAAGATTTGAACACCAAACCTCACCACTAAACGACACCCCACTAGACCAGGTGGTCTGGTAACCCTCTTTAACTTATATTATATTGGCACGGCAAAGAGAAAAAGCCCAAATGAAGGAACAAACCAGCGCCATAAAAATAAAACTCTTCCCTACAGGATTCGCACCTGTGATACAAATCTCTCTTCACAACCAACCGAGTTAGTGCTGTTATCTGTTTCCTTTTTGCTTCAACAACTATTACACCCTTTTCATGTAACCCTCTCTTCCCTACTGTAAAAATATGACATATATGTATGGGTTAGCCAAGAGTGACACTATAACACTTGCATACGAATTTGTTACTGATCCAACATCCTACTTGCTCCTAGCCATGCAACTGCTCGATTATCATGGGGTACACTCACCACATGTTTCTCTTCTCCTAACAGTCCCTTTCTTTTTATTTCGTTGCATATGCTGGCTTATGCTTCTTCCATTCTACCCTGTTAACCAATCATAACAAACACACACCCCTTGCTAATCCACATGCTTTAACATTATCCTAATTTAAATTCCTACTTATCATTTCCTCGTAGCTCCTTGAGCACACCCATCCAGCACATTTTTTTTTTCTTAACACACGAGTATAGTCCCCCCTCTCCTTGCAGTATCACAAAGTCACCTTCCCATCACTGTTTTCAACTTGTACACATGTTTCCTTTTATGTTATTTAACTCTAGATTCATGTTAGTGAAACAAGAGCTTGCAAGAATTTAACATAGATCACTACCAAAATAACTCATATTAGCGACTCCGTTCTTATACGTCGCTAATATTTTAACTTAGCAACGTACACCGACGCTTAGCGACGAAAACTTGGTTTTGGAAAAAATTCGACGCTAAACGACATTGTTCGTCGCTAATATGGTAGCGTTTAGTGACGTAATAAAAACCACGTCGTTGTATGCTTTTTGTAGCGACATTTAGCGACGTATCTATGTTACGTCGCTAATATTTTAACTTAGGTCAGAACGAAAAAAAATTTCCCCCCCATTTCGTAAATTCTCTCTCTCTTTCGACCTCTCTCGACGACCACCAGCGAAATTAGATTTTTCCGTCGTCTTCCCTCCTCTCCCCCGCCGTCGACTCCTGTTCGTGCTCGACGACCCCCCACTGACGACCGGCCCCCTCTCTCTCCATCTCTCAGTCGACGACCGACCCCCCCTCTCTCTCCACGCCGTCGACCCCCCTCTCCCCCGCTGACGATCCCCTCTTCCCTCTCAGGTAAACCCTAAACCTAAATCCCCAAATTTTCGACACTAACACTGCTCTGACACGACACAGACACTGTTGCTGACACAATGACACGCTGACACGATGACACATTCACTGTATTTTATATATTTATACGATGACACTTATGCTAGGTCTAATATTTATATTTGTATTTTATATTATAAATTATAATTATAATGTCTTTCATGTGTTATTGAGAGTAGTATAATAGTGTATTGAGAGTATCCAACATGTATCATAGGGAGAAGCTTGTGTATATCTCTAGTGACACCAAGTATTCGGTGAAACGTTATAAAATTATGTTGTGCACTTGGGCATTGTGTGATTTCAATTGGTGATTGTCATTTGGAGATCGATTTACCTATAGTTGGTATCCTATTGAGAATATGTTGTGTTTCATTAATACCAATTGGTATTGGAAATGAAGTGAATGTGTCAATATTGTATATGTGTATCCTATGCATTAACATATGTAGTGTGTGCTTATATAGTGTATACATATATATATAGATAGATAGTTTTATGTGTGTAGAGGAGTATGGCTACTAGTGTAGTATTGAGCACAATCCACGTTAGTATTGATGTGTGTGTATATATGCATATATACACCTTAGTGTTGTGCTAGTATATATAAGTGTGAGTGTGCGTACGTATTTATTGAAGTGTATCATAGCTTGATACATGAGTGTGTTTTTAATATGTGTTGTATGAGTGCTTAGTTGTGTGTGTGTGTTAATAGCTAGAGGGAGTGTACAGAGGTTGAGCTGTGTGCACAGAGGTACACACAATCGCAGTTCAGGAACTGTACAATTGTACAGGCACTATAGGTTGCATAGTCCTCAGCCTACTTGTTGCACAAGATTCAGTCACTGAATAACTACAGAGTTCATTTCAGTGGTGCAGTGCACACTCTTAAGTATTAACTGAACTATAGTTCAGTTCAATCTATGTATGGGTTGTGTACAAATAAATAAGGGCCTTGAATTAGATAAGATAAATATCACTAAGATAATAAGATATAATATACGAATTTGTGCTATTGGATAATCACTACCAAAATACAGGCAAATAGCGACTGAATTATTAGCGACGGACAACTCAGTCGTCTATTAGCGACTGAAAGGCGACTGATAGGCGATGGCGTAGTTTATTAAAATATATCATAACATTAGCGACTACCTAGCGACATGGTAGCGACGGATCATGTCTAATGACGGACTAGCGATGGCAGAATCCGTCGCTATGTTTCAGTAAAAATCGAAAGAGAGGGTTTTATTTTCATTCTGAAAATTCTCTCCCCCTCTCTTCCCCGATCACCCGATCCCTCCGGCATCCCCCCCTCCGGCGACCCCCCTCCAGCGACCCCCCCTCCGTCGACCCGCCCTCCAGCGACCCCCCTCTCTTCCCCGATCACCCGACCCCTCCGGCGTCCCCCCTCCGGCGACCCCTCCTCCGGCGACCCCCCCTTCAGGTACTCTTTTTTCCTCCTCTCCCTCTTATTTTTCCCTAATTTTTGGATTTTTGCAATTTTTTTGCTTATTATGGTTTCGATTATGGGCGAGGGATTTCGACTAGGTACTCGAAGACGTAGCACGTGTTCTCTACATGTATTGTTGCTACATCTTCAAATGGTAGGGTGTTAACTTGTGTTATTGGATTGAATTGATACTAAATAACTGATTTGTGAGAGAGGTCAACAATCAGTTATTTGCCCCCTCGCCTATTTACCAAATCCTATATACCAAGTGTTCGACGAAATGTCTCTTAGGACTTTTTAGGCTTTATATTCAAATATAATTAGGTTTTATTGTTGTATATATATTGTGAATTGTGTGTACTGTTCTATGTAAATTGGTGGTGATTTGATGGGTTAAAATTGCTTAAGGGAGGCTCGAGCCTGTGGATACATCTCTATCTGGTATGCCCTGCTGTGCAGAGCCATTTCTTGGGTTTGTAACATGTTATTTCACATCCTAATCATCCTAATAGCCTAGCCTAACATCTGTGCATTGCCCCTTGGCTCATGGCTGTGGGATATGGCAAATTCTAACTCCTTCTTATACTTTCATGTCTTATTTCTACTTGTTGTTCTGTTCCCTGTGAGGTGATGTCCTGTATTTTGACATTAGATGCCTACATTACCTCTGTCTCAGACCTTATATGCTTTGTACCATCCTACATTGTTGGGCAGTCTCTATTCATCAAAATTTTGTCCACTACACACATGCATCTGTCCACTGTTCAGTTCCATGGTTCTACTTCTAATCTACTTGTAATGATTTAAACCACCTATAAAACACTCTATCCTAATCTCCATTGGCCATTTGCTCGACTGGCCCAATCCATTCATTGTTTTAACCTTACTGTCATGTCCTTGCATTCATGTCAACCCTATGTCACCCTTGTTCAGATATTGAGCTAAAATATCCCATTTCCATAAACTTACTGTTCTGTGGCTACTGACTACTTCATGATTGTTCAGTCATATGTGGGTTGATGCACTTCGAAACAAGGCCTTAAGCCCAGTTTTACAAAATGTTTTGCCTTGTATTACAGTAAATTGCATACTTGCATTATCCCCTGCATGACATGCCTTCACTGAGCCATGTTCTAAACCTTGCATAATCTACTGCAGAGACCAACATTCCCTACATGCATACACTCTATCAGATATACTGCATATTGATGCCCTACATCCATATTTCATATAGCCTGACATGTATCAGAAAACTGTATACATACCATGCATTCATTCATTACCATTGTACCTTGAGATGTCCTGCACTCATCTTCATTGCATTTATCCACTACATATCCATGTATAAGAACTTCCACTTCACACTGCATATTGGGATATCTGCAACCCAATTTGTCACTGCACACATACCCAATTGCATGTCTTGCATACTTAGATATATGTCCTGCTCATTCCTTCATTGCATTAACCACTGCAATCGAGCCACAGCACATGAGTATCCTACATTACCTTGATTGAACCCTGCAATGCATTCATCCACTACATATCCTAACATTTGTCCTGTATTATTGTAGTATCAGAAATCCACTTGATGTCTGGTTTAGAAGTTAAGCATCTGTCCAGTCCCTCTTATTAGAATTTCATCACTACATTCATTGCTCCGTCTTGCATTTGTATGGATTATAGTATTAAACTTTAGGATTTGGATTTTAGACCTTGTTTCAATCCTCACATCATGTTAGTTATCATTCTTTATGTTCTGAATTACTCTGTATGCCAATCCATAGTAGTATTAGCCTAGGTGCAGCCTCTTGATTGCCCTTCCCTTTTTGTTCAGTCTTTGGACATCCAAATATTCAGATACCAAAAGAGTTAGTCCTGCATACTGAGGTCCTAGTATGAGGCATCGATTGATACCCAGGGATTCCTCATATTACCTTAGGTTCAGACCCTTAACCTTGCTATAGCCACATATTTTAGTTCACTGTAATCATTTTGATCTACCTTACAGTGGTGCAGGTTTACCCAGGTACCCCTTGAGTATCTGTCCTTTTGACCTTGAGTTAACCTATATACGTTTGATATACTGCAATTGTCATGAACTATTCTACTACATCCAACCAGCATACTTCACTATCCTTGCATTTGAAAATCCACATTCACATGTAGCAGACCTCTGCATCCATCCATAGCAGTCCTTGTCCAAGTTCAGACTTTAATTGATGCTACTATCCCACTGCATTTGGATTCAGACTTTGGCTTGACAATGACAGTGGCATGTGAGGAGCCTTACCTATTCTTGGATCCATTAAGTTCAATCCCCTGGAATTAATTGGTCCAGTCCCTATATTAATTTGGAAAATTGTTTGTAAACTAAAAAACTGTGTATTTGGAAAACTGTTTCTATTTGGAAAATAATTTGGAAAACTATGTATTTGAAAACTGTTTGTATTTGGAAACTGTTTGAAAACTTTTTATTTGGAAACTGTTTGTAAACTTTTTATTTGGAAACTGTTTGAAAACTGTTTGTATTTGGAAACTGTGTATTTGGAAACTGTTTGAAAACTATTTGTATTTGGAAACTGTCTATATTGGAAACTGTTTATATGACTGTATATTGTGTGTGTAACTGTCAACATGGATGAGGAGTGCAGGAAAAACAAATATAGACACACAAAATTGTATTTAGCGACGGGACAACGACGGAATATCTGGAAAATTACAGTATAGTGACGGAAGAGCGACTGAATATCTGAAACATTCCGTCGCTAAGGTTCTAGAAAATATAGATTTAAAGTATAGCGACGGAATAGCGACATAACCGGTTCGTCGCTACAAGCCTGTCCGATACTAATAGCGTATCAGAAACACTTTGGTGACGTACTTTTCCGTCGCTATACCGTCACAAACTAGCGACGGAATTTCCGTCGGTCATTAGTCGGTAAAGGTAGAGACGGAATTTTCGTCGCTAATACATCACAATTTGTAATAAAAATCGTGTCGCTAAATCCGTCACTAATCAGTCGCTATTTTCGACAAACTAGCGACTGACTAAAATTTGCGACACGTGATTTTCCAACAAACCGTTTCCGTCGCTGATATGTCGCTATTTGGCTTTAGCGACGAAAAAATAACTTTTAGCGACTGTCACTCCCGTTTTCCATTATACGTATTTTTCAGGATACGTATATGAATTTTTGACAATTGTCAGGTGGCCCGTATTTTGACTTATCTTGCTTAGCTTAGCCTTGGTTTAAATCTTGACTTGATTGGTTCAACTTGGTTCAACTTGACTTGACTTGGCTTGGCTTGGTTTGGTTTATTTTGGGTTAAAATGAGAGGGGTTGCTATATAAGTCAACTTCTTTTATCTCTCCTCCATTATTTTGCATTTACTTTTTCATCTTCTTCATTTACTCATCCCACCTACCAAGCCTAGGCAAGTGCAACTTGCTTCATGATGGATCTCAAGTTTTATTGTTCCATTCTCTTCCATAGTTGATTCTAAACCTCTTTAGAACTTGGCATTTTTGGATTTGATGGATGGATTCTTGTAGATCTAAGTTTGCAACTTTTCGGTTTTCTTAGTTTTGATCTCTAAAACTTGGTTATTTTCAAAAACTAATGATTCTATGTTGTAGAGAATTCAATTTCATGCAATTTTGGCTTTTGTTTCGCTTGATTTCGACTTCGGATGAGGAAGTTATGGCCATGACAAGTTTTCGGAACTTTTATGGCTGAACTTGCTGATTGGGGACGATGACCCCCATGCGCCCGGGAGGCCATATGCCGTGAGGCCATGCGCTGTGAAGTCCCGGCAACGCATCCCTTAACTCCGAGCGTGTCATGCGCGTAGGTTCCTTACGCGCATGTACTGAAAATGCAACGTGAGTTTCCCATGCGCGGATGTGCAAAAATTTCCACGCGCGGATGTGCAGGAATTCCCATACGCGGATGTGCAGGAATTCTCATGCACGGATGTGCAGAAATTTTTATGCGCAGATGTGCAGGAATTCCCACGCCCGGATGTGCAGGAATTCCTATGCGCGGATGTGCAGATATACAGGAATTCCCACGCACGGATGTGCAGGAATTTCTATGCATGGATGTGCAGGAATTCCCACGCGCAGATGTGCAGGAGTTTTCCAGGCGCGAATGTGCAGGAATTCCCATGCACGGATGTGCAGGAATTCCCACGCCCGGATGTGCAGGAATTCCCATGCGCGAATGTGCAGGAATTCCCACGCGCGGATGTACAGGAATTCCATGCGCCAGAATTACTCTATTTCACTGTTTTTGTCCGTTTAAGTTGTTTTGTAGCTAGAATCTTGAAAAACTCAAAACATGAAAGTTGTAGATCTTTTCCTTGGCTTCAAGAATATGTCACTAGTTATTTTATGCAAATTTCTCTCATTCATGATAATATAAGAATAGAACACAATAGTGGCCCGCAGCGGCGCACTCTTCACAAGTAAACTGACATGATATATCTCGACATGCTGTTATGACAGCTAGCCTGATATGACAAGTATAAAAGACCTGGACACCATGGACGATTGTGTTTGTACAAATAAACTGGTATTGTCTTGCATCATGTCTAGGATGGGGATCCCTTTGTACCACGATCAGGGGTACCTACTAAAATTGACTAAAGCTAATTAACTAGAATGATTCAGTAGTCATGAAGAGATTTTCCCAGCTACAGGCAATCCCGTTATCTGGGCGCACTAAGTGGACTTGTAGCCTACCGACGAGTGGGGTACATTTCCAGCACACCGTCAAGTGTTGCACCCTTCTTAAATGGACATTCGACCTGGATAACCTGGATAGGCTACAGGGTTTGTGGCTGTGGAATGATCTCACTGCATCTTGCTAGTAATTAGACTAGTGATAACCTTAGTTAGTTAAAGTATCAAGCCGTACTCCTTGCTTGGCCGTGATTGATTGAATGAAGTCTAGCCCAGCTTTGACTTGTCTTAATCCTGTACAAGATTGTGGCAGGACATGACTTATCATGCTTGCCTTAACAATAACGATCGGGGGACCAGTTCTGTTCAGACGAAGGGTTACAACCCTGGTCCTTGTTCGATTTAAGGGTTGTAACCTGGCTCCCGGAGCAGTTCTGTGTCTTCTCTTCATTTATTGTCTTATTTCACCCCATGCCATGTTCGTCATGTTTTACCTTACTTCAATAGCATGATTATCTATACTGGCCTTAACAATAAAGATCAGGGGACCAGTTCTGTTCAGGCGAAGGATTACAACTCCGGTCCTTGTTTGGTTTAAGGGTTGTAACTAGTTCCCGGAGCAGTTCTGTGTCTTCTTTTCGTTTATTATCTTATTACCCTATCAGCAATATTTGAGACGGGATCCTATTCAGGTGAAGGACTGCAACCACGGTCCTTGGTTAGTTTAAGGGTTGCAATCTGGCTACTTGAATGGTTTTCTCGTACTCAATTTATTATTGTTGTACCTATTATTACCAGTTCTTATTTACTATCTTTAATATTCATTATGATATGATGGTTTTAGTTCCTAAACAAAGCCTCCTTTGTGGCACTTTCTCCTTTTGGGGTCTGACCCAGCTGGTTTTGTATGGCCAGATATCGGAGCAGCTCAAGAGGATCTACCTATCTTCTAGCCAGATGGTGACCACCAGACGTAACCCTGACAATGAGTGGGTTTCTTTTTGTCCTCCCACTTTATTGTAAAATTATTCTTTTGAGACGTTTAGTCGACGAGCACGTGTTAGCTTGATTGTACCTTTACTTACTGTCTGCCTACGGGCTGTAACATGATTGGCAAATTCTAGGATTGATCATGTATTGACTAAAACTCTTGCTAGTCCTGACATTTTGTATGGGATGCCTTACTATTGTATATTTGATGTTCTAATATCTTGTGACTGTTACTACTTGCTTGTGATTGAGATAATAGGCTTGTTTATGACCATAAGAGACTGATGGATTGTAGTTAAACCCTCATGTATCTAGATAGCCGTGACCGTATAGTAAGGTGGATTGCACTTCAATATACGTAGCTGGCTATGTACGCCCCTACTCTCCAGTATTCTGGTTCTGGGACATAACATGGTTTTAGTGGTGGCTCATGCAGGTCTTATAAATCAAGATACGTGAGGGTTTACCGAATAGATGTCTCAATCAGTACTCGCCCTTGATCTCTGCTTGTATCCTCTGAATCCCTGTAATCTTGACCTGATCACATGCTTATATCGTTGATCTGTCCTGGTCCTTCTTTATTGTTTCCTATGTCGTCTTCTTCAGCGACATTATTCCTGGACCTGCCGATCAGCAAGGAGCACCTCCTGCAGACCAGCAGCAACCTGGAGATCAAGCCCAGCATTCAGGAGTAGCCTCCATAGTCATGCCTACTGGAGGAGAGCCACAAGTTCAGCCCGTCCAGCCTGCAGAGCCTGATGATGGCACTTTGGTAGGTCTCATCAGGTCACTATTAGCCTCTCAGGATCGTCGAAGAGATGCCTTGCACCAGGCGGTAGCAGACGCTTTGACCAGAGGAGGTCATCAGGGTAATAGCACGGTCAACAGCTTCAAGCGCTTGAACCCTCCCTTCTTCGATGGCAGTAAAGATGTGATCGCTGCAGATACCTGGCTTCAGGACACAGAGGTGATTATAGAAGCAGCCAGGACTCCAGAGAACTAGAAGGTGGCCGTGGTGTGCCTACAGCTATTGGATCTTGCCCGCAGCTGGTGGACGGCACAGGCCGTTGGATTAGTGGCCCCTATTGCCTGGGCAATATTCAGGGAGAGATTCCAGACCAAGTATTTTGAAGCTGTAGCTCGGTATGATCTACAAACGAGGTTCACCAATCTGAAGCAGATGGACAGGACGGTCGATGGATATGCGGCCGAGTTCTCCAGGCTTAGTCGGTTTCCTCCCACCTTGGTGGCGACCGAGTTCGATAGAGCCCAGCGGTTCCAGCAGGGGCTCCACCTATAGATTTTATTGGCGGTGGAGCAGTTTGAGCATCAGACCTTTGATGCAGTACTGAGGTGTAACGCCCCAGTCCCAAAATACGTAGGACTAGAACGTCATCATGCCAGCTGTATATATACGAAGTATATGGACCCTCGTATATATACATAAGCTGTAAAATGCAGTAACCAAGGTACTAAATCTCACCCACAAAGATAAATAATGATATAAAGAAAATTTTGAATTTGTCATGTACACAATAGTTGGGCGGAGACAAAGTCCACTGCCAACCCAATTAAATATGAAAAAATATACAAGGAAAGAATTTAGCAAGCGAGAGCAATGGCGAGTCCAAGAGCAATCACCACGAAGGAAGGAATGGCCTTAGCTAGAGCACCTGCCAGAAATCACGAAACACACACCTGGCGAGATAACCAGGTCCTCAGAGGGACGTAACAAGATATATCAACATGCTATATAATACTGAATATAAAACATGCCACAATCAAAGAAAGTGACAAGACACTATAAGGTAATCTAACAAACTAAAGTGAACATGCAGTGAGAACAAACCTTTCGTCGCATGAGCCCTGGCTGTAAATGGGATCTAGTATAGTCCCCACTTGGGCACCAGTGACCGAGTGCATGACGTTCAAAAACGATAGTGGCCAACCTGAGAGGCTCATACCCGTATCTCCAGCGGAGCTTCCGGGTTATAGGGGAAGTGCAATCGAAGCCCATACGACAAGGAAATTTTCTCCCCACCCAATGTACCTATCATGTCGTATCCACGACCATGTAACACTACTAACTGTCAAGTCTTCTAACATACAACTATTGACAGTTAGACCTAACGCACGTCCTGTACGCATCAGTGATCAGCCAACACGCAAGTCCGTAGACTATATGCTACTCATAACTCACACATCTCGTGGCACAACAGTGTCAAAGTTTATGCAATGTACTAAGCTAGTGGTAGTACCTTAACTCTAAGTCCATATGCAATCAAAGGGTAAATAACAAGGTACAACTAATATCACTGTGCAGGCAGTAATCAAGAACTAGAAATAAATGAACAGTGATATGTAATAAAATAAAATGCAGACTAATTTGTAAACAGTAAATTGTGGCAAGGTATCTTGCCTGGTAGCGGGCCTGGTGTGGTGCGATGATGCGACAAGTTCCGAGTTGTCCGATAGCCATGGTCGATAGATAGAGGCCTGAAGTTGCGAGGAATTAGGAATAGGAACTAGTCATGATTAGTCACGATCATGGGTGATTGTTTGAGGAGAATTTTTGTGGAGACAGATACTATTTTGAAAATATTTATAGTCTTTGAAAATAGTTTCGTATAAATACTTGTACATAACAAAATTCGTTTTAGACTAAAGACTAAGTTTACGTAAAATAACATTTTAGGTTGAAAATCTATATTTCATAAAAATACATACTTTTAGGCAAATACCAAACAATCCTAGAAATTTTGGTAAGGCAAAACCTAATTTTTGTTAAGGGTCATATTTTCATGAAAATAATTCTACTAATACAAATGGTATTACTTGTGAAAATACTAATGACTCTAAGCCATTTTTTTTGAAATAATAATAATAATGATAATAATCATAGGAATACTAGTAATAATAATAGTAAAAACAGTAAAAATAATAATGATAATAATATGAGTTGTAATAATACTACTACTACTACTACTACTACTAATAATAATAATAATAATAATAATAATAATAATAATACATCATATTGTGCTGTTCCTTCAGAGAGTGTAAAGAAAAGAAAGGAAAGGAAGAGAGAGAGAGGGGAGTAGGTGAAAAAGGGGAGAGCTCACCTTGGTTTGCGCGGAGGTGCTGGGCGTCGGGCTCGATCAAAGAGGCGGTGGTCGGCGTCGTGGAGCGACGGCCACGGGGCTGGTGAAGCCGGCGGCGGCACGGAGGAGAGAACTGTGTGGGACGGAAGGCGGTGGAAGATGGATCTGGAGCCGGAGAAGCCGGACGCTCGTACGCGGAGGCGGCACAGCTCCGTGGACGGGTGAGGCGGCGCGGTGGAGCGTGCTCACCGGTGCGATTACGGCACTGGGCCGGTAGGGCAAGGCGGTGGCCATCAAATGACGCAGCGGAGAGGCACGACGGCGATGATGGCCGGGGGGATCAGCCCTGAGTGCGGGGTTTGACGGAGTCGGGCGCCTGGCCGGCTGCGAGCAGTGCCGGAGAGAGGCGAGACGGGGGATACGGTTTGCGGGTTTTACCGGGCGGCGATCGGCCGAAGTTCACCGGCGGCGGTTGGCGCACGGAAAAGAGGACGGCGGTTGGAGGCTGAGTACTCGGAGGGCGCGGCGACGGTAGCAGATGGAGTGGGAGGCGGAGGATCCTGGCGGAGGTTGGCGGCTGGTGATTCGGCCCAACGGCGCGGCGAGGCAAGGTAAGGTTTTCCCCCCTTTCCTACTTTCTTCTGGTGGTGTTGTCTCGGATTTTAGGGGCGGTGCCGACCGTGGCGGGGTGGTGTGGTTGCTGTGATGTCGAAGTGGGGGTTTTGGCCACGGTGGTTGGCGGTGGAGTTGGTGGCTTGGCAGTAGAGTCGGAACGGTGGCGATGCGGAAATTAGGATTAGGTTTTGGCGTGTCGGGTTGTGTCCTGCGTGACACAGGAGAGTGTAGATGTCCGGGGTTGTCGGACACGAGAAGAACCATGTATGTGTACTAGAAGAATATAGTGGATATGATCTGGACACGGACACGATACACAATGGGGTAGAAATTATGGAATTTGCTGGAGGAGTACCTCTCCTTTTATAGGAGGTGGGAATACCCAGTTAGATAAACATTAGGATTTATTTAAATCCTAATTAGATAATCATCATGTGATTAAATAGATTTAAAGCCAATTCAAATCAAATCCAAATCCAAATTAATTCCATACTTAAATTTAAATATTTTTAAATAAAGCCAATAAAATCTTTTGCAATTTAATTTACCATATTTAATCAAATATTAAGTAAACAAGATCTCAAATATTATTTTCATAGTTAAATATTTATGGAAATAATTAATTTCAAAAATCACTATAAATACTTTAAATATTTAAATCATAAACTAGCTTTTGTAAATATCAAGATTTATTAATAAACAAATTTTTACATTTCGCAAAATTTTAAACCAAAATTTCCAAATTACCATTTATTTGTAAACAGTGAATAAAATAACATTTTTATACAAAATAAAAATGTTTATAAAATTTATAATATTTTTCTAACATATGTACCTCGACACATATTCGCACTCGTCGAGCAATTACCAAAAATAAAATTTCGTGCGCGACGTAAAATACGACCACCCGACGTACAATAACAAATTTTAGATCAGTACCAAGATAAAATAAAATAAAAATCAGTAGAAATTTAGGGGTTTTACATCCTACCCAACTTAAAAGAATTTCGTCCTCGAAATTTAGGTAAAATTAGGATAGGTAGGGCGAAGGAGATAGAAGCCGTATAATCGATAAGAATTTGATTCATATTGAACAAAAGGCAATCAATGAGAATAAAACGACATTTCAATGGCAATATGTCATTTGATCGACTAAAATTTTTGGTGGTTTTAGATTTCGATCATGACAATCAGTGTCTAGCTCGATCAATCTTAACATTTACCTTAAAAGGGCTACCTAATAAGTAGGTAATAAACTCCTTAATCCTTGTCATCGTCAATATTCATGAAATCTCTCTTATCATAAATCGTTCTATTTAAAAAAATTTCGTTCTACGTCCCCTTAAACAAAACTAATATGATTCTCATTGTACTCAAATTTTCTCTAACTCGTCATAGAATTTCAAATAGTCTTAATTTGAATACCGTAATCTTCTATTATACTAGCTCACGTATATCTTCCCAAGTTATAATTTTCTATTAAAATTCCAAACCTTCAATCAATTGGCCCAAGTAGAAATTGAAAAATCTCTTTACTACAATTTTATTGGTCCATGTACGATGCCTCTATAGGTATCAAAAATAAAGTCCGTCTTCAATGTTCGATAATCTCGAAAACTATCTGTATACCTTCATAACTCAATCTTCTATCATCATAATTGCAATTTTTTTCTAAAATACTTATTAGTCACTCTCTCGAAAATTTGAATTCAACAATCTCATCTCTTTGATGGTAGAATTGAAACTTATCTTAAATTTGTATTCATGATCATCTTAGAACTTAATCAAATATGTAAATGTTTCTTTCTTCAACAATTGGTCATCCTTGAAAGCTAATATCCTCATAGCGTCAACATTGCCTTTATCCAAAAATTTGTATCCCTAAATTTTTATATATTTGTTTGGTTCTTAAACCACCAACACTTTAGAAGATTCTTCACTCGATATTTAGTTACCTCAAAACCAGTTTTTGAAATTCGAGAAGTCTATTGTCTCTTGAGTGTTTCATCAAAACACCGTATATCATTCCTTATTTCATATATTTGGATTTATCGCACACTTATTTATGTCCCATCTACACCTCAAAATCTTGTAATTATCTTAACCACTATATTATTTATCCATGTTGTGGGGTTTTCCAATCTAATCTCTACTAACCCAAGATTGTCATGATCAAATGTCATTTCGCATAAGGGAATCAAACAAGGAACAAGGTTATATAGGCTACGGAGGAATCATAGTGAAATATAAGAAAACATTTTAATTGGAAGGGAGAAAAGTAAGTGTTGCTAATATTGGAGTGTGAACAGTGTTATGTGTCTAAGTAAATCAATACAAGAAAATAAAATGATAAGGGTTAAGCAGTCAAGATAAAACACAAGGATAAGTATTTAACGGATTTAGTAGATCGTAATCGGGCCAAAAATTTAAGTCGAGATCAAGTCCAAATATATAGTCAAAAGTATTTCGGTACCATGGTATAGGTTATAGTTTAGGCCTTATGACCCGAAAGTCGCACCATAAAAATAGAGTACAAGGGGACTTGTTTTAGTGGGACATGATATACCTACATGAAGGTGAGCTCGTCTAGGTCTTGCATGTAAAATTTGTTGGAAGAAAAAGTCTAGTGTTGTGCTCCAAATGTCAAAGTCACGATAGGGAACGTCGAATGATCAAAGTAGAAAGTGGGTTTTCATAAGGTACTAATTAATGCACAAAAATAAAAAGTTAAGCACGAAATAAAGATAATTATGAAATCTCGTAGATCAAGTTAAGATAAGTTAGAGGCGCAGTTTCTAGAGAGAAAATAGTCTCATAGATAAGGGTATGGTCAAGAGAACGACTCTAACCATTTCTAAGTTTCAAATAAGTAGATGGTCACAAATAATGATCTAGATTCGAGGGAAAGTCGAGTAAGTCAATGATACGTTCATCGGGTTGGTCGATGACTAACTATACTTGTGTATATGCAATATTATAGTCATAGGTGGCATGGCAATCTAATGTGGAATACTTCTATCTCACTAGGGGACCTTAGTTGTTTCTTGGTCCTTCACCAATATATGATTTAATCTAAGATTTCAAGTGTAAACCCCCTAAATTTTACTGCAATTTTTTTTATAAATATAATTTTGTATTATTTTTGTATATTTTGTATCTACACGTCGCATACGAGTTCTTGTTGTATTTGCGTAGCGTGCGGGATTTGCGCTTCGAAAATACTCGACGAGTGCGAATATGCGTCGAAGTACATGTTAGAAAAATATTTTATTATAAATTTATTTTATATATGAAAGTACATGAAAAATAATATGTGATAAATTTTTTTATTTTGTATAAAGAGTTATTTTAAAATAAGTAGTGGATTGGAAAATATTGGTTTGTATAAAATATATTCTAGATATTTGCAAAATTTTGGAAATTGTTTATTAATCTATTTTGGCATTTACAAAAGCTATTTTATAATTAATATTTAAGTAATTATCTTGATTTTCGAAATTAATTAAATGCTATATTTTAATATTTATGAAAATGATATTTAAACGTTTGTTTTATTTTAATATTTGATTAAATATGCTAATTTGAAATTAGAAAATATTTCATTGGTATTTGAATTAAATGAGTTGAGGTTTTATATTTGAATTGGGATTTGAACGATTTAAAGTTCAAATAAAATTTTAATTTAAATATGATAATATCTATTGGGGTTTAAAAACGTATACTAATTCCAATCCAACTGGGAATTCCCACCTCCAATAAAAGGAGAGGTACTCCTCCAGCAAATTTTCATCCACAAATAGTGCATCGTGTCTGTGCCTTATCTCCTCCACCATATTTTTCTATACAAATACAATATTGTTCTGTATCCGACAACCCCGGATACATCGTCCGTGTCTCGCAGGACACGACGGTTCTACCACCACCAACCCGCAGCACCACCGCCACCATCACCCTCCGACCACAGCACCACACGACTCCCTGCTCTCCTCGTCCCCTCCTCCGTACACCGGACAACCGTTGCCGTGGTCATAACTCCACCACACGACCATCGGTCGCCACCGACCACATACTCCCAGCACCACCACCACCACCTTCGTCGACATCACCACCACACACCAGCAAAAAAATCAAGGAGCAAAGGGGGGAGAGACTCTCACCTCGACCCGGCGATACTCCAGACTGCTGGACTGCCGCGTCTATCCGTTCCAGTCCAGCCTCGCGGCCGTTGCCTCAGATCCACCCTCTTCGGAGCAGCGTGCCACTCCGACTGGCCGTCTCCGACTCTATCTTCCCGCCGCTCGGCCTCGAATCCTCCGAGATCAGCCGCCGGCAGCATGTCCGCCGCGCCGAGGATGGTTCCCTCACCTCCCCTCCAGCTTCACACATCACCGCCGAGCGCCGCCCAAGTCCCGGCCGCTCCCACCGCCGAGGACCTCCACCTGAGTCCCAACATCGACTGCGGATAAACCCCATCCGTCGCTCCTCTTCCGCGCCCTCTCCTTCCTCAGCGACCGCAGCTGAACTGCCTCCATTAGAGGGTCTCCGCCTCCACAGGTCGCCGCTCGCCCCTCTCGCCGACGCGTGGCACGCCGACGAGTCCTCACCGGTAAACCCTTCGAACCCTCTTCCTCACCCTCTCGATTTCTTTGCCATCTATCTCTCTCTCATAACTAAAAGGGGGAAAAGGTTATTGCTGTAGCTTTTTTTAGGGATTAGGATAGTTACTGTTATTTTTATTATTATTAAATATTGTTAAGCTTATTATTGTTAGTATAGTTTATTATTATTAAATATTATTAAGTTTATTATTATCATTATGATCATTATTATTATTACCAATAGTTTTATTAGTATTATTATTAAAGAAGTTTTGATTCATAAAAACATAGGTATATATAGTTTTGATCTAAATATTATATTTACCAAAAATAGAGTTTTAGTATAGATGATTTTCAGATTTCAAAAATAGTTTGAGTAACAAAAATATAGTTATAAAATATTAATATATTTTCAAAATAGTCTATGAACGTATATTTCGAAAATTCTCCCGATTATCATCATTTATCATGACTAAATCATGCCTTTCTACCTTCTTATGAATTTCGGACCTTACGCCTCGAACATGGCTACTGGACAGACTGAACTTGTCAGATCTTTGCACCACACCAGGCGTAACACCAGGCAAGATACTTTGCCATTAAACTGTTTATATTCAGTCTGCATTTGTTTTATATATCACTGTTCTTTAATTCCGGCTCTTACAGTTCCTGAGTTACTGCATGTTCAGTGATTAATAATTTACTTGTTAGTATCCTTAATTGCATGTTGACCTAGAGTTAAGGGACTACCGTTGTAGTGTATTGCATATCCCTTGACACAGTTGTACCACGAGGATGTGTGAGATGAGTATCATGTAGAGGTTCTTGCGTGGTGGCTGATCCCCCATGTGCATGCATTAGGGCTAACTGCTAATAGAGGCGTGTTAGGAGACTTAGCAGTTAGTAGAGGTACATGGTCGTGGATGCGACTTAATAGGTACATTTGGTGGGAAGAACAACACCTGACGTTTGGGCTTCTATGCACTTCCCTCATTACCTGTGCGCTCCGCCGGAGACGCAGGCTCCAGGTGCCCTCTGACGTTATCCAGAGCGTTATGGACGTAGCCCCTTGCACATGGTGCCCTCTGACGCTTCCCGAGCGTTATGGACGTAGGCCCTTGGTGCCCTATATGGGAACTATGCCGATCCTATTTACAGCCAGGGCTTATGCGTTGAAGGTTTGTTCTTACTGCATAAACACATTAGAAGGGTAGGTAACCCTCGTCAATGTCATATCACCCCGTTCCATTAGTAGCTTGGGACAATATCGCATCGCGGTATAGTGTACTACCCCTTGTCCTTGTTTGGTTGTAGGGGTAGTCCACTGTTTCGACGATGAGGTATTGGAACTTGTTACGAGTGTGACTATTTACTTTACTTGTGATTTATGACATAGTATATATATTCAGTTATGTGGCATGTTGATGTATCTTGTTACATCCCTCTGAGGACCTAGTTATCTCGCCAGGTGTGTGTTTCGTGATTTCTTGCAGGTGCTCTAGCTAAGGCCATTCCTTCTTTCGTGGTGATTGCTCTTGGACTCGCCATCGCTCTCGCTTGCTAAATTCTTTCCTTGTATATTTTTCCATATATAATTTGGTTGGTAGTGGACTTTGTCTCCGCCCAACTATTGTGTACATGACAAATTCATAGTTACTTTTATATCATATTATTCTTTGTGGATGAGATTTAGTACCTTGGTTACTGCATTTTACAGCTTATGTATATATACGAGGGTCCATATACTTCGTATGTATACAGCTGGCATGATGACGTTCTAGTCCTACGTATTTTGGGACTGGGGCGTTACATCAAGTTCCTCGAAATTTTCTCAATAAAATTTCCAAGATCCTTCGCCAAAATTTCAATTATCTTAGACTGTCAACTTTAATCACAATTTAAATCTCTAAAAAATCTCGAAACAACTCTTGTGTATTGCAAATCGAATAATAACCCCATTTTTTTAAATCTTAAACTCAACATTTAATAAGTTTATCCGTCGAAATTCATACTACAAAATGAAATATTTAAAAATAACTCCCAAATTTAATTCTATATCCTTCAAATGTGTATATCTAGCTTCCAATAAGTCACAACTACTCCCCTTTTTTTTCCAAAATTTAAATATCCGTAATCAAGATTTTAAACTCGAAATTTAAATAACTTTATATATCATAGATCATATGAGCAATATTTAAATTTTTCCTTCAAGTCGATTTCATATCTTCCAAAAAATATTTCAAACAAAACTTTTACCATTATCTCTTCAAGCTCAAAATTAATACTTATAATTCGTAAATCGTAGAATCAATTTAAAACCTCAAGCTCTCTAGCAAACTGTAAATCATAAACCCTTCATATTCTCTAGTCATTACAAAATCATAACTTATAATTTAAAATACTGTAATAAATTCGAGATAAACTTTAACATATTCAATCCAAACTTGAACTTAATCGTAAATCATGTGTCACAATTTAATGATGTTTCTCAAATCGGTTTTATATCCCAATAAATCATAAACTATTTTACAATTTCAAAAAATATCAGAAATCATAAATTTGTTTTCGCGATCTAGCTGTCCTCTTGTGTATACCACCTTGTAATAGCAAAATAAATTCTAACTATCCATTGAAGGTGGTAATATGCTACTACCCAACTTGAAATTAACTAATCCTTAAAATCATACTTTCTAGAAAAATAAATTCATTTATATCTCAAATAAAATTCCAATGCATACTAATTGCCAAATGCAATCCATCTAGCCATGTGTTTAACCTATGGGCATATACTAGTGTAGTCATCTTACTAAAACACGAAACTAAGAATTTACGGTGGAAGGAGTCAAGCAAGATGCAAATCAAGGAGGTCGAACGAGAGTTCGGAATTTGAAGTCAAGGAAGGAAGTCAAGTAGGTGGATGAGATTCTAAAGTCTAATCCTATATTGCAGGTCTGTTCGGTACAGTCATGCAACCGAAACGGTAAACTCGACCTGCATGGGCCACCACAAAAACATGTAACGCCCCAGTCCCAAAATACGTAGGAATAGAACGTCATCATGCCAGCTGTATATATACGAAGTATATGGACCCTCGTATATATACATAAGCTGTAAAATACAATAACCAAGGTACTAAATCTCACCCACAAAGATAAATAATGATATAAAAGAAATTTTGAATTTTTCATGTACACAATAGTTGGGCGGAGACAAAGTCCACTGCCAACCCAATTAAATATGGAAAATATACAAGGAAAGAATTTAGCAATCGAGAGCAATGGCGAGTCCAAGAGCAATCACCACGAAGAAAGGAATGGCCTTAGCTAGAGCACCTGCAAGAAATCACGAAACACACACCTGGCGAGATAACCAGGTCCTCAGAGGGACGTAACAAGATGCATCAATATGCCATATAATACTGAATATAAAACATGCCACAATCAAAGAAAGTGACAAGACACTATAAGGTAATCTAACCAAACTAAAGTGAACATGCAGTGAGAACAAACCTTTCGTCGCATGAGCCCTAGCTGTAAATGGGATCTAGTATAGTCCCCACTTGGGCACCAGTGACCGAGAGCATGACATTCAAAAACGACAGTGGCCAGCCTGAGAGGCTCATACCCGTATCTCCAGCGGAGCTTCCGGGTTATAGGGGAAGTACAATCGAAGCCCATACGATAAGGAAATGTTCTCCCCACCCAATGTACCTATCATGTCGTATCCACGATCATGTAACACTACTAACTGTCAAGTCTTCTAACATACAACTATTGACAGTTAGACCTAACGCACGTCCTGTACGCATCAGTGATCAGCCAACACGCAAGTCCGTAGACTATATGCTACTCATAACTCACACATCTCGTGGCACAACAGTGTCAAAGTTTATATAATGCACTAAGCTAGTGGTAGTCCCTTAACTCTAAGTCCATATGCAATCAAAGGGTAAATAACAAGGTACAACTAATATCACTGTGCAGGCAGTAATCAAGAACTAGAAATAAATAAACAGTGATATGTAATAAAATAAAATGCAGACTAATTTATAAACAGTAAATTGTGGCAAGGTATCTTGCCTGGTAGCGGGCCTGGTGTGGTGCGATGATGCGACAAGTTCCGAGCTGTCCGATAGCCATGGTCAATAGATAGAGGCCTGAAGTTGCGAGGAATTAGGAATAGGAACTAGTCATGATTAGTCACGATCATGGGTGATTGTTTGAGGAGAATTTTTGTGGAGACAGATACTATTTTGAAAATATTTATAGTCTTTGAAAATAGTTTCGTATAAATACTTGTACATAACAAAATTCGTTTTAGACTAAAGACTAAGTTTACGTAAAATAACATTTTAGGTTGGAAATCTATATTTCATAAAAATACATACTTTTAGGCAAATACCAGACAATCCTAGAAATTTTGGTAAGACAAAACCTAATTTTTGTTAAGGGTCATATTTTCATGAAAATAATTTTACTAATACAAATGGTATTACTTGTGAAAATACTAATTACTCTAAGCCATTTTTTTTTGAAATAATAATAATAATGATAATAATAATAAGAATACTAATAATAATAATAGTAAAAACAGTAAAAATAATAATGATAATAATATGAGTTATAATAATAATAATAATAATAATAATAAAAATAATATAATATAGCACATTATGCTGTTCCTTCAGAGAGTGTAAAGAAAAGAAAGGAAAGGAAGAGAGAGAGAGGAGAGCAGGTGAAAAAGGGGAGAGCTCACCTTGGTTTGCGTGGAGGCGCTGGACGCCGGGCTCGATCAAAGAGGCGGTGGTCGGCGCCGTGGAGCGACGGTCGCGGGGCTGGTGAAGCCGACGGCGGCGCGGAGGAGAGACCGGCGTAGGGCGAAAGGCGGTGGAAGATGGATATGGAGCCGGAGAAGCCGGGCGCTCGTACGCGGAGGCGGCGCAGCTCCGTGGATGTGTGAGGCGGCGCGGTGGAGCGTGCTCACCGGTGCGATTACGGTACTGGGCCGGTAGGGCCAGGCGGTGGCCGTCAAATGACGCGGTGGAGAGGCACGACGACGATGATGGCCGGGCGGGGTCAGCCCTGAGCGCGGGGTTTGGCGGAGTCGGGCGCCTGGCCGGCTGCGAGCAGTGCCGGAGAGAGGCGAGACGGGGGATGCGGGTTTGCGGGTTTTACCGGGCGGCGATCGGCCGGAGTTCATCGGCGGCGGTTGGCGCACGGAAAAGAGGGCGGCGGTTGGAGGCTGAGTACTCGGAGGGCGCGGCGACGGTAGCAGATGGAGTGGGAGGCGGAGGATCCTGGCGGAGGTCGGCGGCTGGTGATTCGGCCCAACGGTGCGGCGAGGCAAGGTAAGGTTTTCCTCCCTTTCCTACTTTCTTCTGGTGGTGTTGTCTCAGATTTTAGGGGCGGTGCCGGCCGTGGCGGGGTGGTATGGTTGCTGTGATGCCGAAGTGGGGGTTTTGGCCATGGTGGTTGGCGGTGGAGTTGGTGGCTTGGCAGTAGAGTCGGAACGGTGGCGATGCAGAAATTAGGATTAGGTTTTGGCGTGTCGGGTTGTGTCCTGCGTGACACAGGAGAGTGTAGATGTTCGAGGTTGTCGGACACGAGAAGAACCATGTATGTGTACTAGAAGAATATAGTGGACATGATCTGGACACGGACACGATACACAATGGGGTAGAAATTATGGAAATTGCTGGAGGAGTACCTCTCCTTTTATAGGAGGTGGGAATACCCAGTTAGATAAACATTAGGATTTATTTAAATCCTAATTAGATAATCGTCATGTGATTAAATAGATTTAAAGCCAATTCAAATCAAATCCAAATCCAAATTAATTCCATACTTAAATTTAAATATTTTTAAATAATGCCAATAAAATATTTTGTAATTTAATTTACCATATTTAATCAAATATTAAGTAAACAAGATCTCAAATATTATTTTCATAGTTAAATATTTATGGAAATAATTAATTTCGAAAATCACTATAAATACTTTAAATATTTAAATCATAAACTAGCTTTTGTAAATATCAAGATTTATTAATAAACAAATTTTTATATTTCGCAAAATATTAAACCAAAATTTCCAAATTACCATTTATTTGTAAATGGTGAATAAAATAACCTTTTTATACAAAATAAAAATGTTTATAAAATTTATAATATTTTTCTAACATATGTACCTCGATACATATTCGCACTCGTCGAGCAATTACCAAAAATAAAATTTCGTGCGCGACGTAAAATATGACCACGCGACGTACAATAACAAATTTTAAATCAGTACCAAGATAAAATAAAATAAAAATCAGTAGAAATTTAGGAGTTTTACATGAGGGCAGCCCGGAGGCATGAATATACCTCCCAGAGGATCGTAGATATGACCGGAGGTCGGAAGCGATCCCATAGCCAGATGAATCAGTCATCAGCACCAGCCCCGGCAGCCAGGGCTTTGACTATTGGAGCTCCGAGGCAGGTGGCCTCAGTGACGTCGGTTCAGCATTCTACCCCGATGCACCCTCAGCAGCAGAAGCAGAAGCAAAAGCAGTCTTCCGCAGTGGGATGTTCAAACTGCGGGAAGCCAGGGCATGTGGTATCAGAGTATCGCAGAGCACAGGGTTTATGCTTGGTTTGTGGTGCCCCGGACCACAGGGCTGGGAATTGTCAGAACATGGGGCATTCATCGGCCTTCTCTAGTCCTTCAGTTAGAGGACCATCACCAGTCCAGCAGCAGCAGCTGCTGCAGTACCCGTTCCCTAGGCCATTGTCGACGCAGACCCGGGCATTCCAGCAGCAGAGACCGCAGCAGTATGCCCAAGCCCAAGCCCTGATCCAGAGCAGGCAGAGGAATTTTCAGTAGAGGGGACCCGTACCCAGAGGACATGGTCAAGTGCTGGCTTTGACCATGGGAGAAGAAGGAATAGCACCAGGTGAGGTAGTGGCATGTACTATTTTCGTCAACACATTTTTATCTTCAGTATTATTTGATTCTGGTGCCTCGCATTTATTTATGTGCACGATTCGCGACACGGGTAGGATTGGAGCCCGAGTCATTATCAGTAAGGCTCTATATACTTACTGGTAACGGACTTGTGGGAGTAGATAGAGTATTTTTCTCGTATCGGATCGTAGTTAGCGGTAGAGAGTTTCCCGCTAGATTGATAGAATTCTCGATGGCCGATTATGATGTGGTCTTAGGGATGGATTGGTTGAGGGACCAGTATGCTAGGATAGAATGCCATATCGGCAGGATTGTTTTTAGCATTCCAGGCAAGCCAGAGTTTTTTTTTTCCGAGACGAAGTTGAACCTTCTCCTCTAGTGTTGTGGATGGCAGTAGCAGCAGTACAGTTACCTCGGATAGTCGAGGAGTTTTCAGATGTTTTCCCCGAAGAGCTTCCAGGGATGCCGCCAGAGCGGGAGATCGAGTTCACCAACGACTTGATTCTCGGAACATCCCCAGTGTCAGAGAGAGTCTATAGGATGGCGCCGTCAGAATTAGAGATATTGTACAAGATGATTGAAGAACTTAGAACCAAAGGATTCATTCGTGCAAGTGGATTACCTTGGGGAGCCCCGATACTTCTTGTAAAAAAGAAGGATGGTACGTCCAGATATGTGTAGATTATCGTACCTTGAACTCAGTGACAATCAAGAACAGATACCCTCTCCCGAGGATAGATGACTTGTTTGATCAAGTCAAGGGGCAACAGTGTTTTCGAAGATCGACTTGCAGTCAGGATACCATCAGATCAGAGTCAGAGAGCAGAACATCCCGAAGACTGCTTTCAGATCTAGATATGGGCATTGGGAGGTTCTTATGATGCCATTTGGAGCAACCAATGTGCCGGCTATATTCATAGACCTCATGAATCTGATCTTCATGCCTTATTTGGATCAGTTCGAGATTGTGTTCCTAGATGACATCCTGGTCTACAGCAAGAGTGAAGCGGAGCATGAGCAGCATCTCTGAGTTGTCCTCCGAATTCTCAGAGAGCACCAGTTGTATGCCAAGTTTAGTAAATGCGAGTTCTGGCTCGATCGTATTTCGTACTTGGGCCATATCATCCCCAGAGGAGGGGAAGAAGTGGATCCCCAGAAGATCATGGCCATTGAAACGTGGCCAGTACCTAGCACGGTTACAGAAGTTCGTAGTTTTCTTGGATTGGCCGGCTACTACCGGCAATTTATTTCAGACTTTGCCCGGATCTCAGCGCCATTGACCCATTTGACCCGCAAGGATGTGCAGTTTGCTTGGACAGCAGAGTGCCAGGATTCTTTTGAGAAGTTAAAGTGAACCTTGATGACGGCACCCATTCTCACGCTTCCAGATAGAACTGGAAGATTTTTAGTATATTGTGATGCTTCAGGCAGAGGTTTAGGATGTGTTCTGATGCAGCATGGGAAGGTAATAGCTTACGCATCATGATAACTTCGTAATCATGAGAGAAATTACCCAACCCATGACTTAGCACTGGCAGCAATAGCGTTTACACTTAAGCTATGGAGGCACTACTTGTACGGAGATAGGGTAAAAATTTTCACCGACCACAAGAGCCTGAAGTATGTTTTTACCCAGAAGGATCTTAACATTGAAGAACAGATGGCATGCGTCAGAGGAGATGGCTGGAGCTTCTTGTCGATTATGATGTCAACTTGCAGTATCACCCAGGGAAGGCCAACATCGTTGCAGATGCATTGAGTAGGAGAGCCGAAGTTTATTTCCTAACAGCACAGCCGGAGTTGTTAGCGGATCTTCAGAAGATGGGTATAGAAGTTGTTCTCCCTTCCAGTGTGGCTTTGATGACCAACATGCAAGTTCAGTCCACTATAGTCGAGAGGATCCGGATGGCGCAGTCAGCAGATTCCAAGCTTCAGTGACTCAGAGCAGAGTGTGAGGCAGGACGAAGACCAGAGTTATGTATCCATGAAGATGGTACACTTCGACATAGAAAGCGTCTTTGTGTACCCAGTGGAGATATCAGACAAGAGATCATGGCAGAGGCTCACAGTTCGCAGTATTCTATTCATCCCGGTGGTACGAAGATGTACCGAGATATTCGTCAGCACTTTTGGTGGAATGGCATGAAGAGGAAGATAGTCCGGTTTATCTCTCGATGTTTGGTTTGCCAACAAGTTAAAGATGAACATCAGAGGCCAGCTGGACTACTTCAGCCCTTGCCAATTCCAGAATAGAAGTGGGAGCATATAACCATAGATTTTGTGACTGGATTGCCTAGATCCCCGGCTGGCAGAGATGCTATCTGGGTTGTCATAGACAGGCTCACAAAGGTGGCTCACATTCTCCCATTCAGAGTTGGTCAGTCGACGGCTCAGCTAGCGGAGATGTAACTCCGACAGATTGTCAGATTGTACAGTGTACCAGTCGGTATCACCTTGGATAGAGATTCCAGATTTACGTCGCACTTTTGGCGTAGCCTGAGTTTGGGGACTCACCTCCAGTTCAGCTCAGCATATCACCCACAAATAGATGGCCAGTCAGAACGCACGATCCATAATCTCGAAGATATATTGAGATCTTGTACGCTCGACTTTGGTGGTTCGTAGGAAGATCACCTGCACATGGTAGAGTTCTCGTACAACAACAGTTTCCAGGCCAGCATCCAGATGGCACTGTTCGAGGCACTATATGGTTGGAAGTTCCGATCCCCGCTAGCATGGGACGATGTCGGAGAGAGACTGATGCTCGGTCCGAAAATGATTGCTCAGACCGTTGAAGTGGTCAGGAGTCAGAGATCATCTTCGAGTTGCCCAAGATCGCCAGCGTCATTGGGACGATTCTTATCGACGACCCCTTGAATTCTCGGTCGGTGACCATGTATTCCTGAGGATTTTCCCTAACCGTGGCGTCATTCATTTCGGCGTACGGAAAAGGCTTAGTCCTAGGTATATTGGACCGTTCGATATTCTGGAGCGAGTAGGAGATGTATCCTATCGTCTCGCTCTTCCGCCGTCGCTACGTGAGGTGCATAATGTGTTCCATGTATCCCAACTGCGACGGTATATCCCAGACCCGAGCCACATCCTGGATCATTCGGAATTGGTTGTTTGTACCAACCTTTCGTATGAGGAGAGGCCCGTGTCTATATTGGACCGAAGAGAGAAGACACTCAAGAACAAGACTATCAAGTTAGTCCGAGTTGCTTGGGGTCATCACTCTTTGGGTGAGTCAACGTGGGAGCGTGAGGATGATATCCGATCGCGATATCCCGACCTGTTTGACTCGTGAGGTATAATATCTTTCTTATGCCTCATGCCTTCGATTCCTTACTTGCATGAATAATTACTTGATTGTTTGATTAGTATAGCTTGCATGTGAATAGTATAGCTTGTTCTTGTCCCTCTAGTCTCTTAATTAAATTCCGATGACGGAATTCTTTTTAGGTGGGTAGAGTTGTCACTCCCGTTTTCTATTATACGTATTTTTTAGGAAACGTATACGAATTTTTGACAATTGTTTGGTGGTCCGTATTTTGACTTATCTTGCTTAGCTTAGCCTTGGTTTAAATCTTGACTTGACTGGTTCAACTTGCTTGACATGGCTTGGCTTGGTTTGGTTTATTTTGGGTTAAAATGAGAGGGGTTGCTATATAAGTCAACTTTTTCTCTCTCCTCCATTATTTTGCATTTACTTCTTCATCTTCTTTATTTACTCCTCCCACCTACCAAGCCTAGGCAAGTGCAACTTGCTTCATGATGGATCTCAAGTTTTATTGTTCCATTCTCTTCCTTACTTGATTCTAAGCCTCTTTAGAACTTAGCATTTTTGGATTTGATGGATGGATTCTTGTAGATCTAAGTTTGTAACTTTTTGGTTTTCTTGGTTTTGATCTCTAAAACTTAGTTATTTTTGAAAACTAATGGTTCTATATTGTAGAGAATTTAAATTCATGCAGTTTTGGCTTTTGTTTCGCTTGATTTTGACTTCGGATGAGGAAGTTATGGCCATGGCAAGTTTTCGATACTTTTATGGCTGAACTTGCCGATTGGGGACGATGACCCTGTGCACCCGGGAGGCCATGCGCTATGAAGTCCCAGCAACGCATCCCTTAACTCCGAGCATGTCATGCGCGTAGGTTCCTTACGCGCATGTACTGAAGACGCAACGTGAGTTTTCCATGCGCGGATGTGCAGGAATTCCCACGCACGGATGTGCAGGAATTCCCATACGCAGATGTGCAGGAATTCCCATGCGCGAATGTGCAGGAATTACCACGCACGGATGTGCAGGAATTCCCATGCACGGATGTACAGATGTGCAGGAATTCCCACGCGCGAATGTGCAAGAATTCTTATGCGCGGATGTACAGGAATTTCCACGCACGGATGTGCAAGAGTTTTCCATGCGCGGATGTGCAGGAATTCCCATACGCAGATGTGCATGAATTCCCACGCACGGATATGCAAGAATTCTCATACGCGGATGTGCAGGAGTTTCCCATGCACGAATGTACAGGTATTCCCATGCGCGTATGTGCAGGAATTCCCATGCGAGGATGTGCAGGAATTCCCACACACAGATGTGCAGGAATTCTCACGTACAGATGTGCAGGAATTCCCACATGCGGATGTGCAGGAATCCCATGCACCGGAATTGCTCTATTTCACTATTTTTGCCTGTTTAAGTTGTTTTGTAGCTAGAATCTTGAAAAACTCAAGACATGAAAGTTGTAGATCTTTTTCTTGGCTTCAAGAATATGTCACTAGTTATTTTATGCTAGTTTCTCTCATTCATGATAATGTAAGAATAGAACACGATAGTGGCCCGCAGTGGCGCACTCTTCACAAGTAAACTGACATGATATATCTCGACATGCTGTTATGACAGCTAGCCTGACATGACAAGTACGAAAGACCTGGACACCGTGGGCGATTGTGTTTGTACAAATAAACTGGTACTGTCTTGTATCATGTCTAGGATGGGGATCCCTGAGTACCACGGTCAGGGGTACCTACTGAAATTAACTAAGGCTAATTAACTAGAATGATTCAGTAGTCATGAAGAGATTTTCCCAGCTATAGGCAATCCCGTTATCTGGGCACACTAAGTGGACTTGTAGCCTACAGACGAGTAGGGCACATTTTCAGCACACCGTCAAGTGTTGCACCCTTCTTAAATGGACATTCGACCTGGATAACCTGGATGGGCTGCATGGCTTTTGGCTGTGGGATGATCTCATTGCATCTTGCTAGTAATTAGACTTGTGATAACCCTAGTTAGTTAAAGTATCAAGCCGTACTCCTTGCTTGGCCGTAATTGATTGAATGAAGTCTAGCCCAGCTTCGACTTGTCCTAATCCTGTACAAGATTATGACCGGACATGACTTATCATGCTTGCCTTAACAATAACGATCGGGAGACCAGTTCTGTTCAGGCGAAGGGTTACAACCCCGATCCTTGTTTGGTTTAAGGGTTGTAACTTGGCTCCCGGAGTAGTTCTGTGTCTTCTCTTCGTTTATTGTCTTATTTCACCCCATGCCATGCTCGTCATATTTTACCTTACTTCAATAGCATGATTATCTATACTGGCCTTAACAATAAAGATCAGGGGACCAGTTCTGTTCAGGCGAACGGTTACAACCCCCGTCCTTGTTTGGTTTAAGGGTTGTAACCTGGTTCCCGGAGCAGTTCTGTGTCTTCTCTTCGTTTATTATCTTATTACCATATCAGCAGTATTTGAGATGGGATCCTATTCAGGTGAAGGACTACAACCCCGGTCCTTGTTTGGTTTAAGGGTTGCAATCTTGCTACTTGATTGGTTTCCTCGTACTCAATTTATTATTGTTGTACGTGTTATTACCAGTTCTTATTTACTATCTTTAATATTCATTATGATATGCTGGTTTTAGTTCCTAAACGAAGCATCCTTTGTGGCACTTGCTCTTTCTGGGGTCTGACCCAGCTGGTTTTGTATGGCCAGATATCGGAGCAGCTCCAGAGGATCTACCTACCTTCCAGCCAGATGGTGACCACCAGGCGTAACCCTGGCAACGAGTGGGTTTCTTTTTGTCCTTCCACTTTATTGTAAAATTATTCTTTTGAGGCGTTTAGCTGACGAGCACGTGTTAGCTCGATTGTACATTTAGTTACTGTCTGCCTACGGGCTGTAACATGATTGGCAAATCCTAGGGTTGATCATGTATTGACTAAAACTCTTACTAGTCCTGACATTTTATACGACTAGCTTCATGATCATCCAATATGTAATGTATGGGACGCCTTACTATGTACATTTGATGTTCTAATATCTTGTGACTGTTACTACTTGCTTGTGATTGAGATAATAGGCTTGTTCATGACCATAGGAGACTGACGGATTGTAGTTAAACCCTCATGTATCTAGACAGCCGTGATCATATAGCGAGGTGGGTTGCACTTTAATATACGTAGCTGGCTATGTACGCCCCCGCTCTCCAATATTCTGGTTCTGGGGCGTGACAGCGACGGATACCGCCGTCGCTAAAAGCCTTTTTTTATAGTTAATGTGTGTCCATCTTTGTAGAATTATTTCCAAATGGATATGAATTACTACTTGCGGTATCGTTCATGGATGTACAATCGTCGTCCTGATGACATGTGTGGTGTGCATGATGAATACATAGCGGGAGTAGAACAGTTCTTACAGTTTGCAAGGCGTTCCCTCAGTACATGGATGACACCAAAATTAAGTGTTCGTGTGTGAAATATCGTAACGTGAAATATCATCCAGAAGTGGAAGTAACATATCATTTGTACTCGATAGATTTCGTGCCTAATTACTATCAGTGGATCGCACACGAAGAACTTGTGTATTTACTATCAGAGCCAGATCCTTATGTGGAGCCGTATATGTATGCGGGGCCTAGTTTCGTTTTGAATAATCATGCATACGAAGACGGATGCATAAACATGGTTTTCGACGCTGCGGAGACTAGTTTCGTTTCGGATAATCATGATGCAGCTGAGGAGGCACCGAATGTCGATGCTGCAAAGTTCATAGAGTTGCTGAAGAATGCAAGGACTCCACTGTATCCTGTTGTGAGGACCATTCGTCGTTGGAGGTGGTTACAAGACCGTTGAGCATTAAGTCAAATTTTAACATGTCGCAAGAATGCTACAATCGAGTAATGGAGTTTATTATAGAGATCTTGCCAGCGGGTGCTAAGTTACCTAAAGACTTCTATCGGTCCAAGAGGATGGTGATATTGCTCTGGATGGGATACTAGAAAATCGATTCTTGTCGCAACGGGTGCATGCTGTACTACAAAGATGACAATGACGTAGTTGTGTGCAGATTTTGTGGTGCTGATCGCGATAAGGCAACTAGTACAGGAAGGTCTACCGGTGCAAGAAGGTCGACCGATTCAATGCACTACTTGCCTTTAACGCCGCGGTTGCAGAGATATATTTATCGTGAAAGAGACTGCCAAAAATATGAGTTGGCACAGGCAAAAATAGATTGAAGGAGTGTTGGATCACCCATCTGATGGAGAAGCATATAAGCACTTTGATCGAGTGTATCCTGATTTTGCTTTAGATCTGCGTAATGTAAGGTTGGGGCTATCTTCTGACGGTTTCACTCATTTTGGTCTTTCAGGATCCCAGTATTCGTGTCGGCCTGTGATTGTCACTCCGTATAACCGACCGCCTTGGATATGCATGAAGACTAAGTACAGTTTCTAACCGTTATCATTCCTGGTCCGAACAATCCCAAGAGGAACATTGATGTGTACTTACAGCCGTTGATAGATGAGTTGAATCAGTTATGGGAAGTAGGCGCCAACATGTCTAATATTTCCAGGAAGCAAACTTTTTAGATGAGGGCAACCCTTTTGTGGACCTTCAACGACTTTTTGGCCTATGAAATGTTATCTGGATGGAGCATTCATGGCCATCTTTCGTGTCTGTATTGTATGGACCATACTAAGACTTTCTGTTTGAAACACGGAGGAAAATCGTGCTTCTTTGATTGTCATCGACAATTTTTGCCGAAAGATTATCCGTTCAGAAGGAACAAAAATGTGTTCCGTGCCGGCATTATGGAGAAGGGTGATCCACCGCCAAGGTGGTGCGGAGACACGATATGGAAGGAGGTCAGAGATTTTCTATGTGCTATCGAAGATCCTACAACGGGGTACAAGTGTGATGGATTTGGTCGAGATCATAAATAGACGAGGAGGAGCATATTCTGGGACCTGCTATATTGGAGTACCAATCTGATTAGACATAATCTTGATGTCATACATATTGAGAAGAATGTGTTTGATAACATAATTAATATTGTGATGGACATAAAGAAAAAAATGAAAGATAATCCCAAGGCCAGGTTGGACTTATAATAAATATGCAAACGCCCTACATTGCATTTGATAGAAGAGAATGGAAAACAGTTCCTGCCGAAGTCAATTTTCTCACTAGACAAGAAGGACAAAGTGAGTCTTTGTCGGTGGATCCAGGGTCTAAAATTTCCAGACAGATATGTGTCAAATCTGAGAAGATGCGTCGATCCGAAGGAGAACAAATTGACGGGTATGAAGAGCCACGACTGCCACGTATTCATGGAAAGGTTAATTTCTATTGCATTTCGAGAATTCTTACCGCAAGAAGTTTGGGAACCATTGACCGAGCTTAGCATATTCTTCAGGGATCTTTGTTCTAAAAAATTGCTCGTCGACCATCTAGAAAAAGAAGAGAAGGACATTGTGGTAACACTGTGCAAGCTGGAGAAGTTGTTCCCTCTTGGATTCTTTGACTCTATGGAGCATTTGCCGATTTATCTTTCCTATGAGGCACGTGTTGGTGGACCTGTCGAATACCGATGGATGTACCCGTTCGAGCGAAACCTGAACCACCTAAAAAGAAATGTAAAAAATAAGGCACGGGTCAAGGGTTCTATTTATGAAGCCTATGTTCTCGAGGAGATTACAAACTTCTGTTCGATGTATTTCAAGCCTCATGTTGCAACTAATAGAACGAGAGCTCCCAAAAACAATGACGGAGCTTAGGATTCTAAAGATACAATACTGAAGGTATTTATTGCTCCAGGAAAACCATCGGGTAAAATGAAGAAGAGATATCTGAACGATGACGAGCTAAGGGCTGCTCAGGTGTATGTATTACTCAACTGCAATGAGGATACAGTGGAGAAGCTCGAGGGTAAGTAATTAATACAGGGGTAAGTCATTTTAATAGTGTTGTTTTCATCAAATTTAATGATATTTTGTTGTTTTCAACAAATTTAATGATGAGGTGAGGTTGAGTAGGTCACACATAACAGAAGAAGAACTAGAACAAGAAATGAGGCATTATTTTCCTTCCTGGTTGAGTGCATATATAAGGACTCTGTAATTACATTTTTGTATCTTCAGTTGAGAATGAACATAATTTCTTATGTTGTGTAGGTCGATCGTCCACACGCAAGACTTGAGAATGAGTCTATTAGAACTTTAGCCAAGTATAAACCCCCTAAAATTTTACTACTATTTTTTATTATTTAAATGAAATTTTATATTTGTTTTGATTGGTATTTGTACGTCAAGTACGAATACGTAAATACAAAGTATTTGTTATTTCTTATACAAAAATATCTGTTATCACAAATATAGAAAACATATATCTCATTTCAATATAGTATAGTAACTTGTTTATTTTGCTGGAAGGTATATAAATTTCGTAGCACTAGTGGCAAAAATTTATTTATTTATGCCGATTTCAAAAATAATATATACATAGATATTTTTGTACTAGTCGCATACGAGATACATGAGATTTAATTAATGTATATATTTAAAATTTTCAAAAATATTTTATTGTTAGTTTATTATTTATCTTAATTTATTAAAAAGGCATTTTAAAGATATTTTCTATTAATATTCAAATATTGATTACAATTTTTGAAATTATTTAATATTGATTATTTTAGTATTTATAAAAGATAATTTAAAATTTGTGTTCGTTTTAAATTTAATTAATTATGATGATTAAAATTTGAAAAGATTTTATTGACTTTATTTTAAATCGATTTTAAAAATAGAATGTATCTAATTACTTTTAGTCAATTTGAATTAAATATGAAAAGATCTAATTGGGGATTTAAACAATCCCAGTCCTTATCCAACTGGGCCCTCCACCTCCTATATAAGGGGAGGCTCATTACTCTTTTATTCTCCGCAAAACTCCACAACCTCATCGTGCATCGTGTCCATGTTCCCGTCCCATCCACTATATGTGTATTTCTAATACAAATACAATTATCTCATTCGTGTCCGACAATCCCGGACACCGACCCATCCCGTGTCTCGCATGACACAATACAGACTCTGAAAACAAGTTCTAACCCTAACCCTAAACCAAGTTCTGGCCGCGACCCCGATCCCCGAAGCATCACCGCCATCTCCCCTGGATCACCACCCCACGGCCAACACTGCCACCACAGTAACCACGGCAACATCCCGACCATCTCCAACCCACGCCGAGACATCACCGCCATCAACATGCCCCTACCACAACTTCGACTCACAACCACCACCCTGTCGTCCTCCGGCCAACCCCTGTTTATCCTCACCATCAGCAACAGTACCACCACCGCTGCAACCATCCCAAACCCAGAACAACCACCGAAATCACCGCCACCATCCAGCAACACCACCATTACCAGCGCCATCCCGGCCACCCGAGCGTGCACCCTTCAACTCCAGCCAGAACCCCAACCATCACTGACCGCCATCGTCATTGCCTACCACCACCACCCGAACCATAGCGCAACCAAACCACCACCCCCATCCGAGATCCCCACACCAACACCACGGACCGCCCTAGCAACGGCCTTCGCCGACCGTAAAATCCCATCGACGCCACCACCAAAAATAATTAAAACACTAAAACCACCTACCTCCTTAGCCGCCGCCGGGCGTCGCGCCTGTGCCGCCGCATACCTCGTCCGGATAAATCTCCGGCTCAATTTCGGCATACAAACGTCGCAGCTCGCCATACCAACAAGCCTCCCCGTCGCTCATCTCCTTCTCGCACTTCTCTGCCCAAATTTGTCGAGCATCGGTCCTGGCTGCCTCCCTGAAGCCGACGACGACAACGCCGCCATGGCGCCACCCTAGGTCGGGACCGGGTAGCCACCTTGCGTTCTCCCTGGATCTGGAGTGTCCGTCGATGCCGTGGTCTACTCCTCCTCCGTGCACACCCGCTCCGCCTCCTCCTTTGCGTGCCGTGCCCAGCCGCTGTCCCCGTGGAGCGCCACCACCGAAGCCCTCGAACCGCGCACAAAACCCTGCCCTCCCCCTCCGTACCGGCGGCCGGCAAGCGCTGGTGGCCAGCACCTCAGCCCCCGGCCACCGCAGGCCGCTCCGACTAGCCGCTCCCTTTTCGCGCTGCCGCCAATGGGCTTCCGCCTCACCCACGGCCTCCAGTCCAGATCTGGCGCCGGGTCCCCTCCGGCTTCCTCCGCCGCACCCACGGTGAGCCGCCTAGTCCCCCTCTCTTTCGATCCCTTTTTGTCTCTCATTCCCTCTTTTTCCTCTCCTCTCTCTCTCTTTCCTAAATAAGAGCAACAGCTCTCTATTAATATTATTATAATTATAATAATAATTATTATAATTATAATTATTATTATTATAATTATTATCATTACTGTTAAGCCAACTATTAATATTATGTATATTATTATCATTATTAATGGTTAAGTTGGTTACTAAATAAATATATTTTTTCAAATTAAATTTAAAATTTGCTCTAAAATAATTCCTTAGATTTTAGATATTTACCAAAAATCATTTTTGAATTAATAAAATTTAGTTTCTACATAGATATCCTATTTTGAGGAAAGAATACATAAATGTATATATTTCCCTAAAATATTTCCTGGTATAAAAAGATTTTCGAATATTCTCGATTATGAGTTTAATTTATTTTCCATTGATAAGATATAAGTTTTATAGCCATAAACAAACTTTGGGGTAGCTAAATTGATTTACCTCCTTATTTTCAAATAATTATCAAATTATTCTACTAGTAAAGATAGTTTTAAATAGTTCCTAATACTATATTTATTAGTCCCTTCGACTATCTCCAATCCATGCTAAAACCCATTATTTTTATTTCCTCGTCAATTTTGTACCTCCTTATGTCGACCCTAACTAATCTGACCATCGTGGACCCGATGGAACAGTCCGTTGTTTGCAAAAACAAAATTCTTTATTTTATAAACTTTAAAGAATAGTACAAAAGTACAATGAATTCTGGGAAAGTACAACTTTAGGAATCCGATCTGAAGATGATCGCTTTATCCCTTGGACTATGTGAACTTTGAAGACGATAGCCTCTGAAGAATGCAGCAGCACTTGGACAAGAACTCCTGATCTCTGATGATCTCAAAAATGATCTGATTTCCTTAATGAAGAACTTGAAACTCTATTTATAGAGTTCTAAAAATAACTATTTTGTAGTTATTCTGGATTGCGCACAATGGACTGCACCAGTGACAGACTACGCAGGCTGTACACTACGCTGGCCTTTGGGCAGTTGCTCGATCGTGGGCTAACTGTATTTAGATGCGTGGCATTATTTGATTAAAATGCGCTTGGTCGTGTACAGGCAGTTGCCACGTGGCGAACAATTGATGGCATGTAAGCCACGTAATAAATGTCAGTTATCTTCAAATAGCTTGATGGATCGCGCCACTTGAAAAGCTCTAGCTTCAGTCTGCGCTCAGCTCTGGTCAAATGGATTGCACTGGAATCTGGACAGCTGAATCGTGCTAGGATTTGGACAGCTGGACCGTGCTAGAATTTAGACAACTGTCCTAGAATACGATACGGCACAGAAAACGAGCAGACTCCTCACTTTTCGGGCTGTCAGGCTGTTAGTAGATTTGATTTTCCTGTCAGGTAATGATGTCTTTGCCACGTTAGCATAGCGCACTCGGGCAATGGTACGGTTCAGTCTAGCGCGGTTAATTTTTGGTGCTGTTCATGTTAGCGATGTTCATTGATGGGCGCACAATTTGGACTTCTGTGCACTATTTAATGGGTACAACTTGATTTTTAGGACTTACAAGACCCCCTTCAACGTTTTCGAAATTTGAAAATATTCAAAGTTTCGAAATACTTTAAATTTTAAATTTGAAATCAAGTTGTGCTTAGGCCTGCACGTTTTGAGGAATTAGTTCCGATTTTGTCGGCGCAATCGGAGGTGGCTGTTAGGTTTCTGTGAGAAACTATAAATAGTTTTCTCCTTCGTTCTTTTAAGCTTTACTTGCTTTTGAATCCTCAAGAGAAAAACTCCTCTGAGCATTTGTGATTCTCCTACTCCGACTTCTTCTTCCTCTTCTCGTCGTCGACACCCGTGGCACCTAAACGATCGGCCACTGAGAAGGAAAAAGCTCTTGCCGAACCTTCGACTCGTGTTGCACCGCGAGTATCTCGTCATGAGACAGGCCACCCCACTCTTCAAGGTGAATGATGGACAATGATTGAAACCCTTTTTAGGGTTTTTTATGATTTTGAACCTTTATGTCTCTCTCTTTTTAGAGATTGATGGCATTTTCAACCACTTGTGCCACCATGTTTAGGGTTTTGGCTGCATGTACAACAGTTTTCATTTTTATGAAAACTGTGTCTTACGCAATCGGTTGGATAGCGCTGACAGAGTGTTTAGCGCAATCTGTCGATTTGTGCATCAATGCGCAATCTGATATTTTGTGCAACTAGGCTGTGTTGGCACAATCGGATAGATTATGCACACAGCACAATTGGATGAATTGTGTATGAAATTCATTGAAGAACTTTTTAATTTCTTTTGCACATACTGATATTTGTGTCTTCATTAATGCAGTTAACCTCAGAGAATACGTAAACTACGAGGTTCTTGCAGGAACTCTGTCTGAGTCAGAGTTCAAGAAAGATCTTTCACATGTCTCATTTCCTCAGTATGCTTTACCATCATCTCGGCAGGCTGTCTTGATTGCACAAGATAATGAGACCTTATTATGTCTGATGAACGGGCAACCTCTACAGACTGTTGATACTGTCACACACAAGAAACCTCTATTTTTGTTCGGTGAGGCTTTTGATAAGAATTCACAGTCGAGGCCTCGTATGGAACAGAGAATCTTCCAAAGGGGCGAGAAAATAATATATCTGACAGAGATCTCAAGATGTCTTCCTCTATCCAGATACGCTTTTGTGAGCTATCCCAGAAAGATGGAGTGGGACATAACTCCACTGCAGCAGGCCCGAGTGGGTAACATCTATGTTAAAAAAGGGCCAAACAATAAAGATATATTCTACAGCTCTTCTGAATGACATTGCTCTTTGCTCCGAGGACTAAAACCCGGTTGCATCCCGCCAGAGGATTCTTTTCTGTTGTTGCCAGCGAGGACCCTAATATTTGCAACTGAGTTTGCAAAGGTAGAAAGGAGATATCCGGACAATGACCTGCGGTTGACAGGTCTTGTGAACCCGGAGAATAAAAGATGGATCTGTGTGACCAATTAGATATTGGTCCAATTTGAGAGTCAGCTCAAAGAAATTGAACTGTATCAGATAGTATACGCCACTGTCTATGGGTTTCCCCCTAATCTATTATTCCTTGCATTGGCGGAATGATATAATTACAGAACCGAGACCTTCATGACGCCGCGTGGGGAAATCGGCTTAGCCTTGCATGAAATGAAATACATCTCTAATCTACCGATGGGGGATATCCCATACGAAGAGTTCGTCCCGACGAATGATGAATTGGACAATCTATGCAAGAAAAATGCCGACATGGTCGCTGTCTTCGAAGAGCTACTATGCCATTATAAGATTTGTTCTCTGTATTACAAGAGTGGCACGGCCGGCACTTGCTATTCAACCAAGTGGTTGTCGTATCTTTTTCTAAACCACATTATTGAAAAGAAAACTAAGGAACATGAGAACTGCAACCCCAACTTCTTCAAACCGCTTAGCAATAGCGAGGTGATAGAGTTGATGGAGATGCACAAGGAGATGGACATCAAGATCGAAGATGATCTTCAGTACCCTCCTTTCAAGAAAGGAGACATCATCGAGAGCTTTATGAGGATGGATTACAAGCCCATGTCGAAAGAAACCCAACTGGCAGGTTTTCTTACTTTTTGGCTTCGACGATATGTTGTTCCCGGGGCCAGTGCAGTTGATCACTTTCATCGTGGTGTATTGTTTGCTGTCGTGCGTCTAGTTTTTGGCTATCGGATAGATTTTTATCAGCAATGACGTGTAAGATGAACGTTGGACTTCGTCTCTTTGTTGACTCAATGATCCGAGGAAAGGGCGAGAAGGGACATTTCCCTCGGTTAGAATGGCCGTATACTTATATATTTGGATGGCTGATTCTACACCATCCTTCTCTGATGAACCCTGCCACGGGGGCGATAAGCGGTAGTTTTTTAAGAAGATACTCCGGATGCAAGTGGATTTATACTACTTTGAAGGACTATCGGCGAGCTCTGAATCTCGATAAGGGATGGAACTTTTACTGTGTTCCCCCTCCAGCTGGTTACGAATATATGTCAACGAACCTCATCGACTCGGTGAGAATGCCGCCTTTGGGCCATACAGCCTTGGACTGGCTGAGAATGATTCGGCCATCGCATCTGGTATATCGGTTCGAAGATGAGTGTTATCTTGAACCTTATCTTCCAAGTCGTTTTGCACGTCAATTCGGCTACGACCAATTCCATATGGGCAATGCCATGACATGCTTACAGGAAAAAGGTTACTTGATTGATGGAGCCCGTGCTTGGGCTTATTACAACGCCCGGGATACCAAGACAACATTCTCTATGCCCACAAAGAACGACCGAGGCTCGCGCATGTTGTACACTTTCTTAATTTTCTATATGTCAGCAAATACTTTTGCTGAAAATTTTAATTTGACGGACAACTTTGCGATGGTGACCCGTTTTAGAAAAGGGGCACCTGTTCTGCTACCTCCGGAAATGATGAATAACACGAACCTGCTGATGCACCTTTAGAGGCTTCAAGGGAGGCTAACTTTCCTGAAGAAGTCAATGAACCGCTATGGGTTTCTTTGAAGATTGCAAAATCTCCGATCAAGGAGAACCTTCTTCTCCTGTCTCCAAGAAAAAAGCCGCCATAGACTCTTCGGAAGGGTTCACAACCCGATCTCAGTCTCAAAAATAGGCTGAGTTAGCTCACAGAGAGGAAGCGACGACCCCCACCTCAATCCAAAGACAGACACAAGCTGTAGACGTAGAGAGTCTTGAAGAGCCTCTACGTAGGAAGAAAATAGCTTTCAGAAAGAAAGCAAACACTCTCCCGATACCCCTCCGTACATCGGCCTTGGCTAGCGCTGTCGCTGGGGTTAGGATGTCTTCTCCTACACCTCCTCCTGAGCCTGGACAGGTGATAGATACACAAGAAGGAACTACAGGCGGAGAGACTGCAGAGACGAAAGATGAGGCTACGGAAGCAGGAGAAAGGACTGCAGCTCTGACTATGATCAATGAGTCAGAATCGTCTCTTGAAGTAGTACCGCCTTCTATACTTGAAATGAGAGCAGCTGATCCTCTAGTTACACCAAGTTAGCGTTGTGCTTAGGAAGATCGACTAATGATCGAAGCTATGGATGGATGTGACTTTGGCTTCCATGACATAGATCCAGTCGATGCAACTGATGATGAGGAAGCACAAGAAGAGGCCGCAGATAACGAGGAAACACCGGCAGAGGATGTTAATAACAACACAATTTCGAAAGAGGATGTTGCTGACCAGGCATCACAGGAGAAGAATGCTGCTAATGAAGTAGCACCAGGAGAAGCTACTGTCACCGATCCAAAAGATCAAAGAGGTATTGATTGATTTTGATAATCTTCAATTATAGATCAAATGACTGATGTTTTAACCTTCATACATGCAGAAATCCAACCTTCTACAGTTCTTTCGACAGACACTGACATGGTCCAGACAGAGGCGATAGCCAGTGGCAGCCGTCATCTATCAGGTGGCTCCGAAGCGGGGAGTAGTCAGGCAGTAATGTCTGAAACTACTTCCGCGAGGCTTCAGCCTGTTTCAATAAATGACAATCTTGTCACCAAACCAAGCGTTGGTAAGTTGCCTTCGTTTTGATCTTTTTTTTTTATAGTCTTTAGTGACGGCAAACTGATGATGTTCATTTGATTTTGTAGAAGAACATCTGGAAGGAGCGACCAGCTCCACCGTGGTTCCCATGTCAAAAGAGGCTACGTCCAATGGTCGAGATGCTGAACTTCCACCTTTGCAGGCATCCGCTGCTGAAGCCTCTATAGGAGTAGTTGCCACACCTAGTGCTGTAGCTACCAACAAATTTGTAGTTGGTTCCTTCACCAATTTATTCTTCACTTCATTAGGACCTTTAGTAAAAAGGAAAATGGAGAAAGAAAATGTTGGTTCCAATACTGTCAGAAGTCCAACTTTCTACCTGATCGGAGGTATCCGAGATCAGGGTGATGAGGCTCAGGCCGCTTATCTTAAACATGTGTTATCTTAAACATGTGTTGGATGAGTTGGAGGAATCAATCAAGGTTTACAAAGACCTTAATCGAGGGGAAGTAGAGCCGCTCACCGAATTCAAGAGAATGATTCAAGAAGTTGAGATCTCGAAGGCTGATTTTAAGAATTTCTTGGACACTTTTGCCGCAAAATCTTCAGAGTTTGATTCTCAGCTCAATATAGTAGCGTCTACTGCAGGGGAAAAGGAGAAGAAGGTTGCTGATTTGAAGGTAGAGTTCGCTCAACTTCAAGTGGAGTTGAGAATCGTTCAACTTGCTATTGAAGAAGAGACCACACAGCATCAGGCCGCAGTTCAACAACTGGACGTTCTGACCCATGAGAAGAATGAATTCGTCAAGTTTCATCAGGATGAAATTGCTCGCCGATTAGTCACCTTGCCGACATTCGATGCTGAATCTGGAATGGCAGAGGCTAGGAGACGAGTGCTGGATTCTCATGATGAACGGCTCCAAATTTTGAAGCAACAGATTGCTGATCTTATGACCCCTCCGGCTGAATGAAAGAAAACTTTCTGTATTTTCTTCTTTGCAATATGTCTTTTAGTAATATCTTTCACCTTTATCAATGAATCAATAAAAAGACATTATTTTATGGCTCTATTATTTATTACATATCCTGTTACAGATATAAATAATAGCGATAGGAAATATATTCAGAGGTTCAGGATATGATATATTTCGTGATTTATAAAATAATTATATTCCTTATATCTGCTTAGAGGTAATGTGGACATAGCAGAATATAATTTTTTGAATATCATTATTTCAGTAGACAACTTAATCAGTGGTAATCAATACGTAACAAGTTGCTGATATGGATGAACGGATGAGTTGTCAGAATGAATGAACAAAATGAATCATCAGGATGAACGGATGAACCGTCAATTGGATGGAGCAAACGGGTGAACCGTGGGATGAATGGAATGAACGGATGAACCGTCAGATAAATGGAATGAACGGATGAATCGTCGGATGAATGGAATGAATGGATGAACCGTCGTAATAATGGAATGAACGGATGAACCGTTGTAATAATGGAATGAACGGATGAACCGTTGTAATAACTAAGTAAATGTTGTGGAGAATACGTCGCTTCGGTTCTCGTAATAGACTATCTCAAGAATCTCTGCCTATAAATAGAACAAAAATTTAGATGGAATGATCAGTTTCAATTTTAACATAAAATGTCGTCTGAAGATGCATCCAAGAAGGCTGAGATCGTCCCAAAGGTCGAAGAAGTCGCTGAGGAACGTCCAGCCGAGCCAATCCAGCCAAAGCAGACGGAGGCGGGCGAAGGTTCATCTGCACCTAAGCCGCCACAGGATATCTTAGACTTCCTAGTTGAGCCAGAAAAGACTGACGAAGAGGAAGCTATGAGGATGGCCACTTGCGCGTTTCTAGTAAAATCGAGCAAGGATGTCCTCAGCTCCTTTGCCGCCTATATTTTTGAAAAGGACGGCAGTGGTCCTCGTCCTGTCTTTAAAAAGGACGATAGTGATTCTCATCCTTGATATCATGTAATATCGTTTATGATGAAATAAAAGAAAATATTTATGAATTGTCTTGTCACATTTATAAGAAATCTCTTGTGTATTTGTACATAGTACTTTTTAAGGAATTTGCCATTGATAGGCATCATCGCAACTCGACCATCCAGCTCTGTGAGTTGATAGGCTCCATTTGAGAAGACTTTACTCACGATATAAGGCCCTTCCCATTTTGCATCAAACTTGCCTTTGCTCATGTGAGTCATAGTCATAGGACGTCTGACTGTTAGAACAAGTTCTCCTTTCTGAAAGGCTCTAACTTTAACTTTGCGGTTAAAAGCCTTCGAGATGCGGGCTTGATACAACTCAATATGTTGTTGAGCCAATAGCCGCTTCTCGTCAAGCGCCTCCAATTCTTAAAGTCGAAGAAGATCATTGTTCTCTGTAGTAAGTTCGTTAGCGATGGCAATTCCCAAAGATAGGATTTGAAGATCCAGAGGTAGAACTGCTTCACAACCGTATACCAGAGAGAAAGGTGTACAGCCTGTGGGGTTGCGGACCATAGTACGGTAGGCCCATAGACATTCTCCAAGCTTTTCACTCCAGTTCTGTTTGTTAGTAGACACAAACTTCTTAAGGAGTTTGAGAATAGTCTTATTGAAGGCTTCAGCCAAGCCATTAGCAGCAGGATATAAGCTGTAGAGGCGACATTGTCAATCCGATAATCATCACAGAACCTGGTAAACTTTTGACTGATGAACTGAGGTCCATTGTCGTGAATGATTCGTCGAGGTACACCAAATCTGTAAATAACATGGTGTTTGACAAAGTTGATGACGCTGCTGGTTTTGACTTCAGCCAAAGGTATAGCTTCGGCCCACTTGGAGAAATAATCCGTTATTGCTAGTATAAACCAATATCCCTTAGAAGAAAGAGGATTGATGGGACCTATAATATCCATGCCCCAAGCTTCAAAAGGCCAGAAAGCAGCAGTCGGATGAAGGAATTCTGACTGTTGATGGATGAAATCTGTATGGATTTGACAAGCTTGACATTTTCTTGCATATGCGATGGCATCAGATACCATAGAGGGCCAGTAGTAACCCAATCGTCGGATACGATCCTGTAGTTTAGGGTCGGGTTGATGTGCTCCGCAGACACCATCATGAGCTTCACGTAATACCTGCTTCGCTTCAACACCAGCAAGTCAGCGCAAGAGTAGGCCATCACAAGTCCGTCGATAGAGAGTCTTGGTGGTCTGATTATAGTAGAATCGAAGAGATCATCGACGAATACTCGTAGCCTCCTTAGGATCTTCAGGGAGTATGTCATGAACTAAGAAGTCGATGAAAGGAGCTCCCCAATCTTCATTGATAACATTGACTTCGGCGAAGTTAATGAACTCAATGTTGCGATTGTTTTTAATGCAGAACAACTCTCTGTTGGAAACAACAACCATTTGTTGTCTTTTGATGGAAATTGCTAAAACTGCTGCGAGATTAGCTAAAGCATCTGCCTCAGTATTGCAAGCTTGTCGGACATATTCAATAAAGAAAGCCTTGAATGATGTAGCCATGTAAATCGCTGCTTCATGATAGGGTACTAGATATTGATGGCGAACTTCGTATGTTCCTCTAACCTGATTGACAACCAGTTTAGAATTACCATAGACTTCAAGATATTCGACTTCCAACTGTTTAGCTAACTGGAGTCCAATAAGCAAGGTATTGTATTCAGCCACATTGTTAGAGCACGGCTGGTCTAAGGAATAAGCTCTTTGGATAGCTAATCCTTCTGGAGAGACTAGAATAATTCTAACTCCTGCGACAATGGTCCCATTTGGTCCTATCCGAGATGCTCCGTTGAAGAACAGATGCCAGGTAGGAAATTCTTCAGAGATCATGTTTGATTCCAATGTTTCGTCTGGAATTTTGTCATAAAGCTTAGATGTCTCCGGAATAGGATGAGCTGCTAAAAAGTCATCCAGTACTTGACCCTTAACAGATTTTTATGGAACATAAACCATGTCGTATTGGGCTAGCAGAATGGCCCATATAGCTAGTCGAGAATTGAGTGTGCTGGGCTTCTTCATCAGTACCCGAAGAGGATTAATTCGGGAAATGACATGAATGGTTTGGCCAATGATATAATACCGAGTCTTTTGAACAGCGAACATAAGAGCTAGGCATTCTTTCTCGACCGGACTATAACGGTGTTCAGCACCAATCATTGTACGACTAAGATAGTAGATGGCTTGTTCATGGCCTTCTTTGTTCTTCTGGACAAGTAAAGCACCCAACGAATGATCCATAGCACGGACATACATTAAGAATGGTATGCCTGAGATTGGTGGCACTAAGACTGGTGGGTTCATCAGATACCGCTTTATATCATCAAATGCTTGTTGACATTCTTCGGTCCAAACGAAAGATACACCCTTCTTCATTAACTGAATAAATGGTCTGCAGCATCCAGAAAGATTTGAAATAAATCTCCTACTCTACGCAAGTCGACCTTGGAATCCTCGTAGCTCTTTTAAGTTGCGTGGAGGACGCATCTCTTGAATGGCTTTGATCTTCTCAGGATCCACGTGTATACCTTTAGAGTTAATGACGAAGCCGAAAAATTTACCACTAGAGACGCCCAAGAATGACTTGGTAGGATTCATTTTTAGTTGATGTTGGCACATTAGATTGAAGATAGTTCTTAAATCTTGGATGTGATCTTCCTTTAGACGACTCTTGACAGCAATATCGTCGACACAGCATTCGACAGTCTTGCACAAATGATCTCAAAAGATGGTACTCATAGCTCATTGGTAAGTTGCACCAGCATTCTTGAGACCAAATGGCATCACAGTGTAACAGAAGACTCCGTGAGGAGTGCGAAAAGATGTACATTTTTCATCTTCAGGATTCATCCGAATCTGATTGTATCCAAAAAAATCCATCCACGAAGGATATCCTTTCGAACCCACAAGTGTTGCCGATCATGACATCTGTAATAGGGAGAGGAAACTCATCTTTTGGACAAGCTTCATCAAGATCCCGAAAGTCGATGCAAACTCAAACTTTGCCAGTTTTCTTCAAGACTGGGACAACGTTGGCTACCCAATCAGGATGTTTTTCTCGAATAAAGCCACAAGCTATGAGCTTTTTGACTTCATCATCAATTACGTCCATCATTTCTGGCTTGAATCGCCTTTGCTGCTGTTTGACTGGCTTTGTATTAGGCAAAATATTCAGTTTATGAGTAGCAACTTTAGGATCTAAACCTGGCATGTCTTCATAATTCCAAGCAAAGACATCAATGTATTCTCGAATAAGAAGAATTAATTCTTGCCTATCCGTCTCTGGGAGGTTCTTGCTGATGAATATTAGACGAGGTGACTTATTTTCTCCTACATCAATTTGAACCAATTGATCTTCGGTAGGAGGTTTCCGTTGTTCGAATCGGAGTTCCCATTGGGTATCCATTCGTTGCACCCAAGGATCTGTTTCAGGATTTTCTTCGATATCCTCGTCATAGCCTTTCGGGAGTTCAGCGGAGACCATGTTAGAAGATAAGATCAATCGATAAACTTGACCAATGCTGGTGTCAGAATCCCATGATTTGGAATCAGAAGAGTTAGAGTGCTCTTCACTATCGGATTCTGAGACTTCTGGAGATAAGATTGGAGGTAAAATATATCCGAGACCTCTTTTCGTCCTGCTGTAGTACATCTCTGATTTTTCTTTCGAAACAAATGTACGGATAGGAGTTCGTCCACCCTTACCATAATTGAGGCCATTCTTGAAGTCATAACCCATCTTTCGGATGATGTCTTTTGATTGTTGACTATAACGACGAAGTTGGAGACGTCCCATATCGTTACTTTTGCTATCATCCGTATAGCTGAATTTTTGTTCTGGCCCTTTACTAAAAAGTATTGGACTCTTGTCTCTCTTTCGAGAAGGGATAATAAAATATGAGTCATCTGGATGTTCAAATAAGACCTCTGTCTGAAGGAATTGTACGACCCCTATTGTAAATAATTAAAAGCTGTCTAACATATCCAAATAACATTCAGTATGATAAATGACATCAGTATACTGGAAAGGAGATGCTTTTTCATTAATTTGTACATCTGTATTTACAATAAGACCTTTAGCCTTAATAGCTTGATCAGATCGATTACAAGGGGAGGAAAAGAATAGCAAGGAGGATCAGACTTGTCACGACGAAGGTCGATAACAAGTAGCTCAGAAGAGGTGAGCTCCCTTTTATCCTTGTTACGACGGAGGTCAATAACTAGTGGCTCAGAAGAGGTGAGCTCCCTTTGACTTTGATTACCACCAGTTGATTGCTTCCGGGCCGGCAAGTGAATAGCCAGTGGTTTAGAGGATTGAGGATGAGAGACACTCCCTTTGACAGGTATGATGAGAGTGTCATTGGACACTGCTTCTTATTCTTCTTCAACATCCATGGTCAGTACTACCTTCATAAACTCTTCTTTGTACATACGAGTGTCGTTGCAATATGCTTCAACGCCTTTAAAAGGGTAGAGATCCGCAACTTCTTTTTGGACCTCTCCTTTGTTATCAACGTACTTGAAGCATTGATGGAGAGTAGAAGGAACAATGTTGTGTTCGTGAAGGAATAGTCTCCCCAGAAGAGCATTGTAAGAGCAACCATGGTTATCTATGATGTAGAAGGTCACCTTCGTGCAAAGATTGCCAATTTAGAGTTTTAGGCGTATCTTGCCTAAAGGTTCACTCCTTTCCTGGTTGAATACCAGGATGGTGGTGATAGTGCCAAAGAGGCTATGCACTGGAATCTTTAGAGCATCTAACATCGTCTTCGGCATGATACTGAGTGCTGACCCTGGGTCTATCAGAATACGGTCGACCTTCATGGTGTCGACATATCTTGTAAAGTAAATAGGACGGTCATGTCGATTGTCTTCCAACAATATGTCATCTTGTGTGAAGGTAATGTTTGGAATTAATTCCAGCACACTGTGTTAGTGGAGACAAGAGACAGGTTCTGATTCAGGTTTATTGAGAAGAGTTAGGCAAGTTTCTGCCTGCATCAAAGCCTCACTCACTGTTTCTCGAGTCTCTTTAGAGAGGCGTAAGAGCTCAAAGATGGATAGCCTGGCTGGTGTGTTGGCCAATTGAGCCAATATGTCAAAGTTGTGTGGCAGGAAATTATCGAACTGTACAGAAATTATATTGGCCGTAATAGTCTTTTCATCCTGTTGGAGAGTGATGACACCGGCGTTGACCAACTCTTGAATCTTGCCTTTGAGCACATAGCATGCCCGAGTAGGATGCCCTATGAACCTGTGATAAACACAATACTTAGGGTGGTCAGTTTTACCGACTTCGTCAGGCTTCTTCGGGTCAGGGAGTTGCAATTTATTGCTTTTAAGCAAACAGTCGAAGATACTCGCTGTATCATTTTCGTCAAAGGAATACTCTACTTTTGGGCGAGGTTCCTTTGGATGGAGGTGCAGAAGGAGTAGAGGTAGACGTGGGTTGAGCCACGTTAACGGCCAAAGATTCCTTGCTCTTGAGGTTGATGTTCAAGGTTTCTTTGCCCTTACGATTGTTCTGGCGATTACCGCTACCGGATACAGAAGACTCATCTCAATCAGGGTTAGACATGTGTACCCCCAACTGTTTGAACTTTTCGACGCTAACTTTAGCTACTTTAGCATTGACGATGAATGACGGCCAGTCCTGGAACTGTGTTGAACCCGTCCACATGCTGATGATAGGCAACAAGTTTGACTTACAAGTGTCTATCGTTACAACAGATGGGGTTCCGGGAGGCATTTTGAGTGCTTCTCGACGGAATCGTTCAGTAAAACTCTCAGTAGTTTTATTATGTCTTTGCTTGATCTTGTTGAGGGCGGATATAGTCATATTGTTGATACCCTTGTAGAATCATTCCAGGAACATCTGCTTGAGCCCGACAAATGAAGTGATAGAGCAGTCAGACAGGCTGCGGTACCAATCGTATGCTGTTCCGGCTAAGCAGCCGACGAAGACTCTAGTAAGAAGAGCATTGCTTGGCAGGAGCTAGACTGTCATTACCTCGAAATGGTTAATGAACTGACTCGGAGAAGTGATGCCGTCAAACAGCGTGATCGTAGGAATCTTATACTTTGGAGGGAATGGGACTTCCTTCCATTCAACTGGATAAGGTTGTTTGATCCCCAGTCTTTGTAGACCATCTTTTTCTTTGAAGGTCTCAAACTGAGTACGCAGAAGTTTTATAGCTTCATTGGCATCTCCTGAGGATGGAGAAGTAATGGACTGGCCTACCGTGTTAGGAGGAGGAACAGCTTAGTAAGCACTACCCCCAGCCCCTAAATGACTAGGTGTAACTTGAATAGGTATTGAGGCTATTTGAGGAGACGGTACCCCCAGACCTGCATTGACAGGCACCGATGATGCTATAATCTCGAGATTTATAGTTGGTACAGTTGGCGATACTGTATGTTGAGCTATGATAACAGTATGCATACTTGTGATCATTTCGGCCATGGTCTTTAATTTATCTTCCAGTACGACTATTCGTTGCTCTTGACTTGCTGAACTAGAAGCGTCTGGATCTTCAGTAACAACATAGGCTGACACTTCTCTGGGTACAGTAGAAGACACTGTCTGCTCGGAGCTTTCGCTATATGCATCATAATCGGAGAAAGAATCATCCCCTGAGTGAGAAATAGAGAAATGACCAGAGGGATCTTGGAGAAGATTCCTATGACCGACTGTGTCTCGACTTCGGGATCGGGTGTGTCGGAATACCCCTTCAGAAGATTCATGGAGTAAATCTAGGTATCGTTGACTGGGCTTGCGGGGCTTGCCGTGCTTTGAACACTTCTTACCCCAGTGTCTCGAGAAGCCATATTTACAGAGGCATAGAGCACCTTGTCTTCGTCTTCTAACATTGGTTCAGAAGTTAGACGGTCGAAGACAGATCATTTTGTCGTCTGGCAATAACACTTGATAACTACCTTGTGATTACAATGGGCTTCCAGTGGTTGGATTGGAGGTGTTGAAGTATTGTTTCGCTTCTGCTTAAGGTGTTTCCAGAGATCAGAAACAATGATGGGATGAGAAGAAATTAAAGGGATATATTCTTTGACGACATTCAGAACATGATTCCAATTCTTCAGATGCTTTGTCCCATGAGTATTCAGAGAAGTACTCAATTCGCTGGCATAGGTGTCAGGATTTTTCCTCCTGGAAGTTTGCTTCTGATGCAAGTTCGTCTTCGACATTGGTTGCTTGTTTTTCACAGAAGCTGGTCTATTGAGATAAGTCCGTAAATCAGCAAATTCACCCCCAGGGGCCTCCGTCTGAGACACTAGCAATTTCCCCTGCTTTGATCGGGATATCCGAAGAGTTGGGAGATCTTGGAAGTGTGCTACTGGAGTAGGCAAGATGCCTCTCTGGTCAATATTCTTCTCTTTAGCAGAGAAAGAAGAACTCTTGTTTGAGAAAGTTTTTGTATTATTTAGTGCCGAGGCATGTTCAGATAGATCTTCCGAGGTAAAAACCGGGTGTCACGACCCGCACTCTAGAGTAAGGGCACGAGGCGTGGGTACGTCCAGCCTACGCCGCAGTGTCGGCGGTAGAACGCTGTCCTAGGTCACATCATCTAACAATATAAAGCTAAACAGCTTATACTCTCCGAATGTGGGTGACAAGCAGAAAGTAAACTCAATCACAACTAAGGAAGAAGATAAGATGAAATGATAGATGGATAAAGCTGCTGAAATGAAAGGAAATCCCAAGTACAACATAGAGTCTAAGTGTCTAAGATAAATACATATCCTAAATCCCAAGTACCAATATATACAATCATCTAGAATGAATACAAAAGAAGACATCCTAGTCTAGAGGAGTGTCGTCCACAGCTAAGGGCTCCTGCAGCTGGTCCAAGTCTGTACTATCATCTAGGGTAGCCCCATAATAAGTGGGAATGCCAGCCTCGTCCTCATCCTCTGTAATATTTCAACAGGTCCAGTCAGGACAGGAGCGAGCACAATACATCTCAACAAGTCATAACAGGAAAGGAAATATAATTATGCTAGAGAATAAAATACAAGAAACGGAAGAACAGCATAATATAAGAGAGAGACAGTAAGTAAATATCTATGATATATATGAGAGACAGTGCTAGTGATTTAGAGTACAGACGAACATGTGAATGGCTTAGGACTGATTCATGACTACACTAAGAGTGATTCATGACTACACTACTTTTGGATATTTATTCACATGACCATTCATACTCTCCCGTACCCCAATCAATACACAAGGATCCAGTCAAGTTACGTTAAGATGCGTGACTAAACTACTACCCGTATAGGGTGATTCATGAATTGATTCGTGAAGGCTCGGTGATCATGAGAGTACATGAGTCACTAGCCGATTCTCTAAGATTCATGTTAATAGAAGCATAAGAAACGTGATGTAAGTGAAACACACTGGACAAAAGTATCTGATGCTCCCGAGAAGGATAACATCTCATGAAGGGATCCATATAGTACTAATCCGTGTTACCAATGTGTTAGCATCAAGTAAGATAATCTAAAGCAGGAAATATAATCCTAAACATGATATAAAATGATCAGAAAATGTACTCGCCTGCTATCTGAGTGTCCAACTGAAATGTACTGTCCAAGGAGAGGTGTCTGGCTTCTAATCAGAACAACACAAGTCACAACAAGTCTAAAATGATAAAATAAAGTTCTACTATGCATTCTACATGAATCTAGGTCAATCTAGGCCAAAGTCAACTCTTGGTCAACTTTGGTCAACCCTAGAAGTCAAACCTAGATCAACTATGGTCAAACTAGGTCTAACAAGTCTAACTAGGCTTAACTAGTCTATTCTAGGCCTAACTAAGACTAAACAGCCTAACCAAGCTCCCACTAGTTAACAGACACAACATAGGCCCAAAACCACATATATACATATACCACTATCACATATGAATGTATATGTATATCCACATATACAAATTGACATGTGCCTAGCACATGAGCTATCTCACATATAGAGAGATCCCACATGGCTTTACATTACACATTTACACATAGGCTATCTTAACTATTTATCCACATATATTTATATATATATATAATCACACACGTAGATTAGAAAATATCTAGATACATATATACATGTATTGGATGCATATATGTGTGTGGATATATAGGAGCTGTATGTGTGTTTAATGAATTTACATATGTGTGTGTGATATGTGTGTGTGTGCTAGAGGGAAAGACATGTGTGTGTACTTTAGAACCTGTGTGTGTGTGGGACAATTGACAGGACAGCAAGTGAAAACAGTGTTGTGTGTGTGAGTAGCAGGAATTAGGAAACTAAGTGACTGAGATTACCAACAGTGCAGGAAATATAGAAACATGTACAGTGACTGTGTACAGGAAGTATAGGTGGGTGGAAAAATATGTAAGCTGGTGATAGTGTAACTTCATGGTTCTCAGATTTGAATCTCGGGATATCTATACAAAACCAATTCAGTTTTAGAAATAGTTCACAGGTTAACATATTAAGGGTAAATGAATCTCAGGTTTTGTGTAAACATTCAATGGGGTTTAGCAACATGTGACAGGTAAATGCAAAATAGGCAGGAACCCAATTAATCAACATTTCACATTAATTGAGTTCTCAGATTTTTGGTTCAATAGCAATGACATTCTCAGAAAATGCAGGAAATGGAACCACATCAATTTCTCAAGTTTTTGATATCCAATACACAGTTCAGTTCATTTCAAATCCCCTATCTTGGTTCACAGATTAACATTAACCTCAGAAATTAAAATAGTGAGAATGCCATGAATAGGTTCTCAGGAAATCATATTTCAGTTCTAATTAACAGTGTTATACATGAAGGGAATCATACTCAGTGTGCTTGTGCTCAGGAAACCTGTGTGTGTCATTAGTTCAAAAGTGACAGTGCAAACATGGGATTCTCAGGAAATTAATTCAGGGATTGACAGTGTATACATGGTTTTAGTTCAACAGTCCAAATGAAAATTCGAAACCTAAACCCACCAACAACTTAACCAACATCACACCATGAATTCTCAGTTTAAGGAAGGAATGTAAAAACAGCTCCTAATCTAACAGTGAAGCAATTTGGCATAGAAAATCAGTGATACATTGACAGGTAATGTGCAAACCATGACAGGAAGGTGTGAATGTGTTCTACTGTGAAAATCAACCAATCATAGGCTAGATAACATGTAAGATATAATTTAGCACATACTTAATCAGGAAATTAACAGAAAGGGGAAGAACAGTGTTCTAACAGTGAACCTAAACTCACTGATACTCACAGTATCAGTCGAGTAGGACTTTCCTAATTAAACATTAAAATAGCAGTAAAGGCTAGATAATATTGGTTGGCAATTAACATTCAATGTGTGCACGTGTCGTACACCTAGTTTCGTGTCCAAAAACAGGACACAAGTGTCCAAGAACAAAAGCACAGACACGCACGAGACTGGCACGGGCTCGCGTGACCAGTGCACGTGTCCGCACGCACCCGACACGCAACCAAGTGACAGAAGACTTGGGGAGTGTCGTATCAGATACTGCCCCAAGCTCTGTGTCAAAGGACACGTGCCTACGTGTCCTGAATAGCCCACACGAGTCCACGAGCAGCAGGACACTGCTGTCCGTGCGCGCACAGGCGTGTCAACGTGTCCTGTGTGACTCGGGCACGACTCGAAATTACCCCAGTCCATTAGAAACCCATAAGCGACCCAAAAATACGAATTCCTATTCAAACACAATTTGAAATCTCGAACGAAATGCCCTTTATGGTATTTCGTCGAACACCTACGTATGTCACTGATACGTGTCCGATACGGACACGTACAGGACACAAATAATGGCAAACCCTATTCCTACAGGACCAGGACACCTAGGGCTAGATATTTATGCAAAGAAA